>JAEIFK010000454.1:15742500-15977500 GCA_018901825.1 Drosophila funebris | reverse complement strand
TTCAAATGAGTATTGTGAGTGGGGTAGCCCCCCACCCTTACCCTTCCCCTCGCCCCCTCCCTTCACATTACAACTCAATATAACATGTGTAATCTTCTTATGGGCAAACAAAATGACATCTTTGCTGGCAGCTGGCAGCTGGCAAGCAATCGAATCTATCAAAACCCAAACCACCGCACCAGCCGTGGCACCACCCACGTCGCACCACTTGGCTCAATTTGTTTTGTGTGCATCAAATTGGACAGCCAAATTGTGGCAACGCCAGGTGGCAGCGTTGCCCTAATCTGAGAAAGCAGCCAAAGCAGCCAACATCATGAGGCAAGGCTCTTCACTGTCCCCTCTCTCTCTCTCTCTCTCTCTCTCTCTCAAGTTCTCTCTCTCTCGCTCTCGCTCACTCAGTGGCTCAGCTATGAATGTCTGGTGTTAAGTATGAAGGCAGCTATACCATGCAACCGTTGCAACTACCTCTCTTGTCCCTCTAGCCCCCCTTCCTCTATAGCCGCTTTATCAAGGACTTGTCCTGCTTACTTTGTGCTTTGGCTAAAGTGACGACACATGCTGTGTGTGTGTGTGTGTGTGCGTGTGTGTGTGGCATTTACATATCGTCTAGTATCTTGGACTTATGCCAGTCTTCCAATCTAACAGTTATACCCCTCCTCTGTCCCCCCCCTTTGGCACCTTTCGCACTGTCGTTGCAGCTTTTATGCAAATTTACAAAGTGCAAATTACACGCTACTAAAGGTTTTTCTTTGGCTCGCTGGCGCCCCCTATCGGACGGCTTGTGTATGTGTCTGTCTATGCCTGTGTTGGTAAATGGCAAACTTCAAAATTCTATTCAAAGTTTTCTATGCTCGTTGCATGCCCCTTCTTCCCTTGCCTCCTCGTCAGCCATTTGCTATTTATTTATTATGTGTGTTTCGCTTTCTTCTCTTCTCCTCTCTTCTCTTCTCCCCTCCTGTCTTCTCGTCTCTTCTTTTCTCACTGTTTTTTTTTTTTTTTTGCCCATCGTCCTCGCACAATGGGCCAAAAGAATCTCAGCCTTTGCCTTGGGCACTCGAAGGGGAAGAGAGAGTGAATGTCTTTATACACCTTCAATAGCGAATACATATCGAATGTCATTTATCGAATGCAGTCAGTTGAATGCATTTCAAAGCCATGCATTTGCTTACTTCATTAGCGATAACTGTGTGAATGTACGTCAACGAGTCATGGCAATTGGTAATCGATAGCAAGAGCCATCGATTGTTGCAAGGCGAAAGACTTGCATAACAATAAGTTATCGATAAACGAGATTTTTAATGAGCAACTCAACTGACAACTGGTGATGATATAAACTGGTGAATATTCAAATATAAAATATGTAAAAAAAATATATATAAAAATATTTTTAAATTGAAATAGATTATAAAAAAATAAATATATTTATTTTATAAAGAAAAATAATATCTAAAAATATATATTTCTTTATATCAAATTAAAGAATATATATGAAAATTATAGCAGGCCGATAGTGTTGCCGATGTCCCATCTCTACATTGTATTTACTCCCAGCTCTAATTGCACACATCTTTTGGCTATCTCGCTTTATCTAAAGAGATTAAGAAGAGCGAACGAGATAGTCAGCTCGCTCTCGCAGATTGGCTTGGGTCTGAGAAGTTGAGCTAGAGAATAGAGTAGAGTGGAGAAGTGTTGCGAAAAAGAATAACGAAGTGTAACTTTATTTAAATTAAATTATATATCTATAGAATTCTCAACACAGTTCTACAACAAGTTCAATATTGCGCTGAACAATCGGCACTTTCAAGTGAGCTCCTTTTAGATGATTTCAGATCAGAATTGATTTATTAAAGAACGAATCAAAAATGTATTTTCAAAACATATTTTAAACAATTTGTCCACTGTTTATATACACATAGAATTCCTATATAGCTATGTCTATATCAACAGTCTATCTACACAATTTGCATAGTTGATCTCTTGGAATTCGACATTTCAATAGCTCTGGAACTAGTTTCAACTGAACTGGTTCATCTCTTTTAAGAAATATATCTATATATTTATATATATTTATTTCCACAAACGATTTCTAGAGTCTAACTTATATATTTATGAAGCGTTAAACTGAGGTAAATGCAATGAATTAAATTTAAATCTATTGTGAATCAATTGTGAACCACTTGTGAACTGGTTCATATTTTACAGACAAGCTAGTATTCATCATATATTTATATTGAAATATTTGGTAATTCATTAACCATTAAATATGCAATCTTCCGTCTTCTCTCCCTCTCCCTCTCCCTCTCTCTATCGCGCTCGCTCTATCTATTACTTGCTCCACTGTGCTGCGCCTTTTTTCCGAGCCTGCCTCTTTAATATTTTCCCTTTTTTTTAACCTTTTGAGAAAGATGTGAAAATGCAGGAAACATTTCATCAGGCGCAAGTGAGAGAACCCCACTCCCTCCCTTGGCCGGCCCCTTGCCAAATGCCGGCAGCCTAACCGCTGCAGCAGCTCCTCATTGTCCCCATCCCCCCCCCCATCCACCACTTCAGGCTGCAAATGCTGTTGAGGCCGTAAAGAGTCGCAAGCTAACGCTACATAAAGCACATTTATCGTGGTTACAAAAGCGTAAAAGAAAAGTGTGGCGCACCGTTCTTCTTCTTCTACCTCTGCTGCTGCTGCTGCTGCTTCTTCTCTCCCTTCTTCTTCTTTTACTCCTGCTGCTGCTGCTTCTTCTTCAGCTTCTTCTCTGTCGCTGTCGCTGTCGCCTGCGTTGAAAAATGTTTCAAAAACTGTTGCAGGCTAAATGAACATAAAGCGCGCATGGAATATGCCTCCATCTGTCCCTCCATCATCCCCCCCCCCTTCACCCACGCCAACCTTATACCACTACACCCATGGCCTGCAGCATTGCCTTTGTTTCTAACCAAGCAGTGGCGTGCTTTGACTGCGATTGCCAAGAGGGCAGAGGGGGTGTTGGGTTGACTGTGTCTTTCAGCTGCTCATCGCAACGTTGTGAAAATAAAGCCAAATTAAAATTATATACTTTTTTTTCTTACTCTGTGTGTGTGTGTGTGTGTGTGTGTGTGTGTGTGTGTCTATCTTTAGCTGTATGTCCTTTTGTAGTATGTGCAAAAGTCAACTAAGTCGTGCTCAATTTTTATGATGAGACGACGACGATGAGGTTGCTGCCTCTGCCGCTGCGTTTGCCTTTGCAACACAGTCTCTGCCACAGCCCCACGACTGCTGTTGCCACTTTGTGTGTCGCGGTAAGCCAAGCGCCTGCAGCAGCAGCTGCAACAACAACAACAACAACAACAACAACAGCAAATAACAGACGCCAGACAGCAGCGGGCGAGCGGCAACTGGATGGGGGAGGCTGCCGCTTTGGCGCTTTATGAATGGCCGCAAAGCAGACGACGCGGCCACGCCTCCACGCCTGCACCACTGACAACACCACCCAGCCCCACTGTCCCCCCCCCACAGCGCTACAAACTTGGCAAAGAAAAGAAATTAAATGCACTTCCTTTATGCGCGAACTCAGCTCATATTTTTGAGGCGCCACCAGGCGTTGTGACTCCCCCACACACACACACTCTGTCTCGCTCACTCTGCTGCTCCCTCTCTTTTTAGTGGAGCTCAGCACACAATGCGCTAATAATGAAAGTGCACTTTTGACACAAAAGGTGGCTGTGTGGCGACAATGCCTGCCACTGCCACTGCCACTGCCACCGCTTTCCCCAGTCGAGCGTATCCACAACTTGCCCCGTCTACAGTTGAGTGCAGCATCTTGACTGGTTTATTGCTCATTCGCTGCAACGGCGATTAGTTCACAGTAAAGAGTGGGGTGTGATGTGGTGGGGGGGGGATGAAAGCGGGGTATGACCTCGAATGAGATTAGAAATTTTGTGGCATTGCTTTCACTTCATTGTTCTCGCGACTCGAAGACAGCAACGTCACAAGGCCAATGGCAATCACTAGACGAGATTACTTCTTTGCCAAGCATTTTGCCAGTTTTTCGTAGCATTTCCTAGCTTTTCCTGGCATCTGCCAGCTTTTCTTATGGCCTTTTCAGCAAATGACGTCATAATTTTGAGTGTCCTTTGCTACGACGACTTATTGAAGTTGAAGCTGATTGAAAAGAAGCTAAGGGAAGTGGAAGTGGCAGTGACAGTGGGTGAGGGGGGAGGGAGAGTGCGGAACAGAGAGAGAGAGAGAGAGAGAGAGAGAGAGAGAGGAGAGAGAGGGAGAGGAGCATAAAGTAGAGACAGCGATGGCAGATAGTTATATGTGAAGTCTGTTGACCAAAACATTTGGATTGATCAACTTGCCACACAACTTGTGCTCTTCCTCTTTCCCTCCCGCTCTTCCTCTTCCTCTTCCTCTACCTCTCACTCTCTATCTCTATTGCACGCTATCTGCTCAGGAAATCAAAGCAAACTCAAAAGCGCTTCAACAAATTTGCCAGCTTCAAAAGCCAACGAAGCCGATGCCGCTGCCGTACAACGCGGCGTATGAGTAATTTACTTGTGTGTGGCAAAGGTCAAGCAAAAGCTACAATAACAACAACAGCAACGAGAAGGCGTCTAAAAAGGTTTGCCTGCCCTCAAGGGGGCGTGCCAGTGCAGGGGGTGGAGTGAGGGGCATGAGGTCGTCGTCTGCAGTAAAACTAAATCAAATAAATAATAAATGAAACGAAACGAATCAAATGCGAAATAAAAATCAATGGCACTCACCACTTGAATGAATTGGAATACACACACACACTCACACACACACACACACACACACACACATACATACGTAGCTGCCACACATGCAATTTGCTTTTCGGTTTGATTTCAAATAAAATTGTGCTTCATTGAATCGAATTGAAGCAGCAAAAATGGAAGGAGCTGAGGCGCAGTTACACACACACACACACACACACACAAGCACACAGGCACACATAGATGCACACACACACACACACACACACACAACATATAGTGCAAGACTCTACGAATAAGCAGCAACTGCAGTTGAAGGAAGACGCCGACTGCTTCGGCATTTGGTCAATTGCAATTAGAAGTCAGTGCAGCAAGAGGAGGGACAAAAAGAGAAAGGGAGAGCGTGGGAGAGAGACAGAGATAGAGAGAGAGAGAGTGCATAACTGACCCAAATATTGTACATTATGTGTTTATGTGCACAGCGTACAGCGCTTGAACTAGAAGAAGAAAGAATGCAGTCAAGGGGCAGCGAAGAGAGGCAGAGAGAAGAAATTGAGGAGCAAGAAGAAGCAGAAGCAGTGTGCGTGTGTGTCTCGCTGAGAAATTGCAACACTTGAAAAGTTGAAAATGTTTTCGAGAACTTCTGCGAAAGTTCGAAGAGGCAACAACAGAGGCTGCTGCATGACAACCCACTCCCTGCCCCCCTCCTGACATGGGCTACCTGATGATGATGTTGCTCTGCTCAACTCCCTCCCGCTTCCACTACCCCCCTATGCCCCACCAATCCACGCACAGTCCAGCAATAATTAGTGCAAACAATTGCGCCATTTGAAACTCAACTTGGAACGCGCCACACTGCGGCATTTTGTTTCAAGGTTTCAAGGCTTCTCTGCCTGAGCCACACTGAGCAAGTGGGTTTGCCACCAACACGCCCCCCAATGCAGCATAAAACTCCAAGACAACTCTAGCCAACAAAGCATATTTCTTTTTTGGCCTCATCCAAATTGGCAAACTGCAAAACCGGATATCGGTTCTTGGTTCTTGGTGCTCGATTTATTGTTGTTGCCACATCAATTGCGACATTGTTGTTGGTCCGCTTGTTGCCAGGGTTGCCAACGTTGCTCGGCTGCTCATTAAAATGAATAACAACATTGCTGTTTTTTCTTCGCTTCGCTTCGCTTTTATTTTTGCATTTTTTTGCGACTCGTGTTTGGTATTAGGTTTACGGGTCAAAGCGAGCCTGCCTTTGATTTGAGGCAAACTGAATAGGACGGCTTACAGGGTGTCTCATTGAAGGGACAAGCTTTACATATAGAGAGCTGGCGAATTCTATGTAATTCTGTGTACTCTGCTTGACGTTTCTCAAACTCTCTTACACAATATAGTTCAGCGATGTCACAGTTATCGATAGATATGCTACCTATACCAGTAATTCATAAGTAAATCTCAAGGAAGTCTATAGATAGGAACAATTAACCTCTATAACCTTAAATTGATAAAGAGAAATCCCACATTATATGCTCTACACTATTTCTAACCATCGATACATATGTCTATTGATAAATTAACGAAATTAACGTTACAGCAAAGCAAAAATATCACATTTTTCCAGGGAAACTCAGCAAATTACGCTACAGTCAATTATAGAGTGTTTTTCTTTAATTTTCATTTTGATTTCGCAATAATTTATGCCTAGCTAAACGAAGGCGATTATAATGTTTGTTATGTATATCGATTATTTGGCAAAATACCAAGAACTGAACGTTTTTTAATCGTTTATCGATATAGATTATTAACGAATCTTATAAACTTATGCATTTAAGTATTTTCTTACTTAATTCTCATAGTTGTTACTTATGAATGAATATATATATATATATATATATATATATATATATATATATATATATATATATATATGTATACATATGTATACATTTTTTGCATGCATTTTTAAACATTTCTTAGAGATCTGTTTGCTGGGCGCGGCGATAGTTTGCAACTTCTCGATTTGTTATCGATGCACAAATTGAAATATGTAAAACAAAAATAATTTGTAGACCAGTTATCGATGTATCGATCTCGCTATCGCCCAGCTCAGCAATCGATAAACTCTGCACAGTTTTCTATATAAATAAATGTACAAATAACATACCCCGTAGTTGATTCAATGACCGCAGCTCAATGAGTTTTCACTTCCACTTTTCCTTTTCCTGCGACAAGTTGTCAATTCTTCAATTTTGATCTAAATGTTGATTTTCCTTTGCTCTTCAGGCTCAAGTGCCACAGCCTCAATGCAAACAGTTAATTCGTAGCTCCGTTTGGCATTTTTATTGATTCCCCTTTTCCCAGCACTCAGCGATTTCGATTGCCTTCCAAATGCTGCGTGTCAAATGCCTCCATTTTGCACCTGTACAAAGCAAAGAGAAGAGAAAATGTGAAATGTGACATAACAAGCTAAGCACTTGAGCATTTAGCTTACTTTATACTTTGTAGCTAACACAAATACAAACAAAGTACACACCCACACACACACACACACACTTGGACAGAGACTGTGAAAGTATAAATAAGATTGAATACTTTTATTTGCCAAGCTGTTTCCAATAATTGAATTATCTAAGCAAAAATATTTTCACAACAAATTTAAAACTCAACAATGTAAACATACAGGCAAACACACACACACACACACACCCAGAAACACACCCACAGTTAGACAGACTGAAAGTCATCTTATGAACATCCATCATCCACATTTCGCTCACTCCTCAAACTTTGCATATATTTAAAATACAACAATAAAATATTTATGAATATTTTTCTCCTCAATTCTCAATTTATTGCATACGTTTTGCTTTCATACTTATTATTATTATTATTATTATTACTCTCTCTCTCTCTCTCTCTCTCTCTAACTCTAACTCTTTTAGAGCAACAATACAACAACAACAAAAAAAAAAAAAAAAATAACATTTAAAACCGATAAACAATTTGCAAATTTGTTAACTTTTATCGATATTAGTTTTAATGTTTAAATAAAAAAAAATCCTTCTCTCTATATATATTTAAATATATTTACAACTCGATGTTTTTATTACACTTTTATTTTATAATTTAAGAAACAAAAACGAAAAAAAAATAAAAGAAAATAAACGAAAATTGAAAAGAATTAATATCAACATAAAGATACAAGAATAATTATTAAGAAATCAATTTGAAACACGTAACTAACAATTTAATTTTCTCTTTTACAAAAAAAAAAAAAAAAAAAAAAAAAAAAAACCATCAACAATTTCTCCATTTGCAACGCTTTCTGCTGCGGATTTGGTGATATTTGGAACAACCCATTCGATTGGCATTGGCAACAGTCGCGTTTCGGTAATGCGAGGCCAGGTGATAACTCCCCAGGGCCTGGGAATTGTCGGCATACGCGTCTCTGTGGATCGTGACTCACGCTTTGGCTTCACACTGACACGACAGGGCGGCTGGTAAGTACACAAATATATAGAATGAAATACATTAAAAAATTAAAATACTACGAAAGCAAATCCCTTTAAATGCCACTTAAATGTAATGCACAAAGTTCTCTTGGGAAATATTGTGAATACAACATTTGTATTTTTAGAATTAAGTTACATTTGAGTAGAAATTAGTTATTACTGAGCTTATTTAGAAAGCAATTTAGCAGGTATTTTATTTATAGAATTAAAGTAAATTGCAGACGAATTCGTTATGACATAAAATCAGTGAGAAGTTGTTGAGCTGATGAAGTGGAGAAAGGAATTGCATTTTCCAGAATTAATTAATTTAGTGTAATTAAAGTTTTGTGAATTATTGCAAACTATTAAGACTTGCATTCAACAGAATTTCAAAACAATTGCGCAATTGCCCATTATTCAGATAGTTGTTTATTGATTAGAAACAATAAATATTTGACAACAATTTAGAAGAAACTTTCACATAACTTTCACATTGCCACAATTCCAAAAATATGCTAAATATATGCACTCAAAAGCACTCTAAATGCTCCACTCTATTAACTCTTTTGAGTGTCCAGTCAGTTAGTCAGTCATTGAATCAATCAATCAACATAAAAAGCTAAAAAAAAGTATAAACTTATTTTCTCAAACTGCCCGCAAAAGTATGCTACACATTTTTAAAAGTAAAATTGCTGCACAAGTAAAAATGTAATTAAATTATATTCTTAAGATTTAATGCCATTAAATCTATGCAAACCAAACAGATCAGGGCAAAAGTTGAGCATTTAATGCGGTCAAGAGTTTGGTTAAAGTTATAAACTGTTAATCTAACGCAGCGTATACGTAATATTTAAGCGCCTTGGGCAAAGAAATTTAATTAATTTTATTTTATTTATTTTGTTTTATTTATTTATTTTTTTTTTTTTTTGTTTTTCTTCTTATATTTGATGCGGCAACAGCCTCTTTAATCTTTTTGGCTAACTTCAAATGCAAATTACTTACGTATGAGTAATTTTTCATAATTTGTCAGCCAGTTGGCGCTGGCCAGGCGCATGGCTCACTCTACGGCTCTCCGACTGTCTGGCTGTCTTGCTGTCTGACTGCCTGACGTGTCTTGGCCAACTGCTTGGGCTCTCTCTTGATTACATTTAGTTAATAGAATTTTTGTTGGGCGCTGGCCAAGTGCGCAGTCAGATAAAATAAGTTATCACTTTTTAATTAAATCTTTCACTTTGATGTGACCCCCAAACAGTGGAACCTACAGACGAGCGAACAAAAACAGAGAGAGAGAGAGAGAGATGCATAGATAAATAGAGAGGAAGAGAGAGAGGAGCACATTTAGCTCTGCTCTAAATGTGGTTTTTCCCTAACATTTGTTTTTCTATTTTTTTTTTTTTGCATCAACTTAACTTACTTTGCGTGTTTTGTCAAGTTAAAACAAGTCACAACTCGCAGCTGGCAGCTGACAACTGACAACTGACAACTTCACTGACCCCAAAGAAAAACCACATAAAACGACTTTATTAATAGCTAACCGAATAACAGGGTATGCAGCATAAGTAAGTTCTAATTATTGTAATAATTAAAACTAAAAACTTAGTCATTAAAACTAAAAAGGCTAGTTAGTGATGACATTGGCAAACAATCGATATATTGAATATAATAATTATAAATAAATCAATGAAACTCTATAAAAACAGCAAAGAAACAGAAGAGCTAAATAATATAAATTAATTAATTTAAATACAGCTAAAGCTAGTTGATATAACGATATATTAAAATATCGATTACTATGCATTGTGTTATCGTTTCTATAGCACAATTACATACAAAGTCTGTTTATATTTATTAAGAGAAGAATTTTCCAGTTTTCATTTGGAAAGCAAAAATAACAATGAATCAAGCAAATCGATAGTCGTAGTGTTATCGACAGTTCGAAACTATTTATAGTTGAATCAAAATCAATAACAAGCCACATAAAACTCAACTTTGCTAAACGCTTAAGCTAAGTTTAATAGCTTTAACTAAACTTTGAGCTGTGATGCTACATAGAATGCGCATACCTATATAGATGCTGTGATCAGCGTACTAGACGGCAAAGCCAAGCAAAATACTATATATGTTGCCAGCAGTTTTTGAATTGTCATTCGCCACGCTTCGCTTGATAATTTCAAATCAAAAAAGACACAAAGAAAAAAAAAAAAAGAAGAGTAAAATAGGAAAATGGAAATGTAGATAAAAGTGATGAAGGATGAGACGTTAAAGGAGTTAGCGAAAGGGGGCAGCAAGAGAAAGAGAGAGAGAGAGTTAGAGGGGGGAGAGGGGAAGAGCAAGGGAACATGAATTCAATCGAATTCAATCCAATATATCTAATATAAATATTTTTGCAGTTGTTTTTGGTAAAAAGGATTTCCGTTGTTCACAGCGCCACAGCAACAACAGCAACATCATTATTGTTGTTGTTGTTGTTTTGACATTTTCTTTTTGCCTAGCTGAGTGTGTGCGGGCGTGTGTGTGTGTGTATGTGTGTGTGTGCTGGCCAATTTAAATAAACATTTCGCACCCGCTTTTGCCTTTGCTGCTGCTGATTTTATTATGCCCAACAACAACAACAACGCACAAATAAAATCTGTGCAACAGACAGACAAACTAACTGTCTGATGATTATTTGTGTTTACTTTACACACACACACACACACACACACACACACACACAGAGACAGAGAGACATAGTCACACACACACATAGACAGAGCAGCTCGTCGTGTCGTTTGTTTTGTGTTGAACAACAAAAAGTATAGCATACTTATGTGGGCTGCTGTTGCTGTCGTTGCTAGGGAGTGTCTTTGTGTGTGTGTGTGTGTGTGTCTGATGATTACGTTTTTACCTACCTACTGTGCCATAATTTCTCATTAGCCCAGTGGCCGTTAAATGCCGCTAACGTTGACCATTTTTCACAGTTGTTGTTAGATTCGCCTGCTTTCTCAGTTTTGCTTTTTGCAATCAACAACAACGTAAACAATTATAAAAACACAACAGTCTACATATATATATGTATATGTATGTGTGTGTGTGTTTGTGTGTGTGTGTGTGTGTGTGTGTTTTTGTGTGTGTATGTGTAAGCCCAAGAATACATAAAATCACAAACATGTCCTGATTTGCTGTTGCTGTTCTGTGTATGTCCTACTCAGTCTCCCTCTCTCTCTCTCTCTCTTTCTCTCTCTCTCCCTCTGCTTCCCTGCTGCGTTGTTAGAGCTTCTTAGCGACTCTGATTCGGCAACAGCAACAACGTCAGCGCATAAATTCTTCAGTTTTTTATTTATTTTTATTATGACTACTTTGCTGTTATTTTTTTTTTAACTTCCTCTCTCCCTCTCTCTCTCTCTGTCCCTCTCTTTCTGCAGTATTTTTAAGTTTTCCTTTGTGCTTATTTTTGCGTTGTCTTCAGCTACATTCTTACTTTTAGCTGCGCAATAATTTCTGTTTATGTTCACATTATTTTTAGCTCAATATACGTAGTATACATGGCAACTACATGGAGCGAGGGGTGTGTGTGTGTGTGTGTCTGTGTGTGTGTGTATATATTGGGCTTATGCAGCTGCAACACAGTGCTCTATAAAATTAAATGTGCAGCCTTCAAAGCCTTAACACACAGTGAGCAATGAAAATATTGCACCATTGCATGCTATAAACTAAATGCTTTTCCCCCTTCGCATTTCCCATTTCCCATTTGCCATTCGTATTCCCATTGTGTCCGATAAGGTTATAAATGTAACGCCTTAGCTCTGCTATGGTCTAAGATATTGTAGGGGTCTTCAGAAGTGCAGTGGATGAAGTGAGATGGGAAGACATATATATATATATATATATATATAGAGAGAGAGAGAGAGAGAAAGCGAGAGGCAGAGAGCAGGCTGAAGAAGGATGCGTGGGTAGTGCAATGAGAGATACAAGTGAATGATGTGAATTCTTGCAACAAGGAAAGTGAATTGAGAAGCCAAGTGAGAGAGAAGGCTGTGTGTGAGAATGACAGTGTGAGAAGCGACTGCTGCAAGCCAAATTGAGCTGGGAAAGTGAAGTGAGAAGTAAGCTTAGAGAAGTGAGAAACTGCATGAGTAGTGTAGCAAATGAAAGGCATGAGATGCAAATAGACAAGCAGCAACAAGAAGTGAAATATGAAGAAGTGAAACAAGAGAAGTTAAGCGTGAGAGTTAAAGAGAAATTAAGTAAAATAATCGAAACAAAGTGAGAAGTGAATTGAAGAAAATTAGGGAAAGAGACTTAGAAAATAAGCAAATGAAACAAAAACATTAAAGTAATAATAAGCAAGAAGATAAGAAACTAAAGCAAGATAAGTGAACTGAAAGAAGCGAGACGAGAAGTAAACGAGTAAAGTAACGTAAAGAGAAAAGTAAAGAAAACAGCACTAACAAGTAAAGTCAAACAACGAAAGTCAAGTCAAGCAGGAGTGAGAAGTAAGTTATAACTTAAAGCGAGAAGCACAAAGAGAAGTAATATGGGAAATACGAAATAAGTTAATGAAACATATTTAAAGAAGTTTAAAAAACCACAACAAAATACAATGCAAAATGAAGCGAGAAGCGAAGTGAGAAGCAACACAAGTAGCTTTCATTTTGTGTTAAGTTAACTTCTCTACAATCTGAAGAGATCATTCCCTTTAACTGATACAAATACTGTTGTTGCTCACTGTAATTGCAATGAACTTGCGTCTGGTCGATAACTCTGTTTGCTACGTTTATGCCATTAACCAAAAACACATATGTGCACATGTTGCCATACTTTTAGGCGCCACTGTTGCTTGTTGTTAATTCAATTCGTTGTTGGTGTTGTTGTTGTTGTCGCTGTTTCACTTAATGTTCGCGCGAGTTTGTTTTTATGGCTTTGTATTTATAATGTTTATTTCAATTCTATGCCCTTATTAAGCTTTCTCTCTCCACACACACACACACACACACACACACACACAACATGCTGTGCTCATTGTTGCTGTTGTTATTATGGTCGCTTTTAGTGCCTTTTTTATAACCTTTTACCCTGTAATGCGGGCCAAAGGGTGTATAACTAAGTCTTTGAATTGTGTTGTGCAACAGGCAAAAGTCTTGATACGCCCAAACCGAAAAGATAGACAATGGATGAATGAAACAAGCAGTAAGAGGAAAGAAGATTAGAGAAGTAGAAGTGAGCAGTAAGGAGATACAGAGAGAAAGAACGAGAGAGAGCGAGAGTAAAGCTGTTTATTTCTAGCATTTGCATTGGTTTCTGTTGTTCAACGATTCCTAACGCGTTTCTTCTGCTTTAGCTTCTCACATAGCTTCTCTATTTACTTCTTATCATTCTTCACTTGTTACTTTGCTTCCCAATTTGCTTGCCACTTGACCTTTGACTTGATTTCTCTCTACTCTATTCTCCGCACATCTCTTGACACTTCTCTAATCGCTTCTCTCTAAAAAACAAGCTTTGCTTCTATCCACAATTCGTTTGCCATTGATTTCTGCTCTTCTTGCTTTGTTGTGCTTGTCACACTTCTTCCTTTGCTTCTTTGTACTCTTCTCTTTGTTCAGATCCCTGAACTTCTCCATTTGCTTTTATCTGCCTCGTTTTTAGTGCGCTTCTCTCTTTAGTTCCTTCACTCTTTCCTTAGCTTCTTTCATCTCTTCTCTCGGCACATTTCTCTTGTTTTCTGCTTTCGCTTTGCTTGGCTTTCTCTTCACTTCCTCATTCACTTCCCTGTACAGTTGTTCCTTCACTACAATCGATACTTCTTGCTTTGCTTCTCTCTGGCCTTCTCCCATTTCTTCTATCTATACTTCTCCCTTTGCTTCTATCTTTGCTAGTCTCTCTGCACTTCTGTAGTCGCCTATTTCTGCTCATCTCTCTGATCATCTCCCTTCGCTTCTTTCATGAACAGCACAGGGTATCTGCCAGTCGAGTTGACTCTTGACTTTAAAATTGTTAGCTCTTGTTGTCGTTTTTTTCTTTAAGCTCATGTTATTTTCGGTTTTTATTTTGTATTCTTTTTTTTCCATTTCTGTTTTTGGCTTTGCTCCATTTGCTGTTCTGTTGCCTGTTACAATTGTTGTTGTAATTTGACATGCATTGTTGGTTGTTGGTTGTTGGTTGCTGTTCTGATTATTATTAGAACTGTTGTTGTTGTGCTTGTTATCGTTGCTGTTGTTGTGATTGTTGTTGTAGTAATACAGGTAATAAAAGTCATTATATTGTGCAGCAGAACATTATTGTCCTGAACATATTTGTTGCTTTTCTGCAGCGTATTATTAGAGGTATATATATATATATATATATATATATATATATGTGTGTGTGTGTGTGTGTGTGTGTGTGTGTGTGTGTGTACGGGTGTGTGTGTGTAGTTCTCGACATTACTATTACTGCTGCTTCCTCGCTGACCAGCTGCACTTGCCGCTCTCTGCTTTCCACACTCCAGTTAAATATATGTCTGTCTCTCCCTCCCTCCCTGTCTCTCTGCTGCTCTCCTGCCCTACCTCTCATTGTGTGGCCTGCATAACTATTTGAAAACCAACAACAATTACATTAGCAAACAAACAGCAATGACAAAAAATGGAAAACAACTTTTTGAAGCGTGACAAAATTTAAATTAAATTAGCAAAAATTGTAACAAATTCATTTCAATTCTTTTTTTTTCCACTTGCATTGTGTGTGCGCGTGTGTGTGTGTGTGTGCTGTCTGCGTGTGTTTACGTTTGTGCTTATTTATTGAAATGTTTATAAATGTTTGTCGTACACACACACACACACACACACACACACTTTTGTTTATATTAAAATTAAATGTAATTATTTCTTCATTTAATTATTTCACCACAACAACAATAATAATTATAATAATAATAGCACTGGCCACGCCCACACCCGCCCATATGCACCACTTGCACCACACGGCCCACACAATTACATGGCAGTTCGTGTAATGAAATCGATATCCCAGTAATTTCACAGCTAAATTGCTTGGGCAGGTGTTGAATGCAGTTTCGATTGTGACTTCGTCTGCCGCAATTTGTGGCATGTTGCGCCTTCTCAAACTCTACACTCTTCTCCCTCTCTCCCTGTCTCGCTCTCCCTCCCTCTTGCGCTGTGCCATCTCGCACAAACACAATTAAAAATCACATTAATTAAATATTTCCAAAGCAAAAAGTTTTTGCCATTTCTTAAGCTTTCTGCGCGACTTGACTTGCCCATTTTGGAGCTAGACAATTGTTGTTGTGCTCCTTTTGTTTTCCATTTTTGCTTTGCCCCTCTCTGCCACTGCCTGTACCTCTTCCTTTCCTTCTCCTTCCACCTTTTTCGTGTTCGTTTTCGTTTTCCATCTGTTCTCTCGGCCAGCAAAAGTTTTTCGCAACTTTTCTTACGCCAATGCGAAAAATACTCGCAATAATGAAGGCGGCCCTCGCCAATCGCCATCATTATATTTAATGCGGCTAACGCATGACCCACAGGCGTCGTCAAATGTTCGCAAAGGGAGCTGGTAAGAGGGGTAAGCGAGGTAAGCGGGGGACGGGCAGCCAGCAGTGGGGTTAAGGTCTTAACTTATGCTCTAGCAATTGTTTGTGTTGTGCTCGTTCTTCTGCCTGCTGTTGCTGTTGTTGTTTTTGTTGTTGTTGTTTTTGGCAAATCCTAAAGTTTTTCAATTTCAACAAACAATTGAGGTATTATCTTCTCAGGGCCAGCAAAAGAGAGCTTGTTGAGCAGCATAGCGCGAGGGGGGCGTCACGAAGAGGGGGCTCACTGACGGGCTGCATAATTCGCAGCTCGTGCGTCAAACACAGACGGTGGGGGCAATGCTTAGGCAGCATGCGTTCAGAGAGAGAGCGAGAGAGAGAGAGAGAGAGAGAGATAGAAAGATAGAGAGAGAGGGTGGGAGGGAGAGAGAGAGAGGAAGAGGGAGGTGAAAGGAATGGAGCAGCAAGTTATCCAGAAGTTCATTAAAATATTAATTTGCATGTTTTGTGCCGTGAAATTTGCTGCACAACTTTTTCTACTAATGTTGAGTTATGTGTGTATGTGTGTGTGTGTGTGTGTGAGTGTGTGTGTGGGAGTAAATGTTGTGTGTAGTTGCAGTTGTGTGTGTGTGAGTGTAGCTGTAGGTGTTTTAGTTTGGCACCCTCGTGTCTGTCGACACGACACGACAACGAGATATCGAAATTATATAGTGAAAAGTATTAAGTATTTTAGTATTTTTTTTTTTAGTATATTATATATATTTTGTAAGTCAGAATGGGACACACAATTCTAAAAAATTATTCGTATATCGTGATGAGAATAGAAGATAATGTTATAGAGCGATATGAAACTCATAGAGTATAATTTGTATTTAATTTTCGAGTATTTTAGTATATTTAGACCCGGTACCCAAGGGTTTTGTATCTTTTTTAAGCCACAACTGGTCACACTATTCTATAAATTATCTATATATTGTGACATAAATAGAAGATGGCGATATAAAAATGAAAAGAGAAGAGTTTGTTTTTAATATTTTAGTATTTAAGTATTTTCTCTTTATATGTATATAATGTATTTTTTCTAAAACTCATCTAGTCCCACAATTTTCGAAAATATATTTAGTATTTATGAGTTATAGAAAAAAAGCCCAACAACTGTCAAACTGTCAAAGTTTATGTAATTTTCTAGTATTTTTATTGGTATATATAGTATTAATTTTTGTGAAACGCAGCTGGTCACACTATACTCAATAATGGCTTCTTTTATATATGGTATAAATATTATTAATTTGATTTGAATAATATTTTAAGTGAATCAATCATAAATTCTCAACTTTGTCTCTTCTCTTGACTCCTCTGCTCAACAGGTTTGATGTGCTGGTTAATGGCGGTGGTGCAGTTACCCTACAATTCCAGCGTTCACCGTTCCGTCCACTCACCCGCACCGTCTTTGTGCCCTGGAATCGCATTGTGGTGTTGCCGCCGGTGCAAATGCAACTGAGCGACGATGATGAAACCACCAGTCGCAATATCAAGTAAGTAGAACAAATTGTGGTGCAATTAGTGGTGCATTTTGTTAACGTTACGTCTCTCTCTCTCTCTCTCTCTCTCTCTCTCTGTCTTTCTCTCTCTTTCTCTCTCTCTAGGGTGGCACCATTAAATCCGGCCTTGACATTCCTCAATTCAATACATTATCATACGGCCGATGAGGCGAATGATGCGAGCAAAGTGTGCATGGATCATGATCATGAGAAGCTCAAGCCACAATTGATTAGCACCTGGATGCCAAATGGAGTTGGAGCGATGCCCGGCAAGCGGGTTATCTTTGCCGAGACACAGGTGAGCTTACACATTGTTCTCCATCTTACTCTGATTGCTATTTACCTGAGCTTCAATTTTTAGTTTTCATCTCTTTTGCTTTTGTACTTCAAGTTTCCTTGCTAACAAGCGCCACTTCATGCCTGTCCCATCTCCATGCCCCCTCATTCGCTCTCTCTCTCTCTCTCTCTATCACTTTCTGTCCCTTTGTCTATCTCTTTCTAATGCCACTCCTAATTAGCGGTCCTGGCAGCAGCTGGACTCTGCGTAGTTTTAATTAATTTAAAGTTCGCCTTAATGACATTATAACTTTGCATCTAACACGACGCCCAGGCACAAGCACACACATTAATTCTCCACTGTGAGACAGAAAAGGACACAGAGCGAGAGAGAGATAGAGAGCGAGAGAGAGAGTGAGTGTGTGAAAGAGAGAGCGCGCATTACATTTAATTGTTGCATTCGAACCGTGTGCCAGCTGTGCTTCAAAGTCGACCACAAGGCTTAATAACCAACTCACTTAGTGGCAGCGACAATTGTAATGCTCATTCTCATTCTCAACTCATTCCCAGCCACTCTCTCTCTCTGTCTCTCTCTCTTTCTCTTGCCTCTGCAGTTTGTCTCCCCTCAGTTTATGGTGACTGCACTTTTTAGTTCATTTGGCAAATTTCCTCATTTCAACTTCAACTTCAACTTCATCTTCATATTTCTTTCTTCCCTTGTAAACTGGTGCTTTCTTTTAGTTGCTTTCAACTTCTTGTTTCTTTTGTGCGAGCGAAAGAATGCTTTCTCTTACTTTCTATAGGCTTATCTCTGTCTCTTCTATTTCATTCGTTGCACTTCTCTTTGAGCTCAACTTCGCTTCTCTCACTCTTTCCTTTTAAGCATTTGAACAGTTTCATATTATATTCTCTTTAATTTGCATTTCAATTCAATTTCTCTTTCTTCATCTCTTCCATCGCGGCACACAGATCGTGCAGGAGTCCATACAGATTCCCGGCTCGGATTTGCATCTCACATATCAATCCTCCCAAGCTTCGGGCTATTTGAGCATTGTACGCATGCGCTTAACCTCGGAGACAATACCAAAGACCTTGACCCATGTCCATGTGGGCGTTGAAATCGAGGGTGCCCTCCATGTGAAGACCTACGAGGCGGATCCGAATCTCATACACACGTTCGCATGGAACAAACGTAATGTCTACAGGCAAAAGGTTTATGGGGTGACCATCGCACGGATTTCTGTGGGTTACCAGCACAACACGTGCCAGACTCCGGTGTGGATAACGCAGACGGCAAAGTTGCAGGGCTACGATGTGGACATCTCGGACATTGGTGGCTGGGGATTGGACATACATCATCATTACAATTTCCATGAGGGCATCCTACAGAAGGGAGACGGCAGCACGCTTCACATGAAGGAATATCCACGCACCGTTAAGGTCGTGATGGGAACGGGACTGCAACGTCCACTCAATTGCCCGGATTATTGCAATGGCGTTGCCAAGGATGCCAAACTATTGACACCCATTGCCCTGGCAACTGGTCCCGATGGCAGTCTCTATGTGGGCGACTTTAATCTCGTGCGACGCATCACACCCGACGGCAAGGTCTTTACCATATTGCAACTGAGCGCTACCCAAGTGTCCTATCAATACTATCTGGCTGTTTCGCCGGCCGATGGGCATTTGTATATTTCGGATCCGGAACGTCATCAGATCTTGCGTCTGTTGCGTCTCGAGAAGGTCAAGGATCCGAGCATCAATAGTGAACCAGTTGTGGGCAGCGGCCAGCGTTGCATACCCGGCGACGAAGGTAATTGTGGTGATGGTGGTGCCGCTCTCCAGGCGCGTCTCTCCCATCCCAAGGGTCTGGCCATTGCCGCCGATCGGACGATGTACATTGCCGATGGCACAAACATTCGAGCTGTTGATCCCAAGGGCATAATACACACCCTGATTGGCCATCATGGCCATCACAATCATTGGAGTCCGGCACCATGCTCTGGCACCCTAATGGCCAATCAGGCGCAATTGCAATGGCCCACGGGTTTGGCATTGAGTCCACTCGATGGATCTTTGCATTTCATCGATGATCGTCTCGTGTTGCGTCTGACATCAGACATGAAGATACGTGTGGTGGCTGGAACGCCATTGCATTGTAGCAACAATGGACAGGATAGTCGTGTGAACAAAACGGCAACCGATAATGTCCTGGGCACCGTATTGGCCATGGCCTTTTCACCGTTCGGTGATCTTTACATAGCGGACAGCGATTCAAGGCGCATCAATTCCATACGCGTTGTGGACACAGCTGGCAATATGCGTTACTTTGCTGGCAAACAGGAGGGCACCGGGTGAGTACTATCTCCATCTCTCTCTCGCTCTCTCTCTCTAACTCAATTTGACCTTTTGACCTATTGATGCATTGCATTGCATTGCCTTGCCTGCTCCACCTGCTGCTGCTGCTGCTGCTGCTGCTGCTGCTGCTGCTGCTGCTGCTGCTGCTGCTCCTCCTTCTGGGTCAACATGGCGAATTGTAGATTGAGTTTGTAACTTGTTTATGCGCATATTTGACCCAATTATCAAGGGAGGCAACTTTGATATTTGCATTTTGGCAAACGATAGCAGCACAGTTGCAGCTCATTGGGGTGGTGCCTGCTACTGGTGCGGTGCTGTTGCAGTGGTGCAGCATAAATAATACAAATTCAGCTGCTCTTGCACAAAATTTTCGCAAATGCACCAAAAGTCGGCAATAAATGAAAATGCAACTAGGCACAGCATACAGCACAGAGACAGCTCTATATATATATATATATATATATATATATATAGATATATATATTGATATATGTATATATATATATATGTGTATGTGTGTGTGTATGTGTGTGTATTTTAGAGGCAGTCTCAATCGATATGTCGCACTGAGAGTTTACTTTATTGGACTTGATTAAAACGCTTTTTAAAGCATCAAAAACGTTGACCAAAAAATTAATTGGAATTTCCAACATTTTCGGGATTTCCCCATTGGCAATGAGTGTGTGTGTGTGTGTGTGTGTGTGTGTGTGTGTGTGTTGACCACATAGGCACTCGGGCTATGTGCACAATGGGCTGATGCTCCTCCTGGTGTTGTTGTTGCTGCGGGCGCAGATTTGCAGTTTGTCGAACAGTGTTGGCAAGTGCTTGAAAATGCCAGTGACAGCAAACAACACAGTTTGAGTGTCGAAAGAATTTTGAACTTCACAAAAAGTGTGAGAAAGTTTCAAGAGATATAAACCGATAATACTTATGAAAGATCTAAGCAGAAACAAAGCGAGCTGACTGCAAATTGGCATAAACAAGTGTTGGAAAGTGCAGAGAATTCAAGAGCAAAGCCAAAGAAAGTAAGAGAAAAAAAGCGGGAATATGTTGAAGATGTAAAGAAAACAAAGAATGATGAATTCGGCAACACTTGAAAAAGACTTATGGCCAAATAGTGTTGATAAATGCAATATTTGGAAATTTTAAAAATATATAAGAGAAGTATATATATATATAAAGAGTATTGAAAAACTATAGCGTTTCAATAAGACAATGGCAATGCAATAATTAACTGAACAGTGTTGGAAAACGATTACAACTGAAAAGCAAACAAATTTTATATTCAGCTCAATGTTAGTGAAATGTGTATTGCGCAGCATTATAGATTCGTGAACAATTTGGATTTTAAAAGTGTTGTACAGCACTGGACCATAAGCAGATACAGAGATAGCTTCAATACAATTGCTTGAAAGTACTTAAAAATGAAGCAAATGCAAATAAAAAACACAACAGCTGCACTTTAAATGCCACACAAACGCAGAATAAAGTGTTGCAAAGTGTTATACAAATGCAATAGTGCTGGAAAATGGAAAAAAGCAGCTAACAATGAAAATTAAATGATTATGAATGAAAAAACCTTATAAATCTTTGGAGAGAAAAGTACTGAGAGAGACTACAAATGTGGGATGATCACTTTAGCATGCGCTTTCTCTGTCTAGAGATACTCTCTCTCTCGCTCTCTCTCTCTGTCTCTTTCACTCTCCTGTGAATTGTGGGCAGCACAAAAATGTTGCCAACTAAAGCAATTAATTTGGTTCGCTGCTTGTCTGAGACTGCCCCAAGCGAGCAACGACAGAGGTAGATAGATAGACACACACACACACTCGCACACACACGCACAACATGTAGGTGTGTTCGTGTGCAACTTTATGCAGTGGCAGTTTATTTAATCTAATAGAATTTCTATTTCGCGCGCAGTTTGATGGACTAAACTGATGAGTTGCAATTCTAGGGGCCAATGCGCTGTGTGGATGGGGGTAGGTGGAGAGGGCGGTCAGGTTAAAGGTTGGGAAAGGCGCAGGTGCTGCCAAACTGTGAAGCAGTTTTTCCACTATTTCTTTATTCATTTTTATTTTATTTTTTTTTTTAGCTGTGTAGCTGCAGGGGGCGTGGCAGATGCGGCAGACGTGGCAAAGTAATTAGCAGACACCGCAAAACGGCGCGCCAACGACAGAAACTATAAATCAACCTTTTTATAGAGGGTTTACAAAAAGTGGTAGGGGAAGGGGAAGGAGGGAAACGGACAAGTAGGAAAAAGGGGGATTGCGTTGGTTTAAGGGGCGTGGCTGTTGGCGATAAGCGAGCAAGCAAGCAAGCAAGGAAGCAAGGAAGCAAGCGAGCAAGGGACTCTGCACTTTACTTTTAGAATGTTTATCGAACAAACAATGTCATCATAAATACGCGTCCAGGCCACACCCCTGCCCCACCATCCTTTCCACCTCTACCCCCTACTCCCGTTCGTTGTCTCTTTTCCGGCTTGGGCACTCGGGCACTTGGGAAGTTGTAGGAGTCTGAAGGCGTGGTCCGCGACATGTAAACGATGCCTGCGCCATAGATAACGACAACAACTGGCAGCAGTGGCTGTTGCGGTGGTTTGTCTGGGTTTTTTGGGTGGGTTGGGTTGGGTTTGGGTGGTTTGGGTGGTGCGCTGCTTGGATGGTTTAACGCTCTAAGCATTTCCTGTTGCATTACTAACGCTCTCAATTCATTCTGTTCTTCATCTTCCTTTCCACTCTTTCCAAAACACAGCACACAAACCTGCGATTGTACGATTGGAAATGGTAGCAATGGCTCCGCCGCGAGTGGTTTAACTGTGGGCAATGGTGGTGCTTATTCAACGACCGTGAATCCGACACGCAATAATGGCGGCACCACGCCAACGACACCATCTGGCGGAAACGGAAATAATGGCAGCTCCGCCAATGCCAATGGCATCAACCTCGGCATCATCAACAGCAGCGGCGCTTGTGTCTGTGGTGGCACTGCACTCGCTGGTGGTGCTGGCCTCGGTGGTGCTGCCACCAATTCGGGCACTCTGGCTGGCATTGTTGCTGGCGGCAATTTAATGTCCACCGGACCCACAACCACAACAACGGTGCTCCTGGGCGCCAAGACAACAGCTGGCGCCGCCGGCTCCAATCTCAACACCGGCGCCACCCTCAACGACGACGGCACTTTGAGCAATGCAGAGACTCTGCTCTCCTCCAACGCCCGTTTCCAGGCCATCTCAGCCATTGCTGTGGCCCAGGACGGCGTCATCAATGTGGCCGATCAAGGTGAGTTCAATTCGGAAGTTGCATTTTATCCATTTATCCATAAGAATCGCATATTGATTAAGTTTGGCGAATATGGGAAGCTGAGGGAGAAGCGTGGAGAGAAGTGGCTGGAGAAGTCAATTGGGAAGTGAAGAGGAGAGTCAAGCAAGAAGCGCAGTGAGAAGTGAAGAGCATGAGATGAAGAGTCAAGGGGGAAGTCAACTTAGAAGCGACGGAAGAAGTAAAAGAAACAGTAAAGTGAAAAGCTAAGCGAGAAGAGCAGAGAGAAGTGACGGAAGAAGTTTGCGATATGTGAAAAGATTAACCTCAGAAATAAGCAGAGAGAAGTTAAATGAGAAGCAAAAAAGAAGAGAGAACAGAAGGAAAATATAAAGAGTAAAGGGAAAGATAGAGAAAAAAGAAAAGGGTAAGCAGTAAAGGGAAAATGGAAAGATAAATGAAGGGAGAATACAAAAGGAGAAGTGCAGAGTGGAGCGACAGAAATAATGAAGAAGAAAGTGAAGAGAAAAGCGAGACAAAAAGATCAGAGAGAAGTGAAGGGAGAAAACAATTGGAGTGTCAAGTAAGAAATGAAGCCAGACGAGAAGAAGAAGTCAAGTGAGAAGAGCAGAGGGAATGAAAGAAGACTAAGAAGGCTCGGAGGGACAAATGAATGAATAATGAGAAGCCAATTAAGGAGTGAACTAGGAATTTAAGCTGGGATGAAAGGAAAGAAGTGCACAGGAGAAGTGAAGTGATAAGCATTAAGAGGAGCAGTGAGAGAAGCGAAAATGAGAAGAAAAGTAAGAAGTGAAGTGCGAAGAGAAGGGAAAAGAAATGCGAAAGGAAAAAAGCTGAAAGAAAAGCTACAAGAGAAGTGAACTGAGATATAGAGTAAGCGAAAGAAGTGCAGTCAAAGCTGACTAAAAAGATGAGCGGAGCGAGAGCAACTGAAGCGAGAAGTTAAGAAAGAAGCACAAGGTTAGCAAACACAATGAAGAGATGCAAAACACGAATGAAGGCAGCAATAGAGAAGTTAAGAAACCAAACAATAGGAGCGATAAATGAAAGGGATAGAAGGAATTTCAATAGATCAACACGAAGGAAAATAAGCAATAGCAAACGAGAAGTAAAGAAGCGAAAGAAGAAACGATAAGTTGTCGAACTGAAAGTGAAAGCAGCAACTGCGCAGCGCTGTGCAACATTCTGTGTTCAACATTCTGTTGTTGCTTATAGAACTTCGGAGGTTTTCTTCTGGCTAATTAGAAGTTGTTGTTGTTGCTCGCTGCTTGTGATTACTGTTGTTCGACCTTCGCTCTGACCCCTTTTAGAGACGCCTTCCCGTCCTGCTCATCTTGTTGCCCCTATTAATGAGCCTTTTGTCATTGCCCTAATTCTTATCGCCTGTCAACCTTTGATGGTCTTCCCCCCCCTCTCTCTCTCTCTGTCACTCTCTCTCACTCTATCTCACTCTTATTGTTCTTAGACGCCCTGGCGCTTTCGCTTTCCCTTTTTTGTTTCGCTTGCAATTAACGCAACAATTTTTCACACACATCTATACACACACACACACACATGCATTGGCACTTAAGCTGTAAGCTTTTAATGAAGCTTATTTAGATTTGCTGGAAACTCCCCGGTCTCTCTCTCTCACTCTCATGTCCTATATCATACCCTACCTTGGCCTCCTTTGCCCTTTAAGCATGTTTGAATGTCTTGTCTACACACTTCCATACACCCACACACCCACACACACACACACACACACACACACACACACACACACACACACACACACACACACACACACACACACACACACACACACAGACTTCATGCGCTTGATTAATGCATGCTCATAGAGCGCAGAGCCAGCGTTGCGCTGTATGAAAGTAAGGGCAGGATGGGGCAGGACAGGAAAGGAGCTGCTGGGTTAGCGGGTTTGGCTTCTCTGAAAAAAGCGGGTTAGGTCAGCCATAGAGCTGGCATTACTTTCGCCAATTTCGCGTCGTATTTGGTAATAAGATTGATTTTCACTTTTCGCTTTCTCCCTTCGCTTGCTATCACTGTCTCTCTCTCTCTCTCACATTCGTTCTCTTCATTTCTCTCTCGCTCATTCTCTTTTACTTGGGCAATCACTCACACGTGGCCAACAACGGCATCATCAGCTGAGAGCGCAGGGGGAGTTCAGTTAGCAGGTGACAGCGTGTTATGTGGATGGAGAGAAAGGAAATGTGATGGGCCACAGGGAGGGAGGGAGGGAGGTAGGTAGGTAGGGAGGGGGTGGTTGTTAGGTAGGCGAAGCAGGACTAAAACTTGATTAATTATAGCCATTGATTTGCTTTCCACGGCTTCTTCTACTGCTGCTGCCACTTCATTGACGTTGTCCGTCCTGCCTTTCATTAATTTGTGTTGCGCGGCAACACAACTCCCCCATACCCCGTCCCCCATTTTTTCTGTCTTCTGACCGCCCATACCATCACTTTTTTCCCCACTCCCTGCTAGCTGCAACATCGTTAACGTCGCCTTCGTCGTCGTCGTCGTCGTCGTCATCGTCTGGGCCATTGTCGAAATTTATTAATTACATTTTTGGTCTTATCAAATTACGTTTTGCTAATGCACTCAAATTTATACCTTGCCACGCCTCCCCCTGCCTCTTTGCCGCTCTCTGTGCTCCTCACTCACTCTGCCTTCATCTCGCCTCTTGCCTTTTAGCTCTTGTTCTTTGAGCTTTTGCTTTTGGCTGTTTGCTTTGCTTTTTCTTGCAGTTGCTGAAGAACTTTGGCTACGTTATTTATTGGCGGCCATTTTGTTTCTGGCCAACACTGCCTGTTACCTGCGCCTGTGTGTGTGCGTGTGTGTGTGTGTGTGTGTGTGTGTTTGTTCGTACAACGTCCTAATTTGTTCTAGTTCGAATTGTGACGGAAATTGGTTTCGCTTTTTTGCCTGACTCTCAACTCCTGCCTACCTCTCTGCTCCCCCCTCTCACTCTTGCACTCACTCTCTCTCCCTCTCACTCTACACTGTCTGCTCACTTGCCACTTCAGCAGCACTCATAATGGCCAATTACAACCAACAAACAACAAGTACAGGCTGTGACAACTGTTTCAACTACGTTGTTGCGGCTGTTGCAATTGTTGTCGCTCTGCTTGTTGTTGTGGCCATTGTCATTATTATTATTATTATTATTATTAATATTATTATTATTATTATTGTTGCGCTTTGTGTTTTGCAATATGTCGCAAATTTAACTTCCGCTTTTCTTGCTCGCATTTAACAATTTTTCCATCTTTTATCACAAGCAACAAATAAGACGAGAGAAAATACGTTCTAAATTTGCCAAAAAGGAAATGTAACATTTTTCCCCAATTGTGTGTGTGTGTGTGTGTGTGTGTGTGTTTCCCCATGTGTGTGTGCGTGTGTGTCTGTGTTGTGCTTTTTGTCAATTTGTTTGCAGTTGTTGCCCTTGCTTCAATGCGAAAAATGACAAATTTCTATCAGTTTTCCCGTCACAAGCTTTCTCTCTCTCTCTCTCTCTCTCTCTCTCTCTCTCTCTCTCTGTTTTCTCTACTTCTCTGCCTTTTCATCTCTCTTTACATTTGATATTTATTTCGAGAATTGACAACTTGAGCAGTTCCTTTGCCTTAGATGCGTGTTCACTCTGAATGCGCAATCGTTTGCAAAGGATGTGTTCATATCGAAAAGTGTAGCATACTTTTGAGCGTTCTCTCCTTTTTTTAAATGTAGGGAGTCTTATACTCCAGTTGGGCATATCAAGTAGAGCTTGGAAATTTCCTAAATATTCTTAGCCAGGTTTCTTTACTCTTTTGCTTGAACGACTGCAGCAATGAATGCAGATCGTAAGTTAACTACAGTAGCTCCCAACTAAAGTAAACAAGCAAAATATGATTTGTTTATACGGAAAAGAGAAGAAGCAGAGAGTGTGTACATAAACGCAGAGAGAAATGTTGCTCAAAAGAAGAGAAAAAAGGATGAAAAGGAAGAGAGAAAGCTAAATAAGTAGAGAGAGCCGTAGGAGGTAAGAGTGAAAGGGAGAGGCGAGATAATTGTATAGGATATGCAAGAGTTAGATGTGAGGTAAAACAATAGAAGAGAAAGGGAGAATGTAATAGGGAGAAAGAAAATAAATAAAAACAAAAGCCTGCAAAATGGAAAGAGAAAGATAGGAAAGTGCAATGGAGGACAGGTTGAGAGATAAATAGAAGAAATAAAGAGAGAAAAAGAAGACAGAGATATCGAATACAAGCGAAACAGAGAAAAACAGGGAGATACAGTTAGAAATGAGACACAGATCAAAAGAAAGAAAGAAAGGGAAAAGGAAAAAGAGAGAAGAGATGCAGTTATAAAGGAAGATAAACACTAAGAAAAAAAGAAACAAGGAGAATTGCTGTAGACAGAGAGAGGGAGTGAGAAGCAGTAGAATTAGAGAAAGAGACAGAGCGAGAGAGAGAGAGAGAGAGAGAAAAGAGTGAGCCAGCGATAGAGAATGAACTCAGTATAAACTGCCAACTCTCACTTATTCACAATGCCAAGCAATAGATGAGAGACACAAGATACAAGATAGATAAAACTAGGGAATGCGATTTAAATGACAATTGTGCACACTTTAGTGCCTCGCCCACTGCCCACACGGTCGTTACACAACACTACAACAAATGAGGCTTAAAATCAACGAAGCTGAACAAGCAAACAACCGATAAACCGATAGACCGATAGACCCACAGAAACCAAATACCGATACAATGTGAGCGTAAGGGCGTGTGCCATAAAAGTAGAGAGAGAGAGAGAGAGAGAGAGAGAGAGAGAGAGAGAGGAGGAGAAGAAGATGAGAGGGAGTACAGAAGTAGGGTAAAGGCGACACAATGGCAACAACCCCTTTTAGAGAAGCGTCGAGCACAAACAAGTTGTTCACTTTATGGGGTCATTACCATTACATTACATTATACCACACACAGCGAAGGCGCAGAGCAGTGGCTAAAGTGTGGCATAGAGAGAGAGAGAGAGAGAGAGAGAGACAGAGTGAGAGAGAGAGAGTGAGCAGTTGGGGAAGAGTGGGCGATGGCACGCCCTCGCCAAGCTATGGCAATGCATTGAAATTCGCTCAATTGTTGGCGCTGTGCCAATGTCCTTTCGCTGTGTCCAAAAAGAAAAAAATATATATATATAAAATCGCAAGAAATTTCTCTTCAAAATGAGACTTCATAATGTGCTCTGTCTCTCTCTCTCTCTCTCTTCCTCCCTCTCTCACGCATTCTCCCTCTGTCTGTGTGTTGCTGGGTAAATGAACTGTAACGCAATCAAATCAACACTGACAAGCAACCGCAACAAGAACAACAACAACAACAACAATCAGCAAACAATCTATTAAATATTTTTATTATAGTATGTGTGTTTGTGTGTGTGTGTGTGTGTGTGTGTGTGTGCCACGCTAATACGCATAATGATTCAAATTGTAAATTGTGAATTGTGAATGAGTGCATGAATTGCTCGTAATTGCAACTGTGATTGAAGCTAACTGCTGCGTACAGTCACTGCCAGCAGTAATGGCACCCCCCAAACTTCAGCTAGAGATGAGCGCGTGTTTCTAGTTGAATTTGTTTGAGGGAAATTAAGTTCACACTCAGCTAAGTTGAGTTGAGTTACAGCTACAGTACGACTTGATAATTGATAATTGAAGAAGGAGAAGGTACAGAAAAGGAAGAAATGAAAACGAGAAACCTATGTCTGTCTCTCTCTCTCTCTCTCTCTCTCTCTTTCTATCTCTAACTCTTTCCGTCTATCTTTCTCTCCGCTCTATTCCCCATAATTCGCACTTTCAATTCTTCAATTGCATCGTGTTGTAACATGTCTCGATCGTGTTGGTTCGTGTCACGCTAGCATTGTCCAACACTAGTTGAGCTCACTCATCCTACTCAGTTTGGTGCTTTCGCACAGCAGCAACTTCTATGCTCCCAATCTAATTCACTACCTCCACTCGTTCCGCTCTGTCTCTCTGTCTAAGTGTCTCCCTCTCGGTTCAACTGTCTGCTTCTCCCACTCTTTGTCTGTCTGTCTGTCTGTCGGTCTGAATGTCTAAGTGTCTGTCATCTGTTGTCGCCAGTGTTTGCCATGCAAAGCTGGCAAGCAAGCAAATTTATGCAAATCCAAAGCGATTTTCCAACACTAACTAAAATGAAACGCAACGGCAACAACAACAACAACAACAATAGTAATGGACAACAGCTAGCAAATTGCACAAAAATACTTAAGGCAGACACACACACACACAGAGACACACACACACACACATACAGAGACACACACACACATATATATATTCATATATATTCACACACAACTAACAACACTTTTGTTTTTGGTGCAGTGATTTTAAAACTTGAAACGTTTTATGAGCAAGCGACAACAACAAAATGAACAGAAGTAGCAGTAGGTGGAGGAGAACTGAAGGGAAGGAGACGAAGAAGAAGAAGGGTTATAGGTAAAGATAGGAGAGGGTGGAAGGAGGTGTGCGGGGGTGTGGATGTGAATGTAGTAAAAACAAACAGCTGCCAAGAAGAAGTTGGCGTTTAGCTTAAGCAAATGTCGATGGTGAGAGAGACAGAGAGTGATGCAGAGAGAGAGAGAGAGAGAGAGAGTGAAGTATAGAAAAGCCTAAGACAGAGATGAAGCGAGGGAAGCAGAGTCAGGGAACTGGACAACAAACCAATTTAATGACCCTTTTGTAGGTATTTGAACAAAGACCATACCCTGTAGTCTTGCCTGAAATGGGGTATATTAACTAGCAGCAGACCATAACGAAAGAGAGAGATAGAGAGAGAGAGAGAGAGAGAGATCAGCAAAGACTAAGTTGAGCTCATACAATTAACACATACGCTAACTTGCTCCACAAACTGTTACCCTGTAAAACACAAGCTCGCTGTTGCATATACCCCATAGAAAATACACACTTAAAAACTAAGTGAACACATAAATAAAGTATACGCATAGTTAGCCCGGTTTAATGACCAGAAATAGCAGCAGTAGATGATTATTGGTAGACACTGTAGCAACTGATAAAAGTAAACGAACTTTTTAATGATTACTTCTGCCTGCAGGGTATAAATAAGTTGGATATGACCTCTTTAACATGACTGGCAATCATTTGGCTATAATTACTGAAAGAAAAGCATATTGATTTTGCCTGAAATGAGTTTCCTTGCGCCTTGAGGAGTCCTTATAAAACTGAGAGCTCTTATACTGGTCGCATACATTGCAGATTAAACTTACACCAAGTTGTATAAGACCAGCTACCGTTGCATTATGCCTCTGTTTACTCTCTTACATCTGTATAAGACTGCGACCCTTATACTTAAAGCTAACTAAGACTGACAGTTCTTATACTCATGACTCACTCTTCGACCTAAATGTACTTCCAGCTATATAAGACTGACTGCTCTTTTACTTGTAACAACCTCAGTCTTACCGCTTCTTCTATCTTCTATCTGTATAAGACTCTTATACTTGTGGCAGACTCTCTACTCAGTTGTATAAGATCACATATCCAAGACTTACACCACATTTTGCGCTCTCTTTGCTTGCAGGTTCCCTCCATGTGCTCGCCCTGGAGCATTATCTACCCTCGCACGATGAGAATGGCGAATTCCATATACCCTTCCCGCCGTCCAGTGAGATCTATGTGTTCAATCGCTATGGCCAACATGTGGCGACAAAGGATCTGACATCGGGCAAGACGCGTTATTCGTTCCTCTACTCGAAGAACACGAGCTTCGGTCGATTGTCGACGGTGACGGATGCGTCCGGCAATAAGATACAGTTCCTAAGGGATTACAGCAATGTGGTTAGCTCGATTGAGAATACACAGGATCACAAGTCAGAGATTCAGATCAACGGCATTGGCATCATGACGAAACTGAGCGAGAAGGGACGTCAGGAGATTGAATTGGATTATGACAGCAATACGGGTCTATTGAATTCTCGTTCATCCGGCGGCGAAACGTACATCTATCAGTATGATGAGTTTGGACGTGTCACTGGCATGATTCTGCCCAGCGGTGAAATCGTTCGCATCACCTCACAGCTAGCGGATAACAAGGGATTAACCGTCTATGTGCATGCGTCCGTCGAATCCCTATTCTCCCGGGAACGTGTCACAAGCAACGGCATCGGCAGTTCCGGAGATGCCAATGAACTTCTGGTGCTTGGCGGCGTCCGATCCACATTCCTGAAGCGTGGACGTGCACATGCCGATGCGGAGCTGAAGGCAAATAACACACTGGTTATTCATGGAGCTAATGGCGTTGTTGTCGAGGCATCGGCGGTGGCCAGGCATCCATTGCTGGAGGCCGCGTTGCCCGTTGAGGCGGAAATGTTGGCCATGTGGTCACATCAAAGCGTTACCATGGGCGATGGCCTAACTAACTCCATGTATTCCGTATATAATCTGGTTGGAGATGTGCGTAATCCGCAGCAAACGTTGAATCGCGAGATCTGGGTAAATCAATCCCGTGTGATTGGTGTGGAGTTCGATCAGTTCACGAATCGGGAGACCTTCTACGATGCCCAACGTACCCCGATTCTGATTGTGGCCTATGATCAATCGGGTCTACCCAAATCCTACTATCCAACGAATGGTTATCCTGTCAATATCACCTATGATCGCTTCAATCGTGTCGAGGGCTGGGCCTGGGGACCCGCCGAACTCAAATACAGCTACGATCGTCATGGTCTACTCTCGGAAATCACCTCACAGCAGGATGGCATCATTTCGTTTGTCTACAACGATTGGAATCTTGTTTCGGAAATCGGTTTGGCCAGTCAACGGAAGTTTGTGCTGCAATATGATGACGCTGGTGGATTGAGACATGTGGTGTTACCCTCCGGAACTCGTCACAGCTTCAGCATGCAGACATCGATTGGATTCATACGTTGCACCTACACGCCACCTGGCAGCACTCGTGCCTACCTGCAGCATTACAGTCATGCGGGTGCATTGCTACAGACGATCCTACCCGGCGATGGAGCAAGAATCGTGTATCGTTACAATGCAGCCGGACAGTTGACGGAGGTGGTGCATGGAGATGGACGCAGTGAGTTCCAATATAATGATGCCACCGGCATGCCCAGCACAGTATCACATGCGGAACGTGAGCTAGAATATCGCTGGGACTTTGAGTACTCCGCTGGCTTATTGACCGAGGAGCGTATCGATTACGTGGCCAAGACGGGCTTAAGCAATGCCAAGTTTAGCTATGAATACGACAGCCAATTGAGGGTGATCGCCTTACAGGGTCGCATCGGTGGCCAGAGTTTGCCCAGCCAGGCGTATGCCTACGATAGACGCACCGGACAGCCCAGTCTCATCGGACAGTTCAAGTTCACACGTCCGGCCTTGAATCAGACGCAATTGCATGATGGCACTGCCGGATTTACTCGAACTGTGGATGGTCGCTTCCAGACACAACGCATGGCATTGACCATACATCGTTTGGAGGTGTTCCGCATGGAGTTCTCCTATGGCGTACATGGACGTATCTCCCAGACAAGGACATACACCCGCAACATGGCGGTCAACAGCTATACGAATGTGAAGAACTACACCTGGGATTGTGATGGTCAGCTGGTGGGTGTCGAGGCACAGGAACCGTGGGGTTTCCGTTACGATGACAATGGGAATCTATTGTCTCTCACCTATCGGGGTAATACCATTCCGATGGAGTATAATGCTCAGGATCGCATTGTGAAGTTCGGCGAGGGTCAATACAAGTACGATGCACGCGGTCTTGTGGCACAAAATGCCCGGGAGGAGAGATTCCATTACAATACACAAGGTCTTCTCGTGCGCGCCTCGAAGAGAGGTCGCTTCGATGTGCGATATTACTACGATCATCTGAAGCGTTTGACCACACGGAAGGATAACTTTGGCAATGTCACACAGTTCTTTTACACGAATCAACAGCGACCCTATGAGGTTTCCCAGATCTATTCACCGCGGGATGGCAAGCTGATGTCCCTGACCTACGATGATGTGGGTCATCTGATCTATGCCCAGGTCTATCGTCATAAGTATTATGTGGCAACGGATCAGAGTGGTACGCCCCTTATGCTCTTCAATCAGTATGGTGAGGGTATTCGGGAGATAATGCGTTCACCGTTTGGTCACATTGTCTACGATTCGAATCCGTATCTATATCTGCCCATTGATTTTTGTGGAGGAATCTTGGATCAAGTGACAACACTCGTACATATGGGCGATGGGCGTGTCTATGATCCATTGATTGGCCAATGGATGTCCCCCGATTGGCAGCGGGTGGCGGAAAGGATCATAACTCCAACTCGTCTCCATTTGTATCGCTTCAATGGCAACGATCCCATCAATGTGGATCAAGAGCGTCACTATCCTGCTGATTTCGCCAGCTGGATGCGTACTCTTGGTTACAATGTGGGCAACTTGATGCCACAACTGGCCAGAGATTTGTGGCAACCACCTGCGCTGTGGGGTCGTCCACCCACCAATCCGATTGCCCTGAATATGCGACGTCCATTCGATAATATACCCACCATGGCGGTGGAGAGTGGTTTCCTCGCCCATCTCAATGTACGACGCATGTCCGACTTTGAGCAGCTCTCGGCACCACCAAGATCGGCACTGAAATGTGATGTGATGGATCCATCACCACGCAGCATCGGCTCGGATACGGAACCGCCGTTTGGCAAGGGCATTGTGGTTTCACGCACCGCCGATGGTCAGGCGATTGTATCGAGTGTTCCTGCTGCAAATGCCATCTATCGGGATGTCTATACGAGTGTCTTCAATCGTTCCAAGCTCTTGCCCTTCACATTTGTGGTGCACAATGCCCAACAGGATTCGTTCTTCTTTGTCAAGGAGGATGCGTGGCGGGCGAGCGAGGATCGACAGCAATTGAAGCGTCTGCAGGGTCAGGTGAACACCACCTTCCATGAGATCACACGTGAATCAACGCCCAGCGGTGGTGCAAATAGTGGTTCAAATGGTGCCGGCAGTGGTAGCAATGCTGCAGCTGGTAGTAATAGTGGTGGTGGTGGTGGTGCTGGTGCTGGTGCCTCAACGGGTAACTATCTTGATGTTAAGATCCATGGAGCACATGCGATTATCAATTTACGCTATGGCACCACCGTTGCCAAGGAGCAACAACGATTGATGCACCACGCCAAATTGACGGCGGTGCGCAAGGCCTGGCATCGGGAGAAGGAGGCGCTGCGAAGTGGTTTAACCACTGCATTGGAGTGGACCCAACAGGAGACCGATGAGATTGTCAAACAGAGCTATGCCAATAACTATGAGGGTGAGTACATCCATGATGTCGCCCTCTATCCGGAACTCGCCGAGGATCCCTACAACATTAAGTTTGTGAAGAAGAAGGGAGCCACCGGTGGTGCGGCGGGTGTGCCCAATGCCCGTCGACGACGACGCAGCCTCAGCTGGTCAAGCGATGATCAGGACTCGACGGCGGATGCGGATGGCGAAGCCGTCGCCTGTTAGCTTCTAGTTTAAATCATAATGGAAAGAAAACCCCACTAAATATACATAATATAGTATATAATAATTAAAATATTTATAAATTATCAATAATTACCGAGTATTATAGCTCCCCCCGCGCGGAAAGGGAAAGAAAGAGAGAGACAGAAGAAGCAAGAGCGAGATAGAGGGAGGCAAAAGCAAAACAAAAACTGTACTAAATACTAAATAATAGGGCCTATCACAAGTAAATGTTAATCGAATTCATTTTTAAGTCAAGCTAAACATGTTTTTTTTTTTTTAATCGTTAGTAATTTAGATGCGACAGAGCAAATGCATATATATAAAGATATAATAATAATAATAATAAATATTATTATATTATTGTAATACTTGTAGTTTAGAGCGAAAGATGAAAGGAGAAAACCGAAGAGAAAGCGAAATGCTTCATCAGCTCATGCACATGTGTGGAGAACTCTCTCCCTATATATATATATATATGAATATCTGTAGTGTGTGTGTGTGTGTGTGTGTGAGTGTGTGTGTGTGCAGAGAATATATATATATGTATATCTATATGTATGTGTACGCTCTAAATGGATCGCTAGTTGTACGCTAGCTATAGAAACATCGATCAAACCCCCTAAAAACCAAGAAGCTAAGCCTAAGCCCAAGAAAAACTCTAGATGTGAGTATATAACTATTTACACAAATATATGTATATGTACGTATTAAATATATATATATATATATGTATGTATACTTCATATATATATATACACTACATTCACACCCCCCCCACACACACACACAAGCAAATAATAAGCAGTATGAAAGCGAAGCAAAGTTAAAGTTAATTTCGGCTTGTCGGAGTTTTGAAACATCCATGCACTTATTTAAGCTATATATAGTTCGATCTATGATCTGTACTATAATAATTAGTAAAATATACTAAGCAGTCCGATTGATATAATTAATATAAATCAAATGTATTTGAGTCTGCGCTCATTGCACTAGATTTATGCTCTATAAGTTAATTTTGAGCTTGACAAACTACGTTGCGATTCGAACAGATCAAATAGACGCAAATTGTTACTCTGAACAAGCAGATATATCATTTTCGTAGGGAAACTGCAAAGTTTTCCCACAACATTTTCCACTGCAGGGGTGTTAAAAGCAGAGAAGAAACTATTGATTGATTATTTGTGGTACTCGAGCTTTTTGAGACTGGCATAGTTTTAAACGAATCAGAGAAAAAAAAACACACATTCATACATACACACACACATACATTTACATATACATATATATATATATAGATATATACACACACACACACACACATGCATACACAGACAAGTGCAGTTGAGTTCAGCGCAAGAAATTGTAGCATAAGCTGAGGCGCAGCGTGAAAATAAGCTGAGGCAAACAAGTTAAATATATATATATATATATATATATAATATATATATTTATAGCCACGCATGTGCATGACGTAACTATAATAACTGTATATATAAATGTGTGAAGAAAGAAACGAAATTGAAGCATAGTGTTAGGGGACATCAAGCTGAAGCTGTAGCTAATTATTGCCAAGTTTAGACCAAAACAAGCAGCAACAGCAAGGGCGATAAAAACAAAAGAATGAGAAAGCGAGAGACAGCTAGATATACATACATGCTCATGCTATATAGCCAACTTTATATGAATAAAAAAAAAAAAAACAAAACAAAACAACTAAAAAAAAAAACATATTATTAAACATTAATAGAGAAAAGCAACAACACAAGATAACTAATTAAATATGCGCCATAAATGTAACTGTAACTGTAACTGTAACTTTAAACTGTAATACTTGTAACTGTAAACTGTTAGCCGTAAAATAATTGCAGCCAATTCCAAATGGGGCCCAGGCTAAATTGTTTAAACAAATTAATAGGCACATTACGATTTGCAAATTACGCGGCAATTTCGCAATAAATATTGTGTGAAATTGCGGTGAAAGTGGCAAACGGAATGGCAACACAAGCAACACAAGCAACAACAAGAACAAGCAACACAACAATAGCAAACATACATTTTTAGCTCTTAACAATAAAATTAATTGCATTTTTTTTTCCACTTTTAACTTAATTAATTTATTGCTTTCAAGGGAGGGAAACAATTTGAAATATATTTAAATACTATAATATATATAAATATAGAAGTTTTCTTTTTTTTTTTTTTTTGAAATAAACTTAAGCTAATTATTATGATTATTAATTATAAATTATTCAATTACAGCATAATTCTATTATTAAATTGTAAAAGTTTAAATTGTAAAATGTTTTGTTATTATTTGTAAGATTTATTTGCGTTTTATTTTTATCTTTTTTTTGGCATAAACAAATAAACGCAAATTGCATTACACAAATAAATAAACGAGCAAAATGAAAAATCAATAAATGAATTAAATTACAAAAAAAAAACACAATAAACTAAAACAATAATTGTGAAAGTATTAGAAGAAGAAGAAGTAGAAGAAGCAGCTGAGTTTTTACAGCAAAATTAACTCGTTAAATTGAGTTTATTTTCGAATGATTTGTTTGCGTTTCACACACACACACACACACACATACACATACACACATACACACACCCACACACCCACACAGACAATATTCACACACTCACATGCAGCTGATTCATTTTCCGTCCAATTGCATGCTCACACACACACACACACACCCACACACACACACACACACAAACACACTTGAGTTTTGATTAGTTATTTGGTTTTGCAATTGTTTGAATTGAAATTATAATTTAATAAATTGGTGCTTATCGAATTTATTGCAAAAACAAAACTATTTAAGCTTAAGCTAATAATACTGCAAAAATACTAGATTTTACTAGCTTTTTTTTGTGTGTGTTTTTTTTATATTGTGGGGTTATTTAGCGCTTAAGTGATAAATAATATGATAAACATAATAATATATAGATTTGGCCTACAAATTGCTGAATTAGTTGCAACAAATGTAAAAGAAAATCAAATTTTTTAGATGAAATGTGGCCAAAAAGAAATGAAGAGGAAAAGTATAGAAGTAGAAGTTGATGTTGAAGAGAGCAAATGCAAGGCAATTGGCTATAACGATAACGATAACGATAACGATAAAGTAAGCGGTAGCGATAACGATAACGATAACATACACATTTTGTTTTTAGTTTGTAATGAACATAGAACTTGGCAAACACCGCACCCGACCTAAGCAACTGCTAGTTAGCTAAGTATATATATATATGTATATGTATTTGTACAAGTATGTATGTACTTACCACGTGTATGGGTGTTGGGGTCGTGTGTGTGTGCCACACACATACATACAGACACACACATACTACATACAACAACATTGCATACATAAGCGTTATATCAAAAGCTTTCTGCTTTCTATGTGGGGCGTGCGAGGGCATTAAATACACCTAAAAAGAAAAAAACAAAAGGAAGAACAACAGAATGAGAAAAAAGAAGAGAGACAAAAAAAAAAGAAAATACCATAATTAAGGAGAAAAAAATACTAGTTTGTAGTCAATGGCTTGGCAAGTGAACAGCCCCCACTGTTAGATTTTTGTGTATATACTTCTTAAGGCTAAAACTGAACGGTAAACTAGTGTTGTATAACGCAAACATATATATAGCACCATATAATTGTATTGTCATTTTTTTTGTGTGGCTTTTCTCGTCGCTCGCGCCTAAAATACTTAAATGTAATATAAAAATAAAAATAAAAACAAAAAACAAAAAAATACCAAATAGAGCTACATATATACTATGCATAATAAATACAATAAATACTATGATATGATATGCAACCAATTGGTATTTAAATGGTATATACTTAGTATTTATACAAATATATATAAACGTGTGTGTACTGTATTTTTTTTTTTTCTTTTTTTCTGTTTTCTTTTGTTAATTGGCAAACGAAAAGAGAAACAACAAAAAATACCAACCAATTTGACAAGTAACCAAAAGAAAAACACAAATAAAGAGCAGGAGTCAGTTACCTATTAGAATTTGGCAAGCATTAAAAATAAAAATAACAAACACAAAAAATAAATTGCTTCAAAAGCAACAAAATACTAATAAAAGAAAAAAATACTGCAAAGATAAAGAATGGAACTCACTTAAGAAGCCAAAAAGAAAATTACAACTAAATGAGGAGAGTAAAAAATGGCACACGATAAAAAAAAAGGAAAATTAAATTACTTAGAGCAAGCATAAGTTGGCTTAAAGATAAAGAAGCAGAAACAAACAAACAAAAAAAAAAAAAAAAAAAAAATAAAAACAAAATTTATATGTATATAAAATGATATTTTAGTATATTTCTGTTAGATGCGCCGTCAAATAAAAAGGCAAAGTCAAGCAAAAAGTGAATGAGAAGAGGAAAAAAAAAACACAAAAACGATGATAAAATACTTAGCAAATAAAAAAACAGGGAAACAATTGAGATAAATTAACATTAAAACAATTAAACTCAAACACATGCACACATACACACACACACACACACACACACACATTCACACTCTCAGCCACATATACAGACACACAGAGACAGATAGCTATTCTCACAGCGACAACAACTACAACAGAAGAAAGCAGAAGAAAAAGAAAAAATAAACAAAATTTAGCAACAACATGAATTTATGAGATATAATAAATAATACTAAATAAAATACCAAATAAAGTAAAGTAAACGTATAAAAACAAAAAGCCAGACGAATGCGACAGTACAGTTATTATTATTGAAAATAAAAATGAAGCAGAAACAGAACAAATTATATTTATTAGACAAGAAAAAACATAAAAGAAAAGAAAACAGAACAAGAAACCACACAAAGAAAAACAAAAGGAAAAAAAAAGAAAACTTAAAGTTTGTAGTATATCAACTATGTATTTCACAACAAAAAATAGTAAATAATAAACATAAAATGCAAAACCAAATAAGAAAAAAAAAAAAAAAAAAAAAATACTGTAGGACAAATTCTACTAAAAGTAATGAAAGAAAAACAAAAGATTTTTTTTTTTTTTTTTTGTAAACCTAGAAAAAAATAAACAAAACAAAACAGAATAAACCCTCATAAAACCGATGAAAGCTGAAATGAGAAGTAAAGCGAGAAAAGCAAGAAGAAGAAGAGAGAAAAAAAGAAGAAAACTCACAAAATACTCGACAGAAAATACTGCCCAAATGCAGATCAGATCGCAAAACCTAGGCATATATATATATATATATATATATATATATGTGTGTAAACGTATTCGATCGATAAATGAACAATTATACATGGCATTATATTACAGCAAGCGGACATAATAATAATAATAATAATAATAATAACAATTATCTATGTATATGTAATAATTAATAACAAAAATATTTTAAGCGTATTAAGTTGAATTATACAAAATATAAAAATAAACCACACACACTTCTGAGGATATCAAGGGTCTAAGAATAAATGAAAACTAATGAATTAATTAAAAATAAAATAAAATAAATAAATGAATATAAAGCTAAATGTCAAGCAAACTCGTGTGTTTTCATTTGGATATTTTCCGGAATTTCAGATCAGTTCAACTATCGCTAAAAACTAAGCCAAAACTTCGGCTGATGATGAGTTTTTTATTATTTTATTGCGTTTTCCAGCACTACACGCAGTGTGTAACAACACTGATAAAAACCTAAGTGCACGCTGAATACTCTTAATAGTGGAAAATAATATCAAGATGATTATCTATTATCTCTTAATATCTGTTATCTATCTAGTGGAGGGACAGTAGTTCATGGAGTTCTCAGATACTTATATAATTGCTAAAATATAGAGAATGAAATATTGTTTCGTTTAGTTGTCTTCATTTTTCTTTATTATTGCCTTATAATTAGAATCTTTATGAATTCGTAATATCTAATCTCACATTTATCTATTTGAAATAAAACGTTCTACTTTTCTTTTTTTTTTGAGGTGTTTGATCTTCTCTTTAATTTTCCTCAGTTAGAATATCTGTTTTCTATTGCAGCAACTTTCTCTCAGTGTATGCTGTCAGCAGTTAGAACTCTGAGTGAAATATTATGATGTTTTTTGCTGTTGTTGTTTATGTTAAATATTCAAATTTATACAAAGCATCTTCAGCACAGCACAGTTGTTGTTGCAACTACAAACTATGTGTCAACAAAGCGCCTCAAAATGTGGGCGTGGCTGGCAGGGCTGGAAGGGGACGCCGCCAGGTAAAGTCTCAGCCGACTGACAGCGACAGCTGAAGAAAACTGCTGTAAAGTTCTGCTCCCCTCGACCTGACCATGGCCAGCACACAGAGGCTGCCAGGCTGCTGCATTATTTATCATGAAGCGTTGAGCACTCGCCAAAACTGGAGGGTTGTCCTAGAAGTATCCCTCCCTCTCGTCACCCCTTGACACATACCCAGCAAGCTCAGTTCTAAAATGTGACTGAAGAAGCGACTCGACGGCGGGTCGAGGTTGTTCGCTCTGCTTTGCATTTGAATTAAAGCGCTAGGCATCAGTCTCAGCATCATCATGTGTATCATTATCATCTTCATTATCGTTTTCATCATTATGTTTGTCATCGTTTTTATTATTGTTGTAAAGCCTCTTCGGGTCGAGCCTGTTGTGCTCTGCTTTGCATTTGAACTTAAGACTCGTGAAGCAGTTTAAACATTATCACTAATTGCATTACTATCTTCATTATAATGTTCATCAATTAGTTAATTATTTTTAACATCAGTATGATGGCTCTACGAGTCGAGGCTGTAATGTTCTATTTGGCATTTGAGTTTGAGAGCCAGGCATGACGATCCTCATAACTGGCAGCATTTTCGTTTTCATCATTATTTTCATCATCTTTCTCATCATCACAGGTATGTATCAGTGATATGATGATGATCGCTCAGCTTTGCATGGGAAGTAAAGCGTCAAGCATCAGTCTTTGCATCATCATAAATATTATTCTAATGACTTCATTAGGATTTTCATTATTTTTATCATCACTATGATAATTCGCCAGGTCGAGACAGTTCTAATCTGCTTTGCATTTCAATTAAAGAGCCGGGCAACAGCCTCATCATCAGTACAGTACTATCATTACAATCATCATTATGATATGCATCATTATATTCATCATCTTTATCATCATAATGATGACTCGTCTCGTTTTGCTTAAGTGCCTGCGCAGCAGCCCCGGTAACGCTTACATTTTTTGACAGCAGCCGCAAAGCAGTCGAAAGCCCAGCAGCCGTAGAGACCAACACAGGCAGCACCACCAGCATTACCAGCACAACCACCGCAGCCACCGCAAAAGCCAGCAACCCACTAACCATGCGTGGAATATGTTAAAAATGCAGTTCTCCACATTTCCTGTTCCTCTTGTTGTTGCATGTAATTCAAAGTATGCACATACACTTGACATTCCAAAGCTGTCATTTCGTTTGGGCGCCTGTGCAAATATTTATGAGCAGCACTGTAGTACAGTAGCGTCCCCTTACCGCTGAGCAGGGACTTTACTCTGTCTCCTGTCTCTCTTTCTCTTCTCTAATGAGCACTGACTGCATTATCAATGCGCAAAGCAGACTTTTAAAGAGCCACAAGCACACACACACACACGCACACACACGCACACACACACACACACACACATAAATACACACAGAGACAGTGAGTGTGGCATACAGTGGGCGCTAATGGGCAGCGGACAGTGAGCAAGACTCGGCGCGTAATCAGCTTACGTAAATGTGCGTGGATGCGGTCAAATGTAGTTGAGGATTTACGCAAAAAGGATTTCCATGCTGTAAGCTCGCTTTCCACGACCCTCCCCCTTCCCCACCCACTCCCACTACACAGCATATACAGCGAGGTTGTGTAGCATGAGGTGGGGCGGGGGAGGAGAGAAAGAGGAAGCTGTTCTTTCTCTCTTGGCGAGGTGCTGCTATGAAACTTAAATAAGGCTAAAGCCGCAGTCACCAAACGGTAAGTCAAGCTGCTAAGTAAGTCAAGTCAAGTGACGCCCACCAACTGGCGCATAGGAGGCGTGGCTCACCACCCCCCTCGCTCACTATCCCTACGAGGACGAGAGCAAAAAAAAAAGAAAAGAAAATACAGACATCTTCCCAGACAAAGTAGCCGCAGCTACAAATGTAAAAAGGATAGCAAAGGCAGCCTTGTGTGGTCAATCGATAGTTGCAAGTCCTTTGAGCATTTGCTTTATGCTCATATTAAAATAAGCCTACATCCTTGACAGAAAGACACATTTTGGAGAGGACATTTCACCACCCAGGGGACAGCATTGTGGCTTTCCGACCACATTTATGCAGAGAATCGAATTCTACATACATATTCAACATCAACATAGTATATCAAAATATTCTCTGCAAATTGTAATTATTCAATGTAACTTAACTAATCCTGCTAGCAATTTGTTATCCTTTGGTTCAATCGATAATTGCATGTGCTGCGAATTGCTTCTTTGATTATTTACTTTGTGCATAAATATAGATTAATTTAATTTAAAATTTAAAGCAAAACATTTGCATCATTTTAAAGTGATTTTTTTATATTCAACTATATATGTGCAGGAATAAATTTGGGTTAAACTATCGATAAATCGATTGCACATATTATAGTCCTTGCACTCCTTTTCTTTACCACTTGACATTGTGTTCAGAGTTATCTTCTGTTAATTGAAGTTTTAATCGTTGCTTATAATCGATAGTTTTGCTTAATATCGATAGTAAAACTATCGCTGCCTTTAAAATGTTGCGAATAATTTGATAAAACATGAATTTGTTAGAACAATATGAACTTTAAAAGTAATTTTCATTACAACAATGAAATTGTGCCGCATGTAACATCTCAAATGCAAGTGAACTATTTGACAAAATGTCTTTGATGCGGCAATGAAACATCAAAAAGATACAAAAGTCGACATGACAAAGAGACAAAGAGGGAAGGGGAAAGAGAGAAAGAGAGAGAGAAAGAGAATGTAGCTAAGAGAGTTCAGTGTGGGAGGGAGAGAGAGAGTGTGTGCTGGGCACATTATTAACTAGCCGACAAATTTGCTGTAGAATGAACTGTCTGAGGGCGTAACAAAAGCGCTCGCCGATAGGCGTGACACATGAGGCACTGTGGCATGAGGCATGAGGCATGTGGCATGTGGTATGAAGGGGTAGGGGGGCTTGGAGTGAGGTTTTGATGTGGCTCATGCAGCTCAGGGCAAACTTTTTGCATATTTGTTAAATACTTTAATTAATAATTTAGAGAGATAGCAGGCAAACAAACAGAGCGACTCGAGATGCTAGGTGGATGAGGATGAGGATGAGGATGGGGATGAGCAAGAGCAGCAGAAAGTTGAGCAAACAACTAACAAAAGATCAAGGATTATGCGTGCCCACAGCTCATGTTAGAGCACACGCCCTCCCCTGCTTTCCGCGCAGGATGTGTGCGTTGATGTGGTCGCCCTTCTGTCCTAGCGAGCAAGAGGACACGGCACAGAGCTCGGCACTCGGCACTCGGCGCACGGCGCACGGCTTTGTGCTAAAAAGAAAACAAAGAAGATTAGACTAAGCGAAGAAGGCACAGGCGCAGGATGAGCAAGACGTGGAGGAGAAGAGGAAGGTAGGAAGGAGGTGTGCAGAGAGGCGAAACAGAGGAGGGAGAAGCGGGAGATGCGTGAAATGCTCATAAGGCAACTTGATGAGTTTAATTATTTGAATGCTTGAGCTCACACATACACACAAAGAATACACAGCTAGCCATACACATGCATACACACACACACACACACACACACACACACACACACACACACAACACACACACAGACTGGAGGTGGGCCAAGGGCGCGCTATTTAAACAAAAGGCAGCTGCTTTTGTCACATGCTGCCCTACCCCCGCCCCATGGCCACGCCTGCAGCTAAAAGCGCAAATGAGAGAGGGAGCGAGGAGATAGAGAGGGAAAGAGAGTGAGAAAGAAGGAGGGGATGGGAGGAAAAGAGATCCACATGCTTGTGTATATGCCAAGAAACGTTCTTCCTGCCGCGCCTTCTCTTCCTTCCTCCTCTTGCTACCACCTTCCGTCAGACGGCATGCAAGTGCATACAACTATGTGTGTAAGTGTATGTAAGTTTGTGTGTGTGTGTGTGTGTGTGCATATGTGTATGGTTAACAATTCACAATCTTTTTCTGCTATCCGCAGCATTATCTTTGTGTCAGACTATGCCCGGTATGAGAGTATGGAATGTTTTTGAGCCAAGCTCACAACTTGCCTAAGTTTTCGAATTGAAAGCGAATAGTCGACAAAGAGACAGAGAGAGATAGAGCGGGATATGGAATGGAGTGGAGTGTCTCTTGGTCACCAGCAAAGTGCTAGAGGAGCCATTGCCACCAAAAATGCGGGTGTTGGCAAAATGCATTCAACGATGTAAAATAACTCATAACTCGAGGAAAAAAGAAATATTAAGCAAAGGAGGAGAGGAATTATGAAGCGTAATTTAAAGAAGAAATAAAGCTGTGCCTAATGAGGGAATTCAGTTGATTTAGCTGTATCTTAAATCTTAAATAATCAAGTGTGCAATGGCACAAAACAATTAAGACTAGCTTTGTGCATTACTGGGTATTTATAAGTCGAGCAGTTGCACTCAATATTACTAAACTTACATAAACTATACAAACTACCATTTAGCTTCTTGAAAACTAACTACTACTACTTATATTATATTCCTGTACAGGGTATCTCTCAGCCGATCAATTGCAGTCGTAACATATAAGAATAAGAAAATAATATTTTAATTCAAAATCATTTTCTATAAGATAAGGCCAAATTATAATTTTGGGTATTATATACTATTACAGGGTATTCTGCAGTCAACCAATTGTTTTTCATGTGTAAAAAAAAAGAAAGCAATCCACTTTCTAAAAAAAACAATGTTTAATTCATACCCAAATCACACATCAGTGTTTTAATTAGCATTACAGGGTATCTTACAGTCGATTTATAGTTTTTCGATATATAGAAAAAAGAGATCAAACCACTTTTCAATGTAGCTAAGTCTACCTCAGAACCAAACCACACTTCAATGAAATATATATAGCTTTGCGTGGTATCTCTTAGTTGATCAATTGTTCATGTAACACAAAGAAATTAATTTAATTAATTAATTATTTCTGAAGTAGTTATGTATAATTCATATCGTATCTTATTTCTTAAGTAGTTTTCCAAATCACAGTACTCAGTAATATTCAATAATCTAGGGTATGTGAGAGTTTATCACATTTGAACAATCACATTCTTATTTCCTATTAAGTATTCTGAAGCTTTAGACTTTTAAACTGAGATATTATCGCCTGCTTAGACTTCAAATCAAAACTGTCAAGCAGTTTAACAACAGCTTGTGGCACTTGCATCTCTCTCGCTTGCCACTGTGCAACAGCTGCATGCAACACTGTCTTAAGCAGCCTCATCAACAGCTTTTCACTTGCTCAACGATTTTGACTTGATGCAGTTGCCATGAAGCTGCTCAATTGTCAAGGAATCAAGCAGTTGTCATACTTTGAATGAAGTGTAAAGAGATATATATGTATGTGTATGAATGTGTAAAGAGATATATGTATATGTATATGAGTAAAGAGATATATATGTATGTGTATGAATGTGTAAAGAGATATATGTATATGTATATGAGTAAAGAGATATATATGTATGTGTATGAATGTGTAAAGAGATATATGTATATGTATATGAGTAAAGAGATATATATGTATGTGTATGAATGTGTAAAGAGATATATGTATATGTATATGAGTAAAGAGATATATATGTATGTGTATGAATGTGTAAAGAGATATATGTATATGTATATGAGTAAAGAGATATATATGTATGTGTATGAATGTGTAAAGAGATATATGTATATGTATATGAGTAAAGAGATATATATGTATGTGTATGAATGTGTAAAGAGATATATGTATATGTATATGAGTAAAGAGATATATATGTATGTGAATGAATGTGTAAAGAGATATATGCATATATATGCGAGTAAAGAGATATATGTATTAATGTGTAAAGAGAGATATATGTATATATATGAGTAAAGAGATATAAGTATGTGAATGAATGTGTAAAGAGATGTATGTATATGTATATGAGTAAAGAGATATATATGTATGTGTATGAATGTGTAAAGAGATATATGTATATGTATATGAGTAAAGAGATATATATGTATATATATGAGTAAAGAGATATAAGTATGTATATATATATATATAAATGAGTAAAGAGATATATGTATATGTATATGAGTAAAGAGATATATATGTATATATATGAGTAAAGAGATATAAGTATGTATATATATATATATAAATGAGTAAAGAGATATATGTATATGTATATGAGTAAAGAGATATATATGATATGAGTAAACATATATATATGTGCATATCTATAGCTGATTCTATTCTTCAATAAGAAATAAGTGTCTTAAACTCTAAAATAAATATTAACAATAATTAAAAATATAAAGTCTTAAATTAAAAATGGAAAAGTTAATGCTATATGGTTATATATAACCAACTGAATAGTTGTGGTCTCTTTTATTTGATTTCATTTATTTGCATGTTGCTGAAAAGGCTTTCAAATTGATGTCAAGCAAAAGGCAACTTGAATTGTTGCTTGCAACTGGAGATGCTGTATGTCAAATTGGCCACAGGAATGACCTCTTTGATGTCATTACCTAAGCACACACGCACACACACACAATGCATACACTCTCGGCACACACTTGGAAAAGTCAGACAATAGAAATGGTCCTGCGGTGATGAAATGTGGCATGGCCTGGCCAAATGGAAATGGAGCTGCAACTGCTGCTATGCCAGCAGGTGGCAGCTGTATGAGGCAAGAGGAGTGTGTTGAAGGGGGGTAGGGAGAGCTGACTATAGGGAACTTCACTTAATGTCAACTTAATTGCATTGTTTCAGCCACAAATTACAAAACGAGTTTTGCACAAGGTAACAAAACGTCGTCACTGTTGCAACTGCTGCTGCTGCTGCTTCTACTGGTTGATGCCACCAACTCTGCCAGCGCACAACAATAACAGCTAAATGTGTGTTTGTGTGTGCGTGTGTGTGTAAAAAGAATCAATTGTGTGTGACCAAATTAAGTTCACTGACTCGCACACACACACACACACACATGGAAATGCTGTGTGCATATGTGTGTGTGTGTGTGTGTGTGTGTGTGTGACCATTGTCAAGTGGAAGCCAAACGGGGGATTCATTTGAATTGAGTGGCGCCACCAATGGACCAAGGCACAAGGCACAAGTTGACTCAATGCCAGACAGCGATCCCAATCCCTATCCCCTACCCCAGCTCTTGCTCTTGCTCTCATCCTATCCCCTTCCCTCTCTCACTCTCTTTTGCGCTCGCGTTGCCCCATTGTTGCATGCCAGGTGTTAGCTGCCTCTTTCTCTTCTTGGCCAAAAACTAAATTGAAAACCGCGGGGAGAGGCAGCAGCATCACTCTGAATGCATTCCCCAAATGCTTCAGCCGCTGAACAGTCAAATGACGGCGGCCATTGGGAAACCAAGGAGACACACACACACACACACACATATTCCCCTTCTCTCCCTGTCTCTTCCATTCTCTACACTTTTATCTGCATCTCTGTCTTTGTCAATTTTGTTATGGAAAAGTGTGTGCAACCGTGTTCGCATAATTGAGAAATTTGCTGATGTTTCTGCAACGACGGTTTTCAATACGACAGCAAGAGACGAGAAAAAAGGTGTTGTAAAATGCGTTAAAGTATTGTTAAACTAGAGTATTGACAGTTGCAAAGCGTAACTCAAGCCATAGTGTTGGAAAAGGAGTTGTTCTATGTATAAAATAGATATAAAATGGTATGGCACGAAAACGAAAAGAGAAAACAAGCGGATACCCTGTGCAGTTTTCTAAATTATGATTATAATAGAAGAAAGAAAAAGAAACACATTTTTTAAGCGATCTCAGTCAGCTTATTAACCTTTGTCAAGATTACGTATACTTAATGTGCAATTTGAACACATCTTGATATTTCTATTCTCATTGAGAAACTCAGCTTTACCTGGTCTTCTGCCCTGTATTCACCTGTTGCCTAATTTGAGATTGCATTCATTATACTTTTAAGCTTTTTCACAACTCATTATTATTTTTATTAATATTTTGTTTTAATTTAACAACAACACACATTTCTTATTTTAGCTTAAATCATTTTGTAGTATGAAATGATTTGTGTCTGACAATTATTTGACAGTTTTGGACACTTGAAACTAACATTAATATTGAGTTGTATTTTGTGTGATTCGCAGTGTTAATAATAACACAGTTACAAAGCGAACTCCTTGAGAGTCTAAAATGAATATTGATTGGAAATTTATAATTAAAAGAAAAACATTAAAAAATATAAACAAAATTAAATTTACAATCTAAAATAGATATTTATGTTAAGGAATATTTTTATATATATGCTTTATTTTTTATGGTTCGCAGTGTTTGAAAGTCTATAATGAATATTGAGTGGATATTATTATATTTTTAAATTAAATTTTTATATAAAGGTGTTCATAATTTTTTATTTTATAATTATATTAACGTACATTTATCTTAAGAAGAAACTAGTTATTCATATTTAAAATTACTATATACATAAGCAAACACTTTATTAAAAAGAACTGAATATCAGCTTTCAGATTTTATTTAGAAATAAACTACGATAAATATTTCGAGAGTAAATAATATCACAGAGTTGCCCTTGAATTCAAAAGCAAAGTGTATTGTTAACACTGACGCACAGAGCAGTTCATTCGCAACAACAACTTAAAACTGTGAAAGTCAGAAAACGTCAATAGGAAAATTGTGTCTGCAAGTTGAATACCGAATATCGAAATGGACGATTATGTGGGTAATATAGAGATATCTTGAAAGTAACTCGATTTATACACACTTTGCAGTTTCTTTATATGCATAACAGGTATGTTCTGTTGTGCACGGAGTGTCAGTACGCATTTCCGCCACAGGAATTTCGTGACCAGTGCATTGAGTTTCGCATGTGCAGGGAATGCAAAAAAAAGAATCCCGAGATTATTCATTATTTATACAAATACATTTATCAGCCGCAACAGGCGAAGAGCTGGACGCCGTTTCAGGAACGCCTCAACAAAGTTACTCGCAAGTTGGAGATCCTTGAGTCGGATTTGGATGCCTTCAAGAATATCTATTGCGAGGATGAGGCTGAACTTGAGATCGATCGTCAGGCTAAAGAATATCTAGAGGAGATGTTAGAGAAGTGCATTCACTTTGAGCACTTTGAGTTTGAGCTAGACATCGCTGCAATCAAGAAGGAGCCCGACGATGATATCTAATTGATTGAATATTAAACATTGAATATTCCTTTAGTATGATACCTTTTGTTTTGTTTGCAAATTTTAAGCAATTCAATTATCTGTCTCTAACTGCTCTACAATTGTACGGAGATCTCAGGCTTCTTCCCCATACACACACATACACACACACTCACCCACACAAGCAAAGCTTATTCGCTTCCTGTTTCAAAATACAAAAAAAAAAAAAGAAGAAAGAAAATGGAAAAAAGAAAACACCACAACATGAATAAACGCCCCACTCAAGTGCAGAATTACGGAAATTAATTTTGAAGCATGTTCTCTTAACTTTAATGAGATTTACGTGTGTCTGTGAGAGTATATATTTATTATGCGAGGATGTGTGTGTGTGTGAGTGTGAGTGTTTGTGTGTGCCTCAATTTTGTGGCTTTAGTGGGTTAAGCGGCTTATGATGTTGCCAAGTGACAAAAGAGCAAACTACCGAATGCTATAAAGCATAATTAGTTGCATGCAACAGCCAGGCTGCGTCACGCCCATCAGTTTACCGCACATTGTCCCCAAAACACGGGGCAGCTATTCCCCCCTCTCATTCACTGAACTCTCTGCTGTTCTCCTTCTTTTTTTCGGCAATAAACTAAAACTATTTGCGAACTAAATGGAGAACAAAACAGGTCGTAACCCAAATATTACGAGTTATCCAACTTTATGCTTCATACGATGAAGTAATGCTGCAGGAAAATTAAGCTGGGAAATCCATCGAAAACTCAAGGGAAGTCAAGAAAATTAGAGATAAATATTTATAAGAAAGTAAATGGAATTATAAATATAATAATAATAATTTAAATATAAATAAATAAAAACTTATAAACAAAAATTTAAATGTATACTCAAGGCTACACTCAAGCTAGCCCGACTGTGAGAGACCCTATAATTATATTGTAAATACACAATTGATGCTTAAAATCAACTAAAGTTCATAGTGCAATTAAACAAACTTAAATAACTTAAACATCAAAACTTAAACACTTGTTAACCGCACATACCATTCGACAAACATAAAAGACCCATTGAATTTTTAAGTACAGGGTCGAAAAAGTCGCTAAACAAAAGTTGTTCAACAACTTCTGCCCTAATGAAGGAATTTTCCCAATGAATTAAGCTGATTTGTCTACAGTTTATCTGAGTTATGTAAATCTTACAAGACTTGAACTAAAATTATATATTCGATTTCTGATATATTCTTCACTTTGATATTCAAAGTGTCCTCTTAAATTTGATTCTACTTTGCAGAGGTATTCACTGAAGAATGTGTGCGCTTTTTGTGTGTGTGTGTACACAAAGCGATTTGTTCGGACAGTTCCGGGCATAAAGTCGAAAGTAAAAAGTAAACTGTAAACTGAAAACAAGAAAATTGAATTCGAAGTGAGGAAGGCAGTTAAATGGGAGAGGGCGGAGCAGCTGAGGAGGAGTAGGAGGGGGGAGGAGGAAAGGAAGAGAAGCTGTAGGGTGTTGCCTAGTGAAAGACTGAAAACAAAAAGTGAATTAGTGGGCAACAACTAAAACTAAAACTAAAACTAAAAACTCAGCAAGATTAATAGGAACACGTAAAATGTAATTATTTTCCTGTACTTGTGCTATTTGTGCTTGCGCAACTAGACGAGGGAGTGAAAAGTGAGGGACGGGTTGAGGTTACACAGAAAGAGATGAGACGAGACGAAGCGAGGACAACGACATACACATACACATACACGCACACACACTCACACACACATACACATACACACACATGCCTGACATGACAACTTGGAACATTTTTCCAGCAATGTTGCCAAAGCAGCCAAAGCCAGCAGCCAGGACTTACACACACACACACACACACACACACGCATACATGAAACGCCCGCAGCTACATTGTCTGTGTGTGTGTGTGTGTGTAGTTGTTTCGCCCCAAGTAGTTTTCTTGTGTAATTATAATTGCATAATTTATTTATAATATGATTTTCATGCTGTTTCCCCCCCCACACACACACACATGCACATACAGAACCACACACACACACACACACACACACACGCACGCATACATAGACACTGTGACTGCTCAGCTCAGCTACGTATAGTTAAGTTGAGTTTAGTTTATGTATCAGCAAATGCATCGGCAACGCCAATTTTCGGGGCAACTCAGCTCAGGCCTAGACCGGCCTGCTTACCCCGCTCGCCACCTCGTCCCTCACTTAACCGAGCCCAAAGCTGGCACTTCACTAAATGTTGCCACAGCAGCTGAATGGCCAACAAGCCAGGCAGCCAAACTGCATTTGGCCAGAAGTGAATTCAACGCCTGACAAGAGACACACACACACACAGAGAGAGAGAGAGCGAGAGAGGGAGGGAGTGAGTGGGAGAGAGAGTGAGAGAGAGAGAGAGATATGAGGGGGAAAACTACGTGCAAGTGCTTCAGGTTCATTATATTTGGGCATATAAATTTCACTTGGCCACAAACCGAAATCGGAGTCAAATGGCTCCAGAGGCATTTGGCTGTATAATATGCCACGTGCACACCCACACACACACACCACACACACACATACACACACACACACACACACACATACATAAACACTTTCATGTATACAAACAAAAGGTGGACATTGCAATAGGCAACTGAGTGTTGGCAACTGAAGCTATAGCTGTAGTTAAAGCTGCTTCTCATCATGCCACATGCCACATGCAACTTGACACTTGACACTTTTCTTTTTGCCAGTTTCTTTTTTCCAATTTTTTTTTGTGGTAGTTCGGAAGGGGCTCTAATTTTGTTATTCTTAGCAAATATGCAGTTGAATATAGAGCTGAATACAGCAAGTGAAGCAAATGAAATGTGCAGGAAAATTGAAAATGGAAAATGATTTCTAAAACATGTTGTATGCAGTATAAGCAGAAAAGCGTTAAAATTTAACAAAATCTATGTAATATATACAATTTGTAATTTTATTTTGATTTGAATTTAGTTTCGAACAACAATTATTGCCTGGCATTTAATGTAGAACTTTAAGATTGAGTGAATGACCGATTTCAAGATTGTTCCAACACTTAAGCTAAATTTCCTTTCAAGTTTACAGTTACCATGATTTGAGGTGTTGTTATCACTTCTATCTGTTATCAATTTTTTCTTTTCAACTATTCAAGATGTAAAAATGTTTAGACTTTGCTCTATTTCATCTATTTACGCTGGTTAAGGTTGTGTGTGCAACAAGAGGCTCGATAATATTTGTAAAATATGTAAATACATTTTGAAATAAATAGATACAAATTGAAAACAAAGGTTTTCCAATTCATAGAGTTTATTCATATATATATTTGAGTAACTAAAGTTCAAGTTGACAGCAGAAAGAAGACGCAAGAATTGCATACAATTGTTTCTCCACATTCCGTAGAAGAATTGCTCAATTCTTATTAATTGTTATTATATAACAATTTAAGCAATTTGCAAAAGAAACGTTGCAGCTGTAAAACAGCAAGAAGAAGCGAAACTGAAGTTTATTATTCAACTTCAATTAACCTCAGAAATTTGTGCTGATAAGAAATGTGAAATAAATGCATTTTCTGAAAGTTAAATAATGACTTTAATTGTGTTTAATACGCGGTCAACTGCACTGAGAAAAAAGTTGAGCAGAGAGAATTGAAGTTAGTGGAAAGTTGAAAGGTACAAAAGGTACAGGCGCGATACCTGGCGAGATGCCTCAAGCGAAAGGGTAGACAACAAACCGACTGCGCCAAGGGCCTGGGAAATTGGGGTGCAATTCGTTGTCAAAGAGGGTAAGCCAGGGGACATCGGTGGCGATGGGTGGAAGAAGGGGGAGGGGGGGAGCAAACACCCGCCGCCCGCGCATTATTTGTTTGCATATGCATTGACGTATTTGCCGAAGCCAGCGAAGCGTGTGATTAAATTTAAAATATTTAAGCATATTTTACGCGTTGACTAAAAAACAGGCATTGACCAAGTGGCGGCTGTTGATGCTCGTCGACTGTGGACTGACGATGATGCTGCCACCCCCATCCGCCATTCGCCATCCGCCATTCGCCATCCGACATTCGCCTTCCACATGCCACATGCCGCATGCCGCATGCCGCAGTGCCACAATGAAAATAATAACAATAAAAAATTAACTGCAAGCGCAAAAAATGGCGCGCAAATTAAAAAGAAAACCGAAAAACACAAAAAACGAAAAGAAAATAAAAATATAAAAATAAAAATAAAAGGAGAGACAACAACAAAAGAAGAAAAAAACACAACAACAACAACAAATACAAATGCAATGAAAATGCGCCATATGAAAATGTAAAAATGCATGAAAGAAATAATAAAGGCGAGCATGCTTGACTTACAGATACCCTGTAGGCAGCTAAATAGCCGTTTCAATCATTTCTTTTTGAATTCTTTAAACTAAAGATGCTAAGCAAGGCATAAGCTTTAGCTATGAGCTTTTAATTTGAATGCATAAAATATTAAAGAGTCTGAGAATCGGGAAACGGTTTTAGCTACACTTCAACAAAGTAAATTAATAACAAAGTAGTTAACAACAAAATTGGTGGCTGTAACTGGGCTGGTCTACGAGTTCACATAGCTAAGCAGGAGAGTGTATGAATTTGTATGAGATTTCTATATTTATAGTTGTCACTCCAAGTGTAAGGAGTGTGTAAATTTGGGAAAGATTTTGCAGCAGCATTACATATGATAGTTTAAAACTAAATATTAAATTGTAAGACTCTAGCACCGCTTATCGCTGAGTTCACATAGAGAGCTAACAAGGTGGATTGACGGAAATAAAGTTAAATGTATTCCAAGTCTAATTATATTTAGGAGACTTGAGACTTGATAGTTTCTGCTGAAGAAACTGTATTTAAGGCTTCACAGTTATTGACCTCTTCAAGTAATTCCCCCTTTTAGGAGTCAGTTTATAATTACAGGGTATATCAAACTGAAAAATATATAGCGAAAAAAAAAACCACGCGCGTGTGGAGTAAAAAATGTAAGCAAACGGCGCTGAAAATGCGCAATTGTTTACGGCCAGCGGATCGACGAGCAAGGGCTGATGGGCAGAGGGTGATGGGGGGTGAGGAAGAGGGGCAGAGGGGACAGAATGGGTGATAGGCTGCATGGTGTTGCCCGCTGGCGTCTGTAGTTGAGCGGCGGGAAAACAGAAGAGACGAGGGCGGGGACGGTGCAAAGGCTTGCCTTGTTGTCTGCTAGGCATGTGGAAAATCAGCGCCAGCGAAGCGAGAGACGCGAGAGAATCAACTGAGAGAGAAAGAGAGACAGAGAGAGAGAGAGAGAGAGAGAGAGAGAGAGAGAGAGTGAGAAGGGGGGGAGGGAGTTGTGCGGGAGGGAACACACAATATGTTTCCAATGTAGCACATTTAATATTAACTTTTCGAATTTATTTTTATTTCCGCTTGGCGCAAATACATTTGCTGTATGCAACTGTAAGCGTGTGTGTGCGTGTGTGTGTGTGTGTGTGTGTGTGTGTGTGTGTGTGTGTGTGTGTATCTGTGTGTGCCACATTCATTTCGCTTCATTTCTTGCTTTCTTGCAGGAAATTACAGCATGTAATTTGCATTCAGTTGTAAAGTGAAATGGAATAATTTCACGTTGCCGCTGATGGCGCCCAGCGAGAGGAGGCTGCTCTTTTACCCACCCCACCCTACCCCCTAACCCACATTTCCAACACCCCCTCTCCTCTTTCTCACTCTTTCTCGCTGTGTGTATGGTCGTCTGTGTGTGTGTGTGTGTGTGTGTGTGTGTATTAATTTCTCAATCATTCAATCATGCATTCTCACAGGCGTGCGCTTTGCTTCTTTTCCTTTGCCCCGCTGCTCCCTCCCCTCCCTATCACTCTCGCTTTAGCATTGCGCTTCGCCCGCCCCCCTTCCACTTACCTCTACCCACTTTCCGAGTGTGTGTAAAAATTTGACATGCTTTTAACCGGCGACGACACAAGTGAGTGCCTGTCTCTCTTCTTCTTCCCCCCCTTCCATTCTCTTTCACACACACACACACACACACACTCGCTGCTTTTCAGTGTGTGTGTGTGTATGTGCAAAAACGCGGAAGTTGACACTTTCATGTCTAATGGAGGGGCTCGGGCAAAGCGGAAACAGCAGCAGCAGCCGTGCCACAAGAGTCCTCAACATCAGCCCCAAAAGCCTCGTACCCCGTAACCCGTACCCCTTCCCCATATCCAAAAACTGAACCTGAACCTAACCCAACTCAACTCAACCCACTTCTCTCTTTCTCCCCCCTCTCCAACTGCTGCTCCTTCTCCAACTCCTCCCTCTCTGTCCCGTGCCAAGTCAATAGCTTTGTGGGTCGCTTGGGAAAATTTGAATAGCACTCAATGGGTATGTCATCATTTTTTTTTTTTCTTCTTCTTCTTCTTCTTCTTTTACTTCATCTTCCTCTGCTCGTTTCTGCTTTTTGTGCACGAAACTCTTCAAAAAAGAATCGGATAACATAAATTTTAAATCATTTCAAACGCATGATGAATCACTTGCTGCACAAATAACTTAAGATTGAGTCGGTAAATCCCATTAAACATAAGTATGTGTTATACCTGAGAGCGGCAATCGAAGAGACATTGTATACCTCTAGTTTAATAGACCATATTTAGCTAAACATATACCCTGTAAACAACACAAGGTAAGCAGTGCTTTCTAATATCTTAATATCTAAATCAAATCAGTTTTAGTCGAATACACAGGGTATTCAAGGTCAATCAGTATCAATTTAAGCATATATAGTTTTGTCAAGTCACTTTAGTGAGCAAAAGAACGGGGTATGTTCTTGAAAAGCACTTGTTCTCACAATAGTCAACTCAAATAAGTTAGTGCAGGGTATCCACTGGTTGGGTACGCCCCATAAGTGTATTTCCTGTGAAATTAGTGAAGTTCAAAACGAAATACAGGATATATTCTAGTCGGTAACTCTCAGACTATGACATGCCAGCACATAACACAGTGCTGGGTATATTCGAGTTGGGTACTCCCTGTCAGAGCAATAATTGTTTATATCATTATTGTAGCTAAAAGCAGAGAAAAGTATAGGTAAGTATTACTAAATAATATAATGAAAGTACAGGGTATCTCTTCGTCTACAACCTAATACTACTCTCTATTAAGCAATTATTATAAATAAACACCCACACATTTACCTCTGGTCACACACTCTATTAACGACTATACCCTGTAATCAGCTCAAGTGCAGCCCAAATCGATTCATCATTCATTCACTAGATGCTAATACATTAGAATTTAAGGTCTTATGATTGCGCAACCCTCTCAACGAGCATTCAGTTCCATCAAATATTGTTCATTCTTTATCAATATTTAGACAAGATTTGATTAAAAGTCTACATTTTAGATGGCAACTCTTAAGTTAAGTTATGACTTTAGTGCTAAACTTCTTTAAAAATTACATCTTCTGTTGCTCACCGACTTTACATGCCCGAGAGCCTTTCAAAAGTTGGTCAACTGTACCTAGCCGGGTCGGAAAGCAAGAAGACAGGCAGGGCTGAGGGAGACAGGAGGAGAGAGGCAACGACGAAGGTTTTGCTTTTTGCTCGAAAGAAAAAGTAAAGTGAAGTTTTGGTTTCTTTTAAAGCAATAGAAAAAACACTCAGTGAAGGGACTGCTCTATCTAGTCTGTGTGTGTGTGTGCGTGAGTGAGTGTGTGTGTGTGCGTGTGCGTGTGTGGCAAAGCCATTTGTAGAAAGAAATCAAATTAAGTGCCTCGGGCAGCCATTTGTAGCATACGCTATATCAAATTATGCCCGCACACAAACGTAGAACGTAGAACGCAGCATGAGAGGTGAAATTGATGGAGAGAGACAGAGAGAGAGAGAGACAGAGAGAGAGAGAGAGAGAGAGAGGGGGTCATAGTGAAATGGGCGGGGAGTGAGTGGACTGCAGTGGGTGGGTGGGCGTTGGCAATGTGTGTTAGTCAGGTGAATTCTTTTGGGTCTGCCGTTAAATGGCAGCAGCAATGGAATTGAATGCTCTTGCGCTTTTTTGCAGTTTAAATTTTTAATTGAAATTACAAATTGATGTCAGCGACGCTGAACGAATCTGAATACGTATGAAAAGCATTCAAATATAAAAGGGAGAGACACAAAGAGCAAGAGCAAGAGAGAGCGATAGCGATAGCGAGAGAGGGAGTGAGTGAGCGAGCGAGCGAGTGTGGGAGGAGAAATGCAAACAAACTACAACAAAGTACAACAAAAACAAAAACAGGGCGAGTGTCGAATGTCCAGACTGTTGTTCGCACAATCTGGCAACGCTGAGGCCGGACAGAGGAAACTGGGATTGGCACTGCGAATAAGATCAGCAGCAATTGCCAGCACCAGGGCTATATTTATATACCCGGCATACATACATACATAACTCTGTGGTAATGTAAGGAACAGAAAAATGAAGCAATGTAGAAATGCTCGTCACTCTTGGGTATTTCAATAGCATTTTTTGGACATTAATATTAAAAATAAAAATTTGAATTTTGCTATATAAACAATCAATCAACTTGCTTAACATACAATTCCTATTATAAAGTAATTCAACAAATTGCTATTTTGGGTAACTCACAGTCGAGCACACTCGACTGCAGCCACTTGCTACTTGTTGTTGCTGTTGTTGAGGTCAGCATTGCATTTAATACGGCAACATCGTCGTTGGGGCTCGTTCATTATTAACAGCGACAGCTGCAGTTGCAGTCGCGACGTCGAACGACGCCATATTGACAGTTATTAAAGCGAATGAATGAATGAATGAATGAATAAATGCATATGACAAATTAGGCTGGTCCCGAAAAAAAAAGAAAGGGAAATGTATAAACACCATAGTCGAGTGACCGACTATGAGATACCCATTACTCAATTTCAATTTGAATAAATTTTCCATTAATGAACTTTAAACTCGAATAATAAAAATAAAACCAGTCGAAAAGGCTACAGTCGACCGCATTCGACAGTATAATACCCTGTACAGGCTTCTATATTTAAATGATGTTGGTAATAGGTACTTTGATTAAAATAAAAGTAAGAACATAACAGGTGTTTAGAGAAAACCCCTTTGAAACTCTCATTTAGCATATGAATTCTTTGCATGCTTATAGCAGCTAACTTGCACATATGTATACATATTCAATCAAAAGCTGAGTGTTACGACACTTCATTTACTTATGCCTGTGTCGCAGTAGTTCCCTATCTCGCTCGCACAAATATGCACACATGGTAAGCAGACGCATGTGTCACAGTCGTTCGCTGTCTCGCTCGCACACATGTGCTGCCTGCTGCTCTACGATTCCGTGGAAAAATAACCTTTATTGCTGATTATCTGTCTTATTTACAAACCGATCTTGACGAAACTTTCAGCGTTCCTTCTACATATCATTCTTAACGCACCTGTTAAGTTAGAAGTGTCTACGTTGAAAAATGTGTCTATTACAGGAACCTTGATGCCAAATTTGGTGTCTCTAGCTCTTATAGTTGCTGAGATCGACGCGTTCATACAGACGGACAGACGGACATGGCTCAATCGACTCGGCTGTTGATGCTGATCAAGAATATATATACTTTATAGGGTCGGAGATGTCTCCTTCTGCCTGTTACAAAAATTTTTTTCACAAAGTTAATATATCCCTGTACAGGGTATAAAAAGTTATTGCATACTTTTAGGCGCGTTGCTTTATAACTTAAATAACTAATAACTAGCGTTAGAATTAAGTGATCTTGATGCGATTAATTAGGCTGATTACAAATAATAAAAATGAATATTCACAAATGAAAATAAAGTTATATCTTCTAAATTATAGATGCTATGCAGGTCTTTGTGATTTTGAAAAATAAAAGGGGACTTGGTAAAGTTCTAAAAACGGATTTATGTGTCTTGGGATGATATGCATCTATTTCTGGAGTCTCTAGGATCAGCTTGAGATGACTACTTAAGGATATTTGATTGAACTAAGAATTGATTGAAATTCTTAAGGCATAAAAAACTTAATTTTAAGTTGAATATTTAAGGCTGATAGAATACGCTACTATAAGATTAAGCCTCTAAAGTATAGAATAAAATCATTAAGCAAATGGTTGCAACTTTTTTTTAAGGACTTTAATGAATCTACCACATGGAATCGATGGATAAACAATATCTAACTCTTCAATTATACATTATTTATAACTAAACTAACAATAACTTATCTCTGTAAACTGTATCTAGTTGTACTTGACATAATGTAACAAGAGTCCAACTTTCTATGAGATTATAGTCTTTTAACCATTTTACATATTATGCTAATCGAAAACTAATCGAACATTCAATGAAATCATTAAATTATTAATTTTAACGAAATTTACATTGGTTGTGAATACAATTCCTAACAAATGAACATTGTAATAGAAGATCGAATTATCTTCTTTGGTCAGTTCCTCAAACCTAAATTACTAACTTACTTTATAATCGATAATAATCGATATATTACTTTAAATGTTTTCCCCCTAAGTAAATTTCTTCAAAAAAGCCAATATAACGAAACAGTTGCTTAAATTATGATGCAATCTGTGGATAAAGACTGAACCTTGAGATGAATATTCATCTAATCGAAGTTTTCTTAATTAAACTAATCGATTCTGGTCGATAATATAAGGATATCGATGTTAGACATAAGCAAATTTCTAGTTGCTTAAGTTAAGCCATAGCTTGAGTCTGGAAAGGGATGCTTTAGACAAAGATTTATTTGCTTGGTACACTTATGAAGATTTCTAGTTCAAGAAGCCAATATAACGATAAAGTTGCAGAAATTAAGTCGCAGGATGAATATAATGATGGATCCTTGACTAAATATTAACCTAACAAACCTAAGGAACAGTAATCGATATATATATATCGATAACTTGAAGAAATGGATGACACATTTTAGAAGAATTCTCCTTAAAGAAGCAGTTGCTTTCATTAAGTTGCCGACTGAGTCTAAGCACGAGTTCATAAGTCGAATCGATAATCATCGATAACTCCAGGAAATCGATTAGACACTTAAGAGGATTGTAAATTAAGGAAGCAGTTGCTTTAATTAAGATTGACTGTCTGATGACTGATCCTTGCCACAAGTGCACAGGTACAGATGTACTTGTGATTAATAAGTTATTATAAGCTTGACGTGTGTGTGTGTGTGTGTTGGGATTTCAATTTGACGTTGATTCGTGTCGCTTTTGGCTGTGGTCATTGCTGCAAAATGTTTTGCTTAACACCTTCACGTGATTCCGGCATTTATTAAATTGCTTTGTACTTTGTTGCCATTTCCGTTGGCGTTGCACGAGACGCAGAACATGCGACGTGACGAATGATGGCCAACAGCAGTAGGAGGTGCGGCATGTGGCATGTGGCATGTGGCAAGCAGTTGAAACTCAGAATGCATAAGGTGGTTGCACAATAATGAGGCATATTTACAAATGCATCTCCATCTCTCTATGTCTCTATCTCCTGACGTTGCAAGCAAATTTGTATTTTAAATTATGCGCATCTCTTGCCGTGATGCCACAAATGCGGGGGGCGGGGGCGGTGGCAAGCGTGGCCTGTGGCATGGCATGTAGCGTGGGTGCCAAGAGCAGTGGGAGACACGTCCTGGGGAGACATTCTCCGTCTCGTTTTAAAATGCGTCGCATGACTTTCATTTCACGTTGTTTACTTCGCATGCGGCCGCGTGATTTTCGTTTACGGACAACGCCGGCAATATGGAGTGGTGCCGCTGCTGTTGTTGTTGTTGTTGTTGCTGTTGTTGTTGTTGTTGCTGTTGCTGTTGCCGTGTGCGCTGCCATGCGCTGGTCGTGCGGTGGTGCAACGGGTTTTTGGGGTCTTCAGGCCGCGGCACGACGCGGCACGTGTCAACAGTTGGAAATGGGTTTTTAAGGCGCCACAACGTATGCTTCTGTTTCTTGGCTTCAACTTTTGTTTCAATTACCGTTACCTGTTACCCATTGTGCCACCTCCCTCTCTATCTCACTCTGTTTGCATCTCTCCTTGTCTCACTTTTGTAGTGTATCGCTTAGCGCGTGATGGTCGTGACCTCCTGGCGAAAAAAAACTTTTGCTGACGTATTTTTATGAGTCGAGCGTGTTCATAATACGCTTTAGTACGTGTCCAGTGTTGCACAACGGCAGCACTCCTTAACCATAATTGCTTATTGACAACACTGGTCATGCACACATGTACCGTGTGTGTGCCAACACTCAACACACACACACACACACACACATCTGCTCAAGCATCAAAGTAACCTTTGACCTCAGCTACTTGATGACTTTCATTGAGCTCAACAAGATTCAAGTTTTACTCTCTGAATATTTGCAGCAAAATTTGTTTTGTATCTTGCAGAGCGTATTACGTTCTCCAGATATCAGTAATGCATTACAGTTGACCTGGCAGATACCATAGAATAGAGTCAATGTCACATAGTATATGCATATCAATTCGTCAGTCTATTAGTTTTGATGCCAGCGTAATGAATGCATAATGAATGCAACTAACTTAATGAATGTATAATGATTACTATATCATATAGCTCACATAGGAACAATCGATTGAAAATCAACATTGATGTTGACTTGTGTAGATATTTCAATCAGTCGCACAATATTATCTCACATATACTTAGCTAATTTATTCGAAATCTGACTACTACTTCATGGTCTAAATACAACAATATCATATACTACATCATATAATAATAATTATATACATAATAAATAAATTTTAAAAATTGTATAAACATAGTATAAGAAAAGCTTTAAAAATCATAACACAATAATAAATAATATAATAATATAATAATATATAATATAAATAATAATAATTACATATTAATAAATATTTATCACTAATGAAAGTCCTTAATTATATAATAATATATAATATAAATAATAATAATTACATATTAATAAATATCACTAATGAAGTCCTTCACTATATAAGCATTATTTTGTAAATGTTCAAAATAATATATCTATAATGACTATAAAACAGCTTGCCTCGACTTTTGACTGGTGACTGGTAATTTGTCACTGGTGACTTGTAACTGGTGATTGGTAACTTGTTACTGGTGATTGGCAATCAACGCACAATCCTTACGGTCAGATAGACATATATATCTATATCTATATCTGTATCTATATCTATATCTATATCTATATCTATATCTATATCTATATCTATATCTATATCTATATCTATATCTATATCTATATCTATATCTATATCTATATCTATATCTATATCTATATCTATATCTATATCTATATCTATATCTATATCTATATCTATATCTATATCTATATCTATATCTATATCTATATCTATATCTATATCTATATCTATATCTATATCTATATCTATATCTATATCTATATCTATATCTATATCTATATCTATATCTATATCTATATCTATATCTATATCTATATCTATATCTATATCTATATCTATATCTATATCTATATCTATATCTATATCTATATCTATATCTATATCTATATCTATATCTATATCTATATCTATATCTATATCTATATCTATATCTATATCTATATCTATATCTATATCTATATCTATATCTATATCTATATCTATATCTATATCTATATCTATATCTATATCTATATCTATATCTATATCTATATCTATATCTATATCTATATCTATATCTATATCTATATCTATATCTATATCTATATCTATATCTATATCTATATCTATATCTATATCTATATCTATATCTATATCTATATCTATATCTATATCTATATCTATATCTATATCTATATCTATATCTATATCTATATCTATATCTATATCTATATCTATATCTATATCTATATCTATATCTATATCTATATCTATATCTATATCTATATCTATATCTATATCTATATCTATATCTATATCTATATCTATATCTATATCTATATCTATATCTATATCTATATCTATATCTATATCTATATCTATATCTATATCTATATCTATATCTATATCTATATCTATATCTATATCTATATCTATATCTATATCTATATCTATATCTATATCTATATCTATATCTATATCTATATCTATATCTATATCTATATCTATATCTATATCTATATCTATATCTATATCTATATCTATATCTATATCTATATCTATATCTATATCTATATCTATATCTATATCTATATCTATATCTATATCTATATCTATATCTATATCTATATCTATATCTATATCTATATCTATATCTATATCTATATCTATATCTATATCTATATCTATATCTATATCTATATCTATATCTATATCTATATCTATATCTATATCTATATCTATATCTATATCTATATCTATATCTATATCTATATCTATATCTATATCTATATCTATATCTATATCTATATCTATATCTATATCTATATCTATATCTATATCTATATCTATATCTATATCTATATCTATATCTATATCTATATCTATATCTATATCTATATCTATATCTATATCTATATCTATATCTATATCTATATCTATATCTATATCTATATCTATATCTATATCTATATCTATATCTATATCTATATCTATATCTATATCTATATCTATATCTATATCTATATCTATATCTATATCTATATCTATATCTATATCTATATCTATATCTATATCTATATCTATATCTATATCTATATCTATATCTATATCTATATCTATATCTATATCTATATCTATATCTATATCTATATCTATATCTATATCTATATCTATATCTATATCTATATCTATATCTATATCTATATCTATATCTATATCTATATCTATATCTATATCTATATCTATATCTATATCTATATCTATATCTATATCTATATCTATATCTATATCTATATCTATATCTATATCTATATCTATATCTATATCTATATCTATATCTATATCTATATCTATATCTATATCTATATCTATATCTATATCTATATCTATATCTATATCTATATCTATATCTATATCTATATCTATATCTATATCTATATCTATATCTATATCTATATCTATATCTATATCTATATCTATATCTATATCTATATCTATATCTATATCTATATCTATATCTATATCTATATCTATATCTATATCTATATCTATATCTATATCTATATCTATATCTATATCTATATCTATATCTATATCTATATCTATATCTATATCTATATCTATATCTATATCTATATCTATATCTATATCTATATCTATATCTATATCTATATCTATATCTATATCTATATCTATATCTATATCTATATCTATATCTATATCTATATCTATATCTATATCTATATCTATATCTATATCTATATCTATATCTATATCTATATCTATATCTATATCTATATCTATATCTATATCTATATCTATATCTATATCTATATCTATATCTATATCTATATCTATATCTATATCTATATCTATATCTATATCTATATCTATATCTATATCTATATCTATATCTATATCTATATCTATATCTATATCTATATCTATATCTATATCTATATCTATATCTATATCTATATCTATATCTATATCTATATCTATATCTATATCTATATCTATATCTATATCTATATCTATATCTATATCTATATCTATATCTATATCTATATCTATATCTATATCTATATCTATATCTATATCTATATCTATATCTATATCTATATCTATATCTATATCTATATCTATATCTATATCTATATCTATATCTATATCTATATCTATATCTATATCTATATCTATATCTATATCTATATCTATATCTATATCTATATCTATATCTATATCTATATCTATATCTATATCTATATCTATATCTATATCTATATCTATATCTATATCTATATCTATATCTATATCTATATCTATATCTATATCTATATCTATATCTATATCTATATCTATATCTATATCTATATCTATATCTATATCTATATCTATATCTATATCTATATCTATATCTATATCTATATCTATATCTATATCCATATCTATATCTATATCTATATCTATATCTATATCTATATCTATATCTATATCTATATCTCTATCTATATCTATATCTATATCTAAGTCTACAATTTGTTGTAGTAAAGACCTGTTACATACTTGTGCACAAACTTAATATACCCTAATTAGCTTGCTTAATTTATCAATGATTCATTTGCATTTTCAAATTATTCAGCAATGTTATTTTCATTGACACTCGTAAATTGTTATTTATGTGACAATGTATAAAATTGTTTATAAAATTGATATATTGCTGAAGTAATTATATTTCTATAACAAGAATGGAGAAGACTGACGTGGATAAGCAGATAATAGACAGCATATAATTTACTATTATGGCGTTTATTAGACATTCATTGCAAGCACAACTCGAGTGAGATAGAAGCAATGCGAAATGGAAGAAAAAAAACAAAATAAAAATTATGAACTGTAAGTTAATAATGTTTCTGACGTTGCTGGTGTCTGAGTTGCAACACAAGAGAAAATGGCAAAAACAAGTGAAAACTATAAAATGTGTTAATAATTCAAAGTCAAAGATCGTCATAGGACTATGCAGCTTGGTAATTGTGGAGTTTTGCAAAGAGACAAACAATAGTCGTGATATAAATAACAATAATTGTAATAGTTAAATGTGAAATGTTAGATGTTGTGTGTGTGTGTGTACGAGTGATGTGTGTGTGTGTGTGTGTGTGGCAATGAATAAATCAAAGTTGTTGCCCCAACTAAGTGCACTCGGAGTGTCATTAATAATGCCCGTTGGCCATTGGCATTTTGGGTGCAAGGCAGGTCTCGAACCAGGTCAGTGCATAACCCGGTTATTCACTCACTCACTCACTCACTCACTCGACCGCTATCTTGCCACCTCTTTCTCTCTCTTTAACTGACCTCTCTCTCTCTCTCTCTCTCTCTTGTCTCTGTCGCACTACTTGCATCTATCTCCTGGTTGTCTGTTGCTATTGCTGTTGCTGACGCATGCATATTGCATGTGGCCTAATGCCGAGCGATTAAAGCCAAGTTGCAAGTATGCAGCTTGCAACATGCTGCTGCAAGTCCATGTCATGCATTTTTCAAAAGCGACTCTGTGTGTTGCAAGTTTGCACCCAGACAGACATTAATATTAAACAATAAATACCAACAAGTTGCAACTTGGCGGACAGCAGCAGGAGAAACGCGTGTGGTGCGGACAGAGGGGAGTGCAGAGTGTGTAGGGGTGGAGGGGAGGGAGCTGCCCCCCAAGTGCTTGTTGGCATAAATGCATCGTCAATTAATGTAAATTAAAGGCAAAACCGAATTCCATTTCCGTTTTAACAAGACACTTAATTACATAAGTGAGTGGACACACACACACACACACACTTCCTGTGAGGGCATGGTGGGAAGAGGTGTGTGGGGAGGGTTACACTTGCTAGCAACTTCTCAGCTATAGAGTGTATACTTCTTATAGATATCTCTCAAGATTTACTACAAATACTTTGTATATTACATCAAAATTGGGATATTTTCATATAAGTATTAGTATCTATCTATCTCTCTCTCTCTCTCAGATATGAGTGAGTAAAACACACTTATAGCTCTTGTTTGTTTTACAGGGTATTTGCTGATCATATCAAACTTGAGCAGCAGCTGCTTGTTTTACAGCTGCAACAATGCGAGTTAAACTAAAGGTGAGTCCTTCAAATGCATTTTATTGTGGCATGCAATTTTGATGCTTTGCCACAAAATACAATATTCTAGTTGCCAATTGTTGTTGCTCCTATTCTGTTGTTGTTGTTGTTGTTGTTGTGGCAAAGAATGAGAATTTATCAGAGGTTTCCCAAGTGCCAATAAACAGAAATTTAAATTAGTTGATAATTGGGCAGCTGAAACGTTCCACCCTTGCAACTACAAATAAAACGACAATATCTCTCGCATCTTCAATAATATTCAATTGAAATGCAAAATGGCAAATTTTCCCATTTTCCTCTCACATTTCAGTAGCTGTAGAAAAAAATGCTTCCAATTATGAAAAATGATTATGATTTATATGCATTTTTTACACGATTTCAGTTATGGCAATTTATGAGTTAACATTACGATTATCACATGCAACACCTCATCCCATCCTCTCTCACTCTCACTCAATCTCTCGCTCTCACACTTTCAGTCTCTCTTGCCGCACGCTGTTCCCTCTCTCTTGTTTTTGCTCTGCATAGTAGCATAGTCACAAACCCCAAACAACAGAATTTATAGCAAACCTTTTTATGGCTAATACAAGCTGAGTGAAAAGAGAACAACAGTGCGCAATATGCTGACGTTGACTCGCATAGCAGAGCCATTGAGTTGGTCTGTGTTTACAGGGAAACCCTTGATTTTGCAATTAAACAAATGCGAAAATCCCTTCGCATTGCATATCCGCTTAGAACAGTTACTTGAGTTCCCCCTTGAGTTTGTAGTGCTTGACTATTGCATAGTCTCCAAATGAAATTGCAGCTGAAGTAATAATTGAAAGATAAAATAAAGAGAATATAATTTGTAAAATTGCAGATTTACTTGGAATAAATACAACAAATTTATTATATAAATTCCAAACTCGATTGCTTGCCTGATGAGGAGCAGTTCGAACTTAATGACAAATCTTAACAGAAGGTCTGTAGTCAGTTATTACTAACATTCATACAAACTGAAACGCAGGCTATTTCGACAGCACATTCGGCTCATTCGACGGCATTTTCAACTTTCGGTCCAAATGTTCAGGTTTAGGTCTGAAAGTTCAGTTCAATTCAGTCTGACTGACAGTCTGATGACTTTCCTTGTTATTCGCGCTGTAGAATTTCAGTATTTTCTTAACAATTTGAATACTTAAAACCCAAAACAAACATCCCTATTAACAGGTGTTGTGCCAAGAACTATTACAATAAACTTATGAGACCCTATAGTCTTTGGGTACCGGGTCCAAAAATAATCAAATATAGCAAATCATTTATAGTTATACAATATTAGGGCTCCATATAACGATATACAATTTACAATCACGGTTTTGCCTGATGCCTGATTAGCAAAGAAACTTAATTAATAATATAGTTTCGGATATAGAAAATTGTGCTTGAAATACTAAAGAATTCCTGAAATTCTGTAATTTCAATCAAGTTCTAATTGTAGAATTTTCTAGGTAGAACTTTCTTATCTTAAATTTGTTAATGTCTGTTATATATAAAGAAATTTTGATGGAAAGCAGTTCAGTATTGTTCAATTACACTGTACAGCTTACAGTGAGTTACACTGAAAAATAATTTTAAATATTTTCTGAAATTTCAAAAACAAAAATTCAATTTTTCAAGATGAATGATTTTACTGCAATTTAAAGGAGAAACTACATGGAAATTTTAAGGAAATGATATGTGTCTCACGCTCTTAGCAAATGCAATAATGGGGTATGCTCGACTGTGAGTTACCCTGCGCCAAGTAAACACTGATTGAAATATATTGTATAAATGAAATGAATGCAATTCTTGAAACAAACGACAGTTAATCAAGCACTGTGAGAAGTAAGTTTAAAGCGTTGGCAATTGTTGATTCCATTGCCACAAAATGAGGCAACATGCGGCAAGTTGCATGCGACGCCCCGTTGGCGTTCGAGCTGACTGAAACTTGGCCACAAAATGCAAATTCCGCGAATTCGTTTAAACGATTTTGATTACTTAAAATGCAACAATAGCGTCAATTGTAGTTGCAACAACAACAACACCAACAACAACAACAATAATAATAATAGTAATAATAATAGCAATAAAAGTAATAAGAAACAAAAAAGGAAGAGAGAGACAGAGAATTAGGGAAGGAAGAGAACTACAAATAAATAAAGCGTTTTTATATTTCCGGCGTCGCTGCATTCAACAACTGCCTCCGCTAACCAGCCCCTCCCCCTCTCCAAACACCACAACTTGTCGCAGCCCTTGATAATGATGATGTTGTTGATGATAGTGATGATGATCCTGTTGTTGATGATGATGATGATTATTATTATTATTATTATTATTTTGACTCTGGCGTTTTTCTTTGTCTTTCGTCTGTGGAAGCAACTTGGCGACGCGACGCGACGCGACGTTGCATTTGCAATGGAAATGCCTCGCGTCGACGTTGCATGCGAAATGCATTTTAAATGCGACTTTCCCGAATTCAAACCCTCCATCAACAAACACCCCCCACACCACCCACCCCCTCTCCATCCTTTGCGCCTGCCCTCGCACCCCTTTAAAAGTCGTTGACAATTTGGCGACGGCGATGAAAATAAATAAATAGGCAAAGCCCAAAAAACGCTCCAACGTCCAACCGAGAGCCCAACCATCAGGACTATTCCTATTACTTCAGTCAACCCCACTCCCTCTCTCTCTCTCTACCCTCTCACATTTCGCCATTCCCTCAACCCTCGCTCTTCATACAAGCCGTAAGCATGCAAATATTTAGATTAATGCAAGACTTTTGCAACAAAATACGCGGCGCGCATATTGCCAAACAAATTTTTATTTATGCCATAGTTTTTGGGCGTCGTGGGGGAGGGCGGGGAGCCGACGTGGTTAGGGGCGGCAGAAAGAACGAACGGAGAACTATTGGACTGGGGGATTGCAGCTGTCTGGCAAAGTCACTTGTCAGTCGCAACACCAACGACGCTGACAAAAATTCATTTTTTGTTTTACCATTTTTGTTGCAACTTTTTTGGAAAGTTCCTGAATCGAGTATTCTCGACTATGTCGTCAACTTGAGAGACTCTTTTTGTTATGGGAAATATACTGGCAAGCCGCGTTATGGCGAACGTATTTAATTTGAATATTTTTGTGCGTTTAAAACGTGAATTTTATATTGCGATATTTTTTAATAGAATTTGTCTTTTTGATTTATTGTTTCGACATATTCTTTTAAATTAAAACAAGCGTATCAGTTCAGAGTACGCGACAGCAGAATACCCTGTATAGTTCTCCATAAAAAAAAGTACTCTATACTATAGACTGGCAACTAGAATAATCATAAAACTTGACGGACAATCTCTTTCTAATATTACAAAGATCATAATAAATGTTTATTTTTAAGCTTGCAATATAATTGTCGGCAAGTAAGACAAATGAAGTGACAGAGCTCTCAGTTTTTCGGCGAGAGTATGTACACTTGCAAAAGCTAGCAGCTATGAGCGTGCAATGAATTCATTGCATTGCAAAATGTTTTAGTCTTTTCTTTCTACTTTCTTTTCTGAATGTCTTCTTTACGCCTGGAACGATCTTTTTGAAACTTACATATGTCTTTCAGAACAGTATTCCTTAACGCCCTGCTAATTTGGAAATGTGTAAGTTCAGAAATACAGGGTGTAAACAGGGTAAAAAGTTTACTAATCGTTTTGATCGTTTTTGCGGGAGTTCGCGTGGAGGAATGCAAAATTTGAAATAAACTTTGGTGTCTCTAGCTCTTACAGTTGCTGAGATCGAGGCGTTCATATAGACGGATATTTTTTGCACAAAGTTAATATAGCCCTGTACAGGGTATAATGAGAAAGTTGTATGTGGCAATTGATACCCTTACATGGTAAGTAAGTTTTTCATATTCAAGTTTGTTTCCGATCGTTATATATTATTATTATATATAGTAAACCGAATTCAAGCAAATTTGCTATGAAATGCATAATCGGTAAGATTGGCTAAGATATCTCAAGACACAACGGATTTTATCATATAAACCGTTAATTTCCGACCGATCCTTCCAATAACAGGATTACATATATGAAATAGTAATCCGATCCGGATGATTCTTAAATATGTGCTTCTTGCAGAAAGATCGCATTCGTATGTAGTTTCTTTGGGAATGCTGAAAAACTTTGAGTGGTGACGGACATGACTATATCGACTCAATTCGTCGTCCTGATCAAGAATGTATATATAATTTAAGGAACTGCCACGACTGCTACATTGTGAAATTACGAGAAGTAAATTTCATTCGGCGATTCAAAATGAAGGATTCACTTTGGGAACTGCTTCAGTTCGTAGCATTCAATCGAAGCAAATCTCTAAGGATCGAGTTGAAACTAGAAGCAGATTGTGAATAGGAAAAAGTTGGTTCAAATACGCGACAGGCGAGTGGAGAGTGGGGAGTAACTAGTGGGGCAAATGGCGATAGTGGCATGTGGCATGTGGCATGTGGCGATGTGGCGATGTGGAGGCAGCTTCATCATAGTTGCAAAACGGTTGCCGTAGCTTTTTGGCCGTGCAACGTCTATATGTCAAATTAATTGATGACCAATTTGCGTTTTCAATTAAAAGCAGCGCACACTTTTTTCCCAGATACGATTTCATTTTTGTGTCTCGCATGGTTTTTCTTCTTCTTTTCTCTTTCTCTCTATTTTTCTGTGCCGTGTTTTTGTCTCGTTTTTGGGGTATTTTTCTTTTTGTGTTGTTGTTGTTGTTGTTGTTGCTGTTGTTGCTGTTGTTGCTGTTGTTGAAGTTGTCGTTGTCGTTGTTGTTGCTGTCGCCATCGTTTTCAGCACGGAAATTGCCCCTTTTGGCAAAAGCGATGAAGTGCAGCCGCAGACGTTGCCCGCGTTGTGTCATCCTGCTGCTCCTTCACCACCAACCTCATCCAGCGAGCCTCCTCCTTCTCCTCCTCCACTTCTTCCGCAAGCTCCTGCTGCTGCCTGCCTGGAGGAGTCGTTGGTTCCATTGAATTGCGTTATAATGCAAAAAGCTCTTTGCCTTGCCCAACTACGATCCACATCTACATCCTGCATCATTCCTGACTGCCGTTGAATGTGTTTCTGTTTCTGTTGCTCTTGCTGTTGCTGTTTCTGATTCCGATTTCGATTCCCCTTCATATGTGTGACTGATGTGGGCGTCGCCACGCCCCCAAATGCGCGCTCAATGGCCAAAGCTTAACAGCGTTTCTTTAATTAAGTTGCACAATTTGTTGCCAGTTGTCGGGGCATAATAGACTTTTCGGGGGCCACTTTTCCAGTCCAGACGCGACAGGCGCGACAGTTACGACAGCCTCAATGACAGTTTCAATGCTGCAACCCTATCAAAAGCCCTCCATTTAAGCCCCGTTCCATTCCCTTTACTACACCTCTCGATTACCCACTTCAATACATATTGCAGCAGTTGTTGCATCAGTTGATCTGACCAGGCCTTAAAGTCTAAGCCAACTTATTAAGCCAACACATTTACAAGCAGAAATAAACCCCTTCTCTCTCTCTCTCTCTCTCTCTTTCTCTATTTCATTTAATATTCACATTCAGCTCTGTAAACAATCACAAATTATAGTTAATCTCTTAAATGTTTATTACATTTTAAATCAGAATTTGTTGTTAATATCTTGAATGTTTATTTGAGTTAAAATAATTAGAAATTACTGTTAATCCCTTAAATGTTGTTTACAGTTTACAGTTTATAGTCGAACTTGTTACGTAATCCATTAACGCTATAGTATAATGTTTATAACTTTTATAGAAAATATGAACTTCATTTTCTCCTTTCATTTAAAACTTTGTTAAGTAAATTGATTCAGTTTTTTATATATTTTCTTTAATGAATAAAAAAGTTAAATTTGTTGTCCATAACATTTTTAATCATTTAAAATGCCTACAACAAATGATATCATAACTCTTGAAATATATCTTAATACCCTGTACCAGGAAACAAACACTTTGTGCAGTAGTATGTAACAGGCATAACGAGGCGTGATAGTTTGTATAAAATATATATATTCTTGATCAACGTGTCTGTCCATCTGTCTGTCCGTCATTCTGCCAGCATAAACTCAACGATCTCAATAACTAAAAATATTTATCCTTTTGAATAACTCTCCACGTTTGTAAGTCAGAAAACAGCGATTTTCGAGCTTCTTACTAATGGAATATTCCTTCAACTTTGCAGGTACTAAAAGTATGTAAACTGAACTAAATCGATTCTAAATGTTTCATAAAATGCGGCGCAAAAAAAACAAAAGGATTTTTTAAAATAGAAAAATTATAAATTAATGAAGACCAACATTCTCTTTTTTAGACATTGTTACAGGGTAACATAATGTCGAATGCGCTCGATTGTACCGTTGCTGACTTGTTGCGCTTTTCTTGACAATGGGACACAGACTTCGAATATTATTAATCAAAGAGCTTTATGAAGACTTATCTTCCTTATTAATTTTAATATGCGTAATAATTAATACATAATTTCATATAAACACATTTTTCTTAAGTTTTACTATATTTATAATCTAAACAATTCTAGCATATAGTATAAGCTTAAACTATAGTATTGAGTCCAGTAAAAGAAATACTTGACTAGATTCCAGTTTATATAGTGTGACTGCTCTTAGATTCATCTCTTGATTATTTAAATTTTGAATAGTTTTACACTTAAAATAACTTTCAATATTGCCAATTCAAAGCAAAGAGCATAAACTAAACATAACCTCACTTGCCATAAAACCAATCGATATGCTTGAATAAACATAAATTCAACTAAAAGTGAATTGCTTAAAAAGAGAAGAAGAAAGGTGGTCAATAGGCAAATGGAACGAGAAATGGGATTAAAGTAATTCGATGCGAAAAATTATTGATGGTTTGTGGAGAGGGAAGGAGGCAGGTGGCAAGAGGCAGGATGCAAGAGGCAGAAGGATGGGCTAAAAAAGGACCTGCGTCATCTTCATTAGGCGTCAGGCAACCTGACGACGCAAGAGATTTGAGTGGAGAGTGGAAGAAGGGTGTCAATGGGTGTGTAAATGTGTGTGCAAATGTGTGTGTGTGTGTGTGTGTGTGCAAATGTGTGTGTGCAAGTCTCTAATGCCAAGTATATGGACATGTTAAGGACATCGCCAAATGAAGTGACAAGCAACTTAACGCATTTAAATTAATTAAAAATGTGCTTAAGATGTTTTCGACTTGCGACTGGCGACGATGGCAACAAAAGGCATCCTCAGCCTGTCCCTGACAACGGTAGACTCTAACAACAAGAATAGACGAGAAGAACAAGAACAAGAACAAGAAAAAGAACAAGAACAAGAAGAACAAGAGCAAAAGCTAGAACAAACACAAGCACAAGAAGTAGAAGTAGATTTGCTGTTGCCTTGCAGCTGGCAGCTGTAATTAGACAATTCACTCGCCACTCGCAACTTGCCACACGCCTCACGCTACGCCTGCCGCCTGCCGCCTGCCGCCTGCCGCCTGCCCCTTGCCGCATGTGACTTGCCACTTACGGTCCCTGCGCGGGCGCCTTTTGCCTTGACTGGATTTGGGCCTTGCCTGTTTTGGGTTTTAGTTGCGCAAAAAGGCAAAAAAAAAAAAAAAAAAAAAAAAAGTAGAGTAAGCTCGACTATGAATAACCCTGTAGATACCCTACACCTATTCATACACTCATTAAACACACAAAGAAACACTCAGGCTCATTGGAGCGTCTAGGCTGCTCTCCTCTTCCCCATGTGCAACACAACAGTTACTTGCATAAGTCTTGTGTTTATTGTGCCATCTTATTAGAATTTTCTGCTCATATGCAGAGCATGAAAGCGTCTTGGCCTACCAAGGCTCAAGTTAATATCCTTAAAATTGCTCGCCTTATGCGTTTTTTATTGATGTATATATGAAATTGTAGACTTTCTTACTGTGACAAGCTCTGAGCTCAGACGGAGGGGTCTATATCGACTATTATTCAAGAATTTATAGGCTCTGTAATGCGCTGTGCTGTCTTTTGCATTCTATACTTATTTACAGGGTATAAGAACATTATATTTTTTTGTTTTTTTGTTGACGGCACAGATTGAAGCCGCGCCGCATTGGCGGTAAAGTTTGCAACAGCGTCAGGGAACTTTGTCCTGGGGAGCATGGACTCTACACAAGTCCAAAGTTCCCAGTTCCACAGTTGTCACTTCAGAGAGAGAGAGAAAGAGAGAGACAGAGGGAGAGGGAGAGGGAGAGAGTGAGAGAGAGCGGGAGACTGCAAGTGTTTTAGCCTTGCCTTCTTGGCGCATCGACTTTTAAGTAGTTGCGCCACACACACACACACACACACACACACACACACCTAGATAGAGAGAGAGAGAGCGAAAGAGAGGAAGGCAGAGTTAGCTTTTAGTTTAAGGGATGGGGGGGAGGGGGGTATTGCAGTCGGGGGGTAAAAGTCGCTCACTCGTAGGCGTTAATGAAAATGCTTGTAATTAGTTTTGTTTGTTGGCAACGATGCAGCGGAAACGGAAGTGCGCCAAATAATGCCAACTTGCGCTTTTGCATGCATCGAACTAATTGATTTGCCGGTGCTACAAACCTCCATCCTTCCTCTCCCTCCCCCCTCCACCTACTCGTCCCTCCACCATACATTCATCCTCCATTCACCCAAGCATTTTCGAGTGCTTTCTCGCTGCCTTTGCACGCTGCTTTCGAGTGTTTCCGACGTAATGAATTTACTTCAAATGCACTCATCGCTCATAGCTGAAGTGCTCTGTGAAACAATGAGTGAATGCTTAGAAATTTCAAGGGAAAAGATCATGCTAGAGTCACTTCAAATGCAATAAGCAATCGCTGAGATGTTTAAGATGTTTGCTGGCATATAGAAATCAGCTTAAAAACTAATTTGATTTGATCAAATTTGATAAGTGATATGATAACCACGGACCCACTGTGCAGAAAAAGTTGAAGAAACGTTGATCGATTTTAATCTAATCTATCTATAAATTTCCCTTATAAATATAGTAAAACATACAAAAATATCTCAATTTAGTTTATTTCAAAAGTGCTTTGTTATTGGTTTTTTATTTTAAACTTCATTCATAACAAATCCAACCACTAGATGGCGTATTATTTTGTCACATATGACAAACTCATGCAAACATACTAAAGTTTCATTATCTAAAAGTAAATTTTCACTTTTCAATTCCTTTTTGTCGTCCTATTCTTAAGCGTTGCTTTCAAAAATTTGTTCATTTTTTATACTTTAAGATCTTTAATTCTTTTAGAAACAATAATCTTGCATTTCTCTGACTTCTCCTCTCGAGTTCTTTGCATTTTCTCAACTCCTCTTTGTTGTCATTTTCTCAACCGTTTCACAAGTTGCGTTTCTCTCGCATAACCATTATTATCGTCTTTTCTCTTTACACCTTTCCACTCGGCTCAATATTAATATTTGCAACTCCGCTTTGTTGTCATGTTCTTAAACGTTTAGCAAGTTGCATTTTCTCATGCTTGAATTTATAATTAAATGTATATTTTAAGCTGTCAATCACTTGTACATATCCCTATCCATTATCATTATCGTTGTCTGTTCTTTTCACTCTTTCCACAGTCCAGTTCTCTACAATACCGCTTTCTGCACATCTTCTTAAACGTTGCAAGTTGCCATTTCCTATGTAAAAGATTATTATAAAATATGAAACTTTAAGCTGTTAAACTCTCACACACTATCTCAGTTTGTTTTAAATTCACTTCTTCAACTTCACTTTGTGGACAGATTCTTGAACGTGGCACAGCTTGCATTTTCTGAAGTTAAAGACTGTAATTTACTATTTACCTAATTTACTATTCTCCTAAGCTCCCTCTCTTGAACTTCTTTGCTGCTTCCTAAATAGATTTCGTTTGCTTTCTTCAACTCCGCTTTGTTGTCATCTTCTTAAACGTTGCACCATCACAATTGCTCTGTTTACAAGTGACAATAAACTTTAAGCTCGAGCACATTTCAACTGCATTGACTCTTGAGTTGCTGCAGTTTTTTTTGTGCTTCATTTTCTACTTTTTTATTTGAAGAGTTCTAAGGAGTTTGCCGTGTGGCAACACCAGGTGGCGCCTTTTCACTTTCAAAGCAGCTTAATTGCCCCAAATTTAATTTCCGCTTTAAGTTTGTAACATGCACACACACACACACACTTACACTTACACTTACACTTACACACACACACACACACACACACACACACACACACTAGCACACACACATAGTAGGCATAAATATGCAACAGCAACAACGTCAATGGCAACGAAAACAATGACTGCAAAATGGGTGGTGCGATGGCACACGGAAGTATGGCATGGTGGGTCATGTTGTCGGTGGGTCTGGGTCACTTTTGCCTGGCAGCAACAACAGCAACAACAACAACAACAGCAACAGCAGCAGCAGCAGGAACAGGAACAATTCATCATCTATATGACAAGCAGTCGAAAGCAATCGTTTTGTCATCTTCTTCTCTGTTGCTAAATTGAATATGCCCAACCATCCACAGCGCCAGCACCGCCCACCAGCACCACTCAAAGCCACCACTTGATATCCACCCAAGTCACCCATTCATACAGTTGAGAGTGTAGTGTGACAAGGATGGATAGAGACATTTCGAATGAAATGAATGAATGAGCACACACAACCATATGCATTGCAAATGTGCGTGTGTGTGTGTGTGTGTTGTATGTGTGTGTGTGTGTGTGTGTGGTGTGTGTGTGTCTCTTCACATATGCATATCTGTCGCCGCATTCCAAAATAACACAAAGAGACGCATAGACGCACGTTCGTTTTTGGTGCTCAGGAAGGAAGGAAGCTTTACAGACTGATAGATGCTAAAGACACACATACACTCACACACGCACACACACACTCACACCCACACCCACTCACACTCACACGCACACACTCACGCTGTAGCAGACACGCATACAAAGTAGGCAACGAGTTGACTTTAAAAAGCCTTTCGAGGCCTACGTTTCATACATTCTATATCTAACTATCTATCTATCTCTATCTGTCTGTAGCTGCCTCTCGCTCTCTCTCTCTCTCTCTCTTCTCGTGTGACAATAGATCATCAAATTCATTAGATTACATTTCATATGTCTCATTTGTACATTCGAGCATTCTAGGGTCGAGGGTCGAGGGTCGAGGGGTTCAATGACGGGGTCGTCTGTGCGTGACCATTGCATTCATCAAAATAAGCCAAATTCAAGCAACAATAATTTAGCCAAGCAACGCACACACACACACACACACACACACATATGCACACGCACACACATGCTATACGCACTTGGCTTCTTTTGTGGTAACTGATGCTTCATCATCAACAGCAGCAACCACCCAACCACCAAAAGTTCAACACTCGTTCAATATGAAGACCTCTTGGTCTGGCTTTATCAGCAGCAACAGCAGTCTCCACACCTCCTGCCTGCCAGCCCCCTGCCACGCCTATTTGCAGTGCAGCCTACAAACCAAAGTCCAAGTCATACACACACCCACATCCACACACACACACACACACACACATACATATTTGCCACACTTGACCAAAGCCAGAAATTTGCGTTGCGAGTTTGCCGCGTTGTCTAGACAAGAGACTGTGTTTACGTGTGTGTGGGTGTGTATTAGTGTGTGTGTGTGTGTATGTGTGTGTGTGTGTGTGTGTGTGTGTATGTGAAATATTCAAGGCAATAAGTTCCTTAAAAAATTTCAAAAATAATTCTATATACGCAAATAAATCAAATTTAAATGGCGAATTAAGCTAGAGAACAAAAGCATGGGCAATGCGTGGGCGTGGCGGCCAGACCTAGCAGATACCCTACAAATATTTAAAATATGCTGAAATTAATAGACAACTAATAGATATAGATATACATATAGATATAGATATAGATACAGATATAGATACAGATATAGATATAGATATAGATATAGATATAGATATAGATATAGATATAGATATAGATATAGATATAGATATAGATATAGATATAGATATAGATATAGATATAGATATAGATATAGATATAGATATAGATATAGATATAGATATAGATATAGATATAGATATAGATATAGATATAGATATAGATATAGATATAGATATAGATATAGATATAGATATAGATATAGATATAGATATAGATATAGATATAGATATAGATATAGATATAGATATAGATATAGATATAGATATAGATATAGATATAGATATAGATATAGATATAGATATAGATATAGATATAGATATAGATATAGATATAGATATAGATATAGATATAGATATAGATATAGATATAGATATAGATATAGATATAGATATAGATATAGATATAGATATAGATATAGATATAGATATAGATATAGATATAGATATAGATATAGATATAGATATAGATATAGATATAGATATAGATATAGATATAGATATAGATATAGATATAGATATAGATATAGATATAGATATAGATATAGATATAGATATAGATATAGATATAGATATAGATATAGATATAGATATAGATATAGATATAGATATAGATATAGATATAGATATAGATATAGATATAGATATAGATATAGATATAGATATAGATATAGATATAGATATAGATATAGATATAGATATAGATATAGATATAGATATAGATATAGGGAAATTGTAACTATGGATTGTTAATTTGAAATTTGCTTCATATTCATATCATTATTCATAGCTGTCGCAACGGCACTCACATTGCTGATTCATTTGAATCAATTGCCGCTTTAGACACACACACACACACACACACAGAGAGAGAGAGAGAGAGAAGCATGCTTAGTCGATAGCAAATCCTAAGCTTGTTTTGAGCTTTGTAGAGTTTTATCGAAGACAAAATGTTAAGAGCATCATCAATAATAATTTGTGGAATAAACAAAGTCTAAAAAGCAGATAAGCTTAAGGATTATATAATCGACTCGTATTTCGTGCGTTGCCTGCAGGTGGATATGAATTAGCTGGCAAATCCCAACCACCAACCAACCACAATGCCAAAACCCTTCCATAGGCGATTTCATTCTGATTTTTTTATTTAGTATTGTTTTTTTGCTTTCTTTTGGTTGTTGGGCGTGACGCTACTAAGTGGTTTGTCCTGCCTTACTGTGAAGTTGTGTAGAGAGGAAATGGAGGAGTGGTAAATTATGAAAATTATAGACAAAACCAGCCAAGCACCCAGGCATCCACCTTGTGGTGCAACAAAGCAGCTTAAGGGCAACCAATCGCCATCGCCATCGCCATCGCAATCGTAATTCAAGTTCAACCAGCGACTTCAACAATGAAGCAAATTATGCGAGAAAAGTGCCAGACACCAGAGGCTGGACGAGGTCCTGCGACCAGACACCACTCAGGTGGTGGCTTATGGTGGTGCTGGCTATACAAAAAAAGAAAGAACCCCCTGAAGTATGAAACAAAAGAAACACAAAAAATAAAAAGTGAAGAGGAGGAGCAGGAGCAGGAGCAGGAGCAGGAGAAAGAGACGGAGACGGAGAACTTTTGCCAATACGCGTTGCGGCTCAACGGATAAATTATGCCGACGCACTCGAGTGCTTATTGTGACTAGGACTTGCCCTTACCCTATGTCCTTGCCCTTGGCAGCAGTTCCACACAACCCTCCCCCCCACCCCACGATACCATCCGCACCACCCCTGCACTACACACTCCACTTGTCTGCTAACGCTTTTTTATGCGCCCCTCAATGCCGTCAATACAAGTTGGCCGGCGTTTTGTTTGCCATATTCAAAGTCATAAATCATAAAACTGCTCGAGGATATTTTATCATAATCACATCAGGAAGCGAAGCGTCCTTCAGTACGAAAAGTGAGAGAGAGACAGAGAGAGAGAGAGAAAGAGAGAGAGTGAGTGCAAGAGAGACAGATGAAGAGGGGAAAAGCTGCGACTCGATTTCGATTTTGTTCAATAGAAAAATGACATTATCCATATTTTTGGCGTTAAGTGTTCGCTCTTGTTGCTCTCATTGTTGTTGCTGTTGTTGTGATTGTTGTTGTTGTTGTTGTGCTTGTTGTTGTTGTGCTTGTTGTTGTTGTAGCTTTTAATTTGTGTTCGCCTTCGTTTTGCTTTCTGCATTTGACAAGTGACTTTGTTATGAGACCTGAAATGGCATGAGAAAGTTGCCTGCATAATTTAAGCGACTTACACATACTTTCACACACACTTATACACACACGCACACACACACACACACACACACACACACACACACTCGCCTGCCAAATTGCATATGAAAGTCAATAAATAATTTTTCGCATAACCATTTGGCAGACACAACACAACAAACTGAACAAATCAGTCGAGTCAAGCTCATTAGGCATTCAGACAGGCGTTTTAATATATGAGAAATGCGTGGCTAACCAACCAGCCACGCCCCCCCATCGCCTTATATTACTACACACACTCTGTGGGCACGCCTATTGTCAACTTTTAGAGCACAAACAGAGAGAGAGAGAGAGAGGGAGGGAAAGAGAGAGAGAGTTCTTAGAGTGCTGTTTGATGGAATGTTGAAAAAAACATTGCATACTTTTAAGCTGTTAGATATGTGTCATACGTCATGAGGGGACATTATTGAAGGGGGGGGGGTTTCTTTTTGGCCCAGAACTGCGACTTATGAAAGACCATAAGCCTTTAAATGTAATTGTAAGTGATTCTCAACTGAACTGTGTACAAACAAGAGCAAAAGAGAGTGAAGGGGGTGATGAGCAGAAGATTAGATGAGCGACAAATTAAGAGATTTATTCAAATAAAACAAATTTAAAAAGAAAAATAAATAATGATGCTGAAGAGGTGAAAAGAATAAAGGAATAAGAAAGAAAGAGAGAGAGAGAGAGAGGGAGAAGATGCACTGGAGAGAGAGAGATGCAGAGAGAGAGGCAGAAGTTGCAATGGAGAGAGAGGGAAAAGATGCAGAGAGAGCTAGAAAGCACGTCAGGAAATTAGGAAATTAATGAAAATCAAGCGGATCAGTCGAGCGCGCCCGACAGTAATACCCTGTGCAGTTACCTAAATGAAGTATATTGATTATAATAAATGAAAGTACCTAACAGGTGTTTCAAGAATACTCTTTTGTCATCAAGCTTTCGCATATGTAGGCATACTCGAACAAAAGCTTAGTGCTACATCACTTCATTTACACTGTCACTGTCTCGCTCGCACACATGTGCGGCCTGCAAAGAGAGAAGCGCAAGAGCTTCAATGCAAAATTTCTTTTCTAATTATCTCTCTTATTTATAGAACAAACTTAATGAAACTTTCAGTACTGCTTTTATATGATATTCTCTAAGAATAATAATTCATTAATTAATTAGTTAAGTAAATGTAAATTTATTGAAAACTGCAGTCGTAAAATATGCATAGAAACAGAGTATTAAAACGATCAAAAGGTAATAGAGGGAGAAAAAGAGAAAGAATGCCTGTTACATAAGTTTTCACAAAGTTTATATATGCCTGGTACAGGGTATACAAATGCTAGATAACATCGCCAAAAGAAGAGAAAGAGTTAAAGTTGTAAAAATCGTATGAGCGAGAGCAGGAAATGAATGATATAAATCGAAATTTAAAAAGGCAGTGCAAATAAGATGAATAAATAGATTTTCCCAGCTGTAAGAATAGTTTCCTTTAACGCTGCTTCATCTGCATTTTCACAAAAGACTTAAAAGTTATATAAAACATATATCACATATCAACAATACCGCATATCGCTTGAAAAGAACAGACAAGCAGACTGAAAAGTCAAAAAAAAAAAAAACCGGAAAATTCCATAATAATTACCACAAGGGAGACAGAGAGAGAGAAAAAGTAAAAAAAAAAAAAAAAAGGATATGACATTGACAACACATCCTGTTTAGCAGTGCAATTGCATTACAATGGGTCAGGCAAAAATTGACAAAAGGCTAAACCACATTCTGGCTAAAAGAGAGAGAGAGAGTGAGCGCAAGATACCAATCGAAAGATCTAAAGGATAGGAATAACACGGGGAAGGAGAAGGGGTAGGGAAAGGCGACAGCAATTGCTGCTAATGCTCTCGTTGCCAACATATGTTTTAGCCAAATGTTGTCATAAATTTTGAGGCACCAGCGACCACAACAAGGAGCTACCACTGAGACAAAGACTGAGAGATGAGTGTGAGCCGATGACGATGACGATGCTGCTGCTACTGCTGCTGCAGACAAAGTGCAAAGAAACAATGTGCAGTGCCAAACGGCATCACAACAAAGGAAATGAGTGCGGTTGTCTGGCAGATGCAGAAACAGAAACAGATACCGAGGCAGAGCCAGAGCCAGAACCAGAGCCAGGACTAGGACTAAGGCTCAGGACCACAAGACAGCAGGACAACGTGCAAGGACCAAGTTGCCCGGACTGGGCTACTGACTGCTGGCAAAAGTTGGCAAATGATCTGGCAGAAATCAGGGCCGCTTAAGAGCGTAGTATCAAAAGCAAGCACAAGTTCTGACAACCATCAGGACACCCATTCCCCCCTCTCTCGGTGCCCTTGCCATCCCACACACTCATAGTCTAAACTAACCCCTGCTTGGCTGGCATGCAAAGCGATTAGAGTCGGAGGCCGACATACAGCAGACGGGAGCAATCAGGCAAAGTGCCTGCTGCTGCTGTTGTCCAGTGTGTTGGTCACGTTGCACCTGCCATACAGAGAGGCACAGTGCCAGGAAGAGGGAGTTTAGTGCGAGCGAGAGATTGAGAGAGAGGCAGAAAGAGAGTGTGAGAGAGAGAGAGAGAGAGAGAGAGAGAGAGAGACAGGCACACACATACAGCTAAAATAATTGCATAATTTGCATATTATTTTCTGCTAAACATGCAAAAAGCGCCGCGCAACGTGTGTGCAACATGCATTTCAAATGTGCCACACACACATATACAGATATATATATGTGTATGTGTGTGCGTGTCTGTATGTGTGTATGTGTGTGTACATTAAGTGCAAAGTGTAAATAACCAACTCAGCATAAATCGTGATTACAACATTTTGTGTGCGGATATTTGCGGGCTTGGTTTTGTGGTTTTAATTTAATTAATATTTTTTTTATTTTTATTTTTCCTTTTTTCTTTTCTATTTTTGCTTCAACCTTTGCCCCACAGCTTTAGTTGCCACCTTTTTTTGTTGTTGTTGTTGTTGTTGTTGTCTTGTTGCCTTTAAGCGCCTTTAAGGGTTTGAGGGTTTCCTCTTTTGTCAATTAGTCAAACAGTTTGAATGCAGCTGCTAATGAGCTGATAATTGAAATGTACACACATTTGCATATGCTTCAAATTGACGGCAAACAATTTATGAATGCATTCAAACTTCAATTACAAAACTTTAAGCTTCAACTTTCAATAAGTAATCATACTTCTTCGTCTTGTCTGTTTCATAGTTTAGAGTCTTCCAAGTTTGTTAGTAGTACATCATCTGCTTAAACATTATATGTTTAACATTAGCATTAGTATTATAATTAACATTAATAAACATACGCTACTCACCCTTCTGTTGCTCACAATTCAACATATTCGGGGCACAAGATTGTTATGCCATTCAAACATACGCTCAGACTGTTGACTATGAGAATCCATCACGAGTTAACATGCCATTCCATTGGCTCACTTGGTTTAGGTAGTTGCAGAGTTCTCTCTGCCTTTAGAAATTAGCCATTAAGCGAGCCGGTCACTTCCTTGTACACTTCCTAACTTCTTCATACTTCTAACTGCTGTTTGTTGTTGGGACTCCAAAGTTGGTCACTTGACAACTTATCAGCTTGCGATTAATCCAACCCAACTTCGTCACATAATCGAAAACACTCGCATATCTTCTGTTTACGGCGTAAATTCACTTTTCCGGCTTAACTAGCTGCCGGGGCAAACGGTGTCGTCTTTCGCAAAGGCTCCACGGTCGCAACCTGCCAGCATTCAAACAATTAGTATTATATTTCCCTGTTTTTCTTGCTACTTACGGTTGCATTAAATTTGTGGTTACTGCGTCGGCAGAGTTGCACTAAAAATCGTAAGATTCCAATTGTTATGCGCTGTTTACTAATTTGATCGACAAAAATATGCAAATTTGAAGAAAATCTTCATTAAAATGGCGTCGCGGGTCAGCTGCAATTAGTGATATCAAAACAATGCAATGATTGCTATCGATATATCGCAACAAATCTTATTTGACACATCGATACTATCGCAACGAGACTCGAGATCGATTGCATAAAGTGGGATATTGCACAGCACTGCAATAACACTGTGGATGTGCATACTACATATATTTTTTTGATCAAATAAGGCGCTAATAAGTATGTAATGCAACGTTGTAAGTGGATAATTATAAGTCAGCGCAAAATTTCGAGCTGTGTAATCGTTGCATAGCTAATGCATGCATATTTAGCTCAACTGAACGTTATAAAATGTGTGTTTACTTTTTGACGCAATTCCCCCGACAGCCCCGCGTTACGTTTGAAATTTCTAACATTTGGTTATTGTTGTTGTTGGCGCGATGGCTTTTTATTTGGTCTTCATTGGCGGTGGCAACAATGCGGTTATGTAATATAGTGCAAATATTGCGTAACACTTGGATAAATAAATTTTAGCTATGCAGCCAGTGTGCAACTGTGTGTGTGTGTGTTGTTAGAAAATGCAAACGTGCAAAATCGCATTAAATGAGCATTAGCGCATTGTTGATTTTGTGCAGCCGCCCTCGCGACACGCCTCCGCCACCACGCCACGCACATCAACAAGTGCTGTATGTGTGGGTGAGGTTGAGTGGGGAGGGGATGCGCTCTTACATCGTGCGCAGAAAATTTAAGCCAACGACGCCATTTGCAATTTCAATTTTAGATTTTTTCATTGTTGTTGTTGCTGCTTCTTCGTTGTGTTATTGTTGTTGTTTTGTTCGGTGCTTTAGCTTTGATCTTCAAGCTGACTGACCGCGCTGCGGGTCAAAGTTCATGTTCGACAGTGACTGGCTGGTTGAGGCGCTGGAGGGGGCAGCGGGGGCACTTCAATAAATTAATTTAAAGTTTAATTAAAAAATTGGTCTTTATTTTCAATTAGTACATGGCTTTCTGACCCAACCCACACCCACACCCCGCTGCCGCTGCCATCCTATTTTGGTTCGCACTTAAAGTGCGCCCGCCTCTTCGCCCGCTTCTTCTTAATTAATTAAGCAAATTAAATTTATGCATGGGCCAACAACAAGAGCAAAAACGTAAGAAGCATGGCACAATAATTATCAATAAAGCTGCCGTTTCTACCTTCTTTTTGTTGTTGTTGTTGTTGTTGTTGTTCGCAGCAGCAGCAGGAAAGGGCCCGGCTGCTGGAGCGGGACCAAGCGCAGGAGCTGGAGAAGCACAACAATGGCTATTAACTTACATTACCCAACAAGTGCGAGGGAGCTGCAGACAATGTGAGGCACGCTTGGAGCAGGAGAAGGAGCTGGAGCGGGAGCAGGAGAAGGAGCTGGAGCGGAGGCAGCAGCAGGAGCAAGAGCTGCAGATGGCGAGGCAAAAGGAAGTGTCGTTGGGGCCACTCACGTAAAAGAAACATTAACGCGCCATCTCTGGTGACCCCGCACCTGACCCCTGTCCCTTTGCCCTAGTGCTGTTGCTGTCCCTTCATCGGTTCACTGCAAAACGCCGCACGCTCGCTTGCTCCCAAAGCTTGTTAGCCCTCCAAGCCCAAGAAACTGGCATTGAGCACGTGACCTGGACCATAGGCAGCAGTAGCTTCTCCAGCTCCACCTTATTGCTGCCACTGATGCTGCTGCTTCTCCTGTGGCGCCTACTGGCAACGTGTCGCCATGTCGACTTGCATGCAAAGTGCTCAATGCCAGAGCATCGGGGTCTCACTTCGTGCAAAAAGCCAAAAAGGCGAAAAAGGTTGCAAGCTCATAGCTTGAAGCTGAAACTGGAGCTGTTGCTGCTGCTGTTCTTGTTGTTGTTGCTGTTGTTGTTGTTACTGCTGTTGCTGGAGGTGAGCTGAGGTGAGTCTCTTGTCTCGGGGGCTCATTCTTTGTGCCTGCGTCCTTCAAGTCAGTTAGACCTGACACTGGTCCCGGTCATAAGGTTCACATGCTCCACTTACATTCACAGAGGCGTTGTCAACAGGGGGATGAAAAGGAAACCAATGAAGGAACTTATGTTAACCATAACAATAGCAGAGACAGGTGAGTCTTTCTATTTGTAAAAGTATTTGAAAGAGTGAGAAAGATGAAGAGAGAGAGAGATAGAGGAAAAGATAGACAGGTAGAGATAGAGATGAAGGCAGAGATGAAGGCAGAGATAGAGTTTGAGATTGAGATAGCGATGGAGATAGAGAAAAAGATAGAGATAGAGATAGCGATAGAGATAGCGATAGAGATAGCGATAGAGATGGAGATAGACAAAGAGATAGCGAGAGTGAAAGAGAATTAATTGAAGGAGATGTAATGAGATAGTCACAGAGAGGCAAAAATGAAGATAGATTAGGAAGAAAGAGAGGAAGAGACAAAAAGAGAGAAATTAAGGCAGAGATGGCGACAAATATAGAAAAAGAGAAGGATATAGCGAGAGATACTGACATGTATAGAGTGAGAGAGAGATTGATAAATAAGGAGGGATATATGTATGTATATGGATATAGATGTAGAGAAAGAGAGAGATAGAGATAGACAGACAAGGACGGAGATAGATATGCATAAAGATCGAAAGAGAAAGGGAGAGTTAAAGATAGAGATAGATATAAAGAGAGGTAGAAAGTGATAGTAAAGATAGAGACAGGCATTTCTTCTACATTCTTCTGATTTAGTTTTTATTTGGTTGATTTCTCATCAAATCTTCTTGATTTACTTAAATTCTATCACATTAAGCTTTAAATTAGTCAACTCTTCACTTCTTTTATTCGATTTTATATATATATGTATATATATATATCTTAATTCTCTGAAGTTTCTTTTCATCCATCAACTCTATCTACATTCTGTTATATAAATTCACATTCTTCGACATCTATTTCGTATCTAAAATTTAATTTGAATAATCCACACACTGTAGTGTTACCTAAAGTGTCGTTAATCATATGTACTAATTGGTAGCGAGGATCCCTTTCATGCCATGTCTGTGCTGTGCACCGTGTTGCAAGCAGAGTTGCATGCATCAACGTACAGCCAAAAGTGAACTTTGGTCTTTCCATGTCCATTAAAGTGTCTCAGGTAACGGGGAAGGATGCCAAGGTAGAGTAGAGTAGAGAAGTTGGCTGTAGTTGCCACTGCAACAAAAGGGGGCAACAACAGTCGAGCGGGACAACTTAATTTCCGCCTAGATTTCAATAATAAAAACAACAACAGTAGTAGTTGTTGTTGTCCTTGTCGTTGTTGTTCTTGTTGTTGTTATTGTTGTTGCTGCTGTTGCAATGAATTTTAAAATATTCATAAACGAAAGCAACAAGAGTTTTATGTATATAAATGTGTATGTGGGTGTGTGATAAGTGTCCTGGGAGGTCGAAAGGTTTTGCATCCTGATGCACTAATTGCAGCCACGCCCAGTCGTCAACAACAACAACAACAACACTAGCTATAACAACGTGAACAACACGCAAAGTGGGTGAAATCAATGGCAACATCAACGGGAACAACAAAAGCAACTTCGCTGCTTGTTGCTTCTGTTTATGTTTCTATTCCAGCTCCAGCTCCAGCTCCTGCTGCTGTCAGTTGTAATAAACGTCCAAGTCGCACCTAAAGTACCTCAACTGTCCCCACCACCTCCCCCTAACCATTCACCCTCGCATCATCTGCACCCCGCTTAACAACTGGCAGCAGCAATTAGAAAATGTTACCAACTTAGAAATGCGTGGCGCCTGACTAAATGGACGTTAATGGCCATCTGCTGGCAACCAACTAATAGCACCAGCAGCAGCAACAACAACAACAATAACAACAACAACAACAACAACAACAACAACAACAGAAACATCAACAGTGGCAGCAGCAACAACAGCAACGACAATAATAAAATTATCGCTATGGTTGCCGCCCTTTCCAACATGACAGCCCTTTTCAGAATTGCTCATACGCCCAGGTGGACCAAATACATAACAGTAAAGATAGCCAACAGCAAAGGGAAGTGTGGTGTGAGCATTAAAAGAGTGAGAAGTATGCTGAATAGGTGGGTGCTCTGGGCAGCAACTCTCCCCAGCTAGGCACATTAAAATTAAATTGCAAATTAAACATCAAAGTAGTTCATGGGCAAAATAGTGAAATGAGTTCATAATCGGATTTGACGACTTGTGAAATGGTTTTAAATGACGGCCCCAAATGATCGGACAGCCGCAGGGAATGTACCAGGGGGCGGGGGCGGCATAGCACTCAACTATAGCGTGGAGGTGGGCGTGGGTCGTGGACGTGGGCATGGTCGTAACATAAGCTCCTAATGAATGCCCATGCATACAAAGAAACTATGAAGTTATTGCCTTTATCTACATAAAAACAACTGCCATTTCATATTGAATAAATATTTTTGTAAATCTTTGTTTATTTTACAATATATCTGTTGTATTTTAGTTAATCTTTGTTTATTTTACAATATACTTGTTGACTTTAAATGCATTTAAAGAGACTTTTGTTATTATTTTAAATTTAATTGTATTTGTACTAAAGTAAATCTTTACTAAACCGTTTTGTATTTTCAAGTATTTTGTTATTATTTAAAGCTTGCTTTATTATGCATAATTATATTATTTAAAAAATCATTTGCATATGATTCAAATTTTGTTGTATTTTTTCTTTTTTTGTATTGCAAAATATTTTAATCTTTTTTATTTTAAAAATTAAATTTTATCATTGCTTTATTACATTTAAATTAAACAATTATTAAATAATATTGAACTTTTCCAAATTTTGTGACTTTTTACAAATGTTTTAAATACAATTTGATTTCAAGCTCAAATATATTTATATTTAGACAAATTGTATAATCGCTTTAACAAACTTTTTCCTATTTTAAAAAATGTTGCAACTTATTTTAAGCTGCATGCACACTAAAATCTTAGAAAAAGTATAGACATCGTTGCAATGTTTTAACAAAACTTTTCTGAAATTTTAATATATTTTCGAAATTTTCAAATTTAAGTTTTTAATTTATTTAACTAAAATTGAAAGCATGCACTTGACAGACATTTTAAATTTGCAAAAATTGTGCAGCTTAATTTAAGTATAAATAAATAAAAAGAATAATAATAGTATAGGAAATTATATATTAATTAAAAAGTTGTTTACGAACTTTGTTTAAGTTTCTAATATTAATTTTATATCAATAACCAGCTTAGTTTTTGAGTTATGCGAGAGTGCACCTTATGGAACCGGTTAAGCATAGAATAGATATTATTATAATCATAAACTGGGCTGCCAACTTGCTTTAAAGTACATGTTAAAATATAATTAATTAATTATTAGCAACAGAATAAATACTCTAAAGCTATAAACATTATATCCCATAATTCTATTCGATTTCTTAAGCGAAAATCCCTTTTAAGAATTGTCAATCCCAACTTTGATCTACTTCACACTATAGACTACTTGAATACCCTACTTTTGAATATGATTCACAACATTCGCTTATTGTCCGATGTGATGGTACAGCAAGTTATTCTCTCAGTGTAGACGCACTTTGCATTTGTATTTCGCACTTCAATGACTTTGTTGAGTCGGCTGTGGCCAGTAGTGATTGGGGGCGGTAGGCGTGGCAGGGTATGGCAGGGGAAATGCGTACACTTTTGATGAAGTGACACCTTCGCTTGGTTACACGCTTTGCCCGTGATGAGTATTCTGTTGTTGTTGGCTGCGTTTGCAATTTTATTGTCGTTGTTGTTGCTGTTGTTGTTGTTGTCATTGTTGTTGTTGTTGTCATTGTTGCTGTTGCCGCTGCCACCGCCAATAAACATTAAAAACAGGCAAGGCACTGAGCACTATGCAACAAACAAATTCTTCAAAAATCAATAGCGAGAATCAACTAAAAATATTCTACTCGAGTATGCTCGACTACGAAACACCCAGCCTGTTAATATACTCTAACAGTCTACAAGCTTTGTTTATTGTAGCGTCTTTAGAAAGAAACCCCATTAACTGGTTTTAAATAAATGGACACGTCTTCCTTCTTCTGCCTTCCGCCTTATTAATATATAATCATATAAATTATATATTATATATGTTTAAAGTATTAAAGCAATAGTAGCATCTCAAATGCATAGATACCTTCATAGATATAATTAATAGGTATATTAGCTCACTATAGGGTATCTCATAGTTGAGGAGTCGACTAAATTCATTCTTACTTGTCTCTCCTTCAACATTTTGAATTTCAATTTGTTGCTTTAACTAATTGCAATGTTATTCTGTCGTTATGTAGTTCGGAGTTTAATTTTTTCTGTCAGTTACATACATTTGCACTAAACTATAATACCCATTCTTAGCTTTTCGTTCTACATCCTTTACAATTTATATGCCTTAGCATTTTTAGAAGTTTGTTTGCTCTGTATAGCAATGAGTTAATTTTTCGCGACTGTTAAGATTGTTAGACTTTGTAGATCGGAGTTGTATATATTATATACACATTTTTGGCGGTCCTATCAAACTCCTTTTTTATGCTTTAAAACATTCCGTTATTTGTGATAGAGATTAAGATAGAGTAACTCTTTAATTTTGCTGTCTGTTACATTAATTAGCACAAAACTATAATACCATTTATTGGCAACTCTTTCCCACTAAAAAAGGTAATAGTTGCATTTTCCCAGACTGTTACATAAGTTTGCACAGAACTATAACACCCAATTGTACTTTATAGATTGGAGTTGCTTTATCGCGACTGTTACATTTACTTGCACAACACTATAATACTCAATTTTAACACCATTTTGATAGGCATAGCAACAACAGCAACAGAACTTGGCGCTCCAACTATGCGTCTGTGTGTGTGTGTGTGTGTGTGTGTGTGTGTGTGTGTGTGTGTGTGTGTGTGTGTGTGTGTGTGTGTGTGTGTGTGTGTGTGTGTGTGTGTGTGTGTGTGTGTGTGTGTGTGTCTGTGTGTGTGTGTTTCGGTGTTTGGCTTCGCTGATGTTGTCAGCTTTTCGGTGGCTGCAGCGGTCACAGCGGCAACTCCCTCTCTCTCTCTCTTGCTTCCGCCCAGTCTTCCTCTCGCTCTTTCCCTCTCCCTCTCTCCCTCTCCCACTTTCTCCCTCTCTCTCGCTGTTGACATGGCAGGCAGCGGACTATGGCAACTGTTGGCTGCGGCCTGTTCCAGCGGTTGACTGACGCGTATGCGTTATTAAATCTGCATGTGTGCGAGTGTGTGTGGTGTGTGTGTGTGTGTGTGTGTGTGTATATGCTAGTGTGTATTATGTCTATGTCTCTATGCGTGCGCTGACAGCAATTTGCGTATCAATATGGGCACATAATGCTTCGAAAATGATTTCAAAAATTTGCATTTAAATTAAAAATTATATTTGCAACACAAACAGACGTTCCACAAGGGGGGGACGGTGGGGAAGGGGACGGAGACCAGCAAGGGAGATAGACATTTTTGTCTGTAGTGCGACGACGTCAAAAAAATGCAAATTTTGCAAATTTTAGCTAAAAATTTAGACATTAGTTGTTTCAACGTGCGTTGCGCATACGCAACGTATGCCTGCCCCAAATCCCCAACCAACTGCTGCACCTGCTCCCTTTCTCTGTCCAATGGCCTAAAATGTTATAGTGTGCACCACACACACACACAGACACACCCTCGCACACACACACACACACACACACTAAAATGTGTAGCATGCATGTGTCAGCTGGTGTGTGGCAAGCATAAACCTGCCTTGCCCCATGCCGCTGCCATTGACTACACTTTCTGGCTGTCACACAGCTGCGGCTTTCATAGCTTCTGTTTTTGATTAGGCAACCGGCAGCAGCAGCAGCAACAGCAGTGGCAGCAACATCAGTGGCAGCTACATTCGTGTTGCATAGCTGACGTGCAACAACACGGGGCATGCCACAAACCCCAGTTGCGTGATCTTGCAACAAAGCCCCTCCATCTATGCATCTATGCATCTATGTATATCAATACACTCTTATCGCAAAACTGTTTATTAGCTGCTGCTTTCGCTGCTTGCAAATGCCAACTCGACTTGGTATACCCTGTAATTAAAGAGTCGCCAATTGAGACTATGATAAAGTGTTCGCAGACTGTAGCAAGCACTTGAGAAGGTGTAAAGCAGCTTATGTGTTGGCTATGTACCTTCTCATACCCTGTAAACATAAATTTGTTGAAATGAAGTAAGCTACACAGCTAAAGTTACACCCTGTAATCACCACGAAATAGATAATAATGTCATGAGCTTTAGCCTCTGTGCGTAGCTAACTAAAATGAACATGATCTTAACAAATTTTGTACCTCATAGACGTTTTTTTTACTTCTTATACCCTGTAATCATAAGCTGTTTCAGCAGTGCATGATTAACACCAACATTAGTATACTACAAGCTTAATATGATATAGATTTTAATAATGCTTGTTGTTTCACACAGACTTTATTGGCATTTGATACCCTGTATAAAATTAAATTTGATGTGATGCACTTAATGTTAAGTATGTTACAGTCTGCCAGAGGTACATTCTGCTGTAAATTTTGGCTAAATCAAAGTTTTTGTATAAAAATTATACTCTGTAAATATAGCATGTCTTAGAAGGGTATGATAAACATATGCTTCAGTATGTAACAATTCAAAAGGGGCATGTCTTTGTTAATGTTAATAGTTAAGCAGGTTATCTAACAAATCGTTATACCCCGTATTTATAAAAACACTCAAAGGGCTATGATAAACTTGTGACTCGATATGTAAGAATCTAATAGAGGCACATGCTTATCTTTACTTTTACTCAATAAACATAACTGGCAACCATAGAAAAATTAAATTTAATTGAGAAACTGCTGGAGTTTGTGGAGAATTGCGAAGTCAGGTGGCAACCCTGTCATTTGGCATGGACATAAACTTGAAATTTGTCACGTAGTTAAAGTTATTTCTAAAAATCTAAGACAAAATCGAGTTTATTTAATGTATTACTATGTCGCCCTCTTCTAGGGTATCTGCAAGTCGCATATAGACATCGCCAAGCAGTTCAATTGTTTGAATTTCATTTTGAAAATTTTCTAGACCAAATGACACTTTACTCGAACTGGGCGAAGTTCCAGTTCGACTTGGACTGCGGCTATTCGTTTGTCATTGTCTATTGTGGCTACACCTAGCACACACACCACCCCCCTCCACCCCTTCCCCCACCGACCCCTTCCCCCACCGACCCCTTCTCCGCCGCTTCCGCTGTACCTCTAGCACCCCCTTCGCTGTAGAGTTGACCGTTTGTTCAGCGTGCCTGTCCGTCTGTCCGAGTGTCGTCTGCGGCTGTAAATGAAGTTGTGTTTTAATTAAAATTCCAGACTTTATTTCTGTAATTATATTAACTCGCTGTTCGAATTCGCTCGCTGAGAGGCCGAGGCTCCAACTTGATAGAGAGACAGAGAGTGAGATGGAGATGGTGATGGAGATGGAGACGAGACTCGATCGATCTATGGTGGAGGGACCAATGTCCAACGTTCAACGTTTTGTGGCAGCAGCAACAATAAGGAAAAGATAAAACCATTAACGGTAAAGTGAAGAAATGTGGAAAACGTGGCAAAGGCATGCGGCAACTGTGACGCCCAACACGACGCCCAACTTCATATCCAGCTGCTCTCTACACTGTTCGCTCTCGCTCACTATGTATTTGTCGCTGCATCTCTTTCAGTCCATCGCTTCCTGCTGTGTCCTCATTGGCATTGGCATCTTCGTGTGCAGCTTTTGCTGTTGTCCTGCCGCCTGCAAATGGTGTTAAAATTAATTTAATTGAATGTGAAATGAAATTTGTTTTGACACACACCAACACACGCACTCACACACCCGACACACAGACAAACACCCACACTAGTGTCAGTTGTACGTACATGGGGGAACTCGCCAGGATTGCTGTGAATTCCTTGGCTGCCTTTGAATGCCGTTCTTATTGTTTCCCTATCGCAAGCATCGTCGAAACAATTCACAGCCTCATTGCAAAAGTCCTTTTCCTTTCCTTCCCACCATCCGCCCCACTCTCTTCTCTTTGACTACCCTCCTTGGGATTGCATTTTGGAGTGGAAGATGCCTTCAATGTGCGGCGAGAATGTGTGGGGAATACTTTAGATACTATCTGCAGCCTCAATTGTTAATCGTCTTGTTGGCCTAATGAACATCCCCTTTAATGCGCCCGAAGGCAGCCTTCATAGCCAAATATGATCGATAGCCCAGTGCAGGTAAATTCGAAATTTAAATTAATTTAATTTAGCTTAGCGCAGAGCTGCCAACTTGTTTTGATACAATGTATTTATATTTAGCATTTGTTTTAATTCCCCAGCCTATGTGTCGAATTTGATTGCTTTCTATCTACAATATATACTGCTATTGAACAGAGCTGCCAACTTGCTTTAAAGGTCGGAATGCTAATGCCTATAGAAAGTTTTACGAATAAATTCTTATTTCGACTAACAGTGCTGCCAACTTACTTAAGATATATTTGAACTATAAATTTATATCAAAAGTGTGCTTAATATGTGAACCATCAGTCATATACTATATATTAAACTCTTTTAATTCTTCAAGAAGAATATTCAACAGAGCTGCCAACTGGTTTCACAAATGAGCAGCCCAAAACTATAACAATATAATGTTTGCATAAACATTTTTACGCTTTTTTCAACCCATTCGATTATATTTTGAATGCTCTAGCACTAAACAGCGCTGCCAACTTGTTGTGAGCAATTAAACCAACTTAATATTTCAGTCACTTTAGTAATTGTAGAAGCTATCAGATAAAATTATTCATAGCATTATAATTGTCGATCAAAGTTAATGTGCAAGTGGTAGACAGACCTGCCAACTTATTTAAGACAGTAAGCTCCTGTCCTTTCGCATAAATTCCGTAAGTATTGAGGTTAATTAAAGTTCTTGCTTAAATGCATACTTAATACGAATATTTCCATTTAAACATCTGTCACCCTTATGTCAATCGGGCAACTGTCAACTTGTTTTCTTCCTTTTAAAACATTTTGTTTTACTTGTATTTTAATTTTATTTTTTTTTTTTTTTGTCAGCTTTATGTTAATTGAAAACCAATTCGCAGGCAAATAACAAAAAATAATAAAATAAAAAAAAAAAAAAAGGGAAAGGAAAATGCGACGAATCAATGCGTCCTTTCAATTGTCTCCCTCCCGTATTGAGAGGCCAGAATAAACAGACTCTGGACATTTGAAATTGATAGATAAACAAATTGTATGTGCGATATATACGTATATATATATATATGTATATATCGGCTTATATACATATATATACATATATTTGAATATAAATATATTTGAATTTTTTTTATTTTGTTGCTTGTTTTTTGTTATTGACTTTGGCGTTTTCAATTAAATCACGTAATTGATTAACATTGAAGCGTGTATAAAAATTTAAATTTTTATTTACTTTTTATGATTGCTATTGCCTCAGTTCTCTTGTTGTCTCTCTCTCTCTCTCCCTCTCTTTTGCACTCTTCAGAGTCGGGGCTTGATCTGTGAACTATATTATATTGTATTTGAATTATGTTTCCCTTGCGGCAGTTCCCTATAATGTCATTCCCAAATCTGCATGTAATTTATCAGCAATACTATCGATAGTATTGAAGCATTGATTTATATTGTGACTATCGAAAGTAGTAATATTGCTTTGATTTTGTTTCGCATTCGATAGTAGCAATTGCTCTTCTTTTGTGTCATATTAATATCTATATCTATAAGTCACAATCGGATCATTCTTACTATCGATTGGATCAATGTTACTGTTGATGTTCATTGATTTTTATTATTTTCTTTTATTTATAGACTTTTATTAAATATAGCAGTCATGTTTGTCTTACTATCGATAGTATTGCTGTTGCCTATAATAATATAATTTATTTTATGTAAATCTTTTTAAAAAGTTTCTATAATTTTAAAAAATTTTGCACTTTTATTATTTTATTATTAATTCATTATTTTATTTTTACCTTCGATTGCAGTCATGTTTGTCTTACTATCGATAGTATAGTAATATTTAAATAATATAATTTATTTTATTTTATTCCTATGCATTTTTTATTTATATGAATAAGAATTTATGTTAACATAAATATAGTTTTATTTATTTTTTTTTAATATTATTCTTAACCATATTTACCTAAATTGTATCGATTCTGATAACTATCAATTATAAAACATATCGATTGGAAATATTTATTTTTGTTTAAATTAAATTAAATTGTTTTTAAAAAGAAAACCCTTGAAAATACGACAATATACTCTACGACTGCTTATAGGGTAACCGCTAGTCGCATACTTTCAGCAAATTCACGTACAATTTTTTTATTATTTCATTTTATGTTGACTTTTTAAAAGCGATTTGTGAAGGGCTAAAAATCATTTATATATTTGAACAGGCAATGGACGTGCAACAATTGCAATAAGTCAGTTTGTATGTGTATGTATGTATGCATAAGTGTGCGTTACAATTTGCAAAATTACTTTTATAACGTTAACAATAACAACAAAAGCAAGTAGAAGACAGGCTGTGCAAGTTGTTGCCAGTTGAAGTCGCAATTGTTGAACTGTTGTTGTTGACCATTTGCCGTTCATACTCAGCCAGTTGTTTCCCAATTTCCCAATACGAACTCGAGTCTCAGTTTTCTCACTCTCTCTCTCTGTCTCTCCGTCTCTCTCTCTCTGTCTCTCTCTGGGTTGAGATTTGCATAATAAATGAGATACAAAAGCCAAGCGAGGCTACTGTCACATAGCCACTGGCCGTGTGCCATCTATAATGATGATAATAATGATGCAGATATGTTCAGACAAACATACAGGCAACACAGATAAAGCCAACTCTCTGTTGGCTCAGGCAAAGGCCCAGTCGGAGGCGGTGGGACAGCGTGTGGGCGTGGCATTGGACAGCAGAGAACTGCACAGAGGTCGATTGCAGACACAGGTGCAAAAGGGCTAAGGGGAGTTGTTGATTTCCACTCAAAATAGGGTGCATATGCTGCACACAAAGGCAGAAACGCACACACACACACACACACACACAGGCACACATGCACACACCTTTACATGCCACACACACACACGCCTAGACACTTGGGCTGTCAAATTGCAGGGCGTTGTCGTATGGCAAAACAATATGCAAATTTCGTTGCATACTTTTTGGAGGCAGCGTGAAAATCATTTCAGCTAAGCAGACACACACACACACACACACACTCAACTAACACACAACCAACAGGCCGGCAGTCAGTCAGTCAGTCAGCCCAATCAAACAAATAAACAACAACAACAGCAAAAAACATGCTTCATGCTTCATGACGTCGCACAGTGGTCAAAAATCGATTTTCAACTTGTTAAATTTGTCAAAATTCAAGCTAGTTAATTTTTTACATGTTTGCTAAGTAATTTTCGAGAGGCTATTAAATTATATATATTTAAGCTCAGCTTTTACTTCTAAATTTGATTAATAGTTTTAATAATAAATTTAATAAATCAAAATGACATTAAAATATTACAATAATTTGGCAAATATGCAATTTACTAGATGAATTTGAATTATGAATATTTTAAATAAGTTTCTGTTATTTTTTAATTTAGATAATATATTTAACAGTGCTTTGGTTCTCTGGGGGAAACAGAAAGAAAAAAAACAAATAAGAAATAATCAACCTAACAATATTGGATTGAAATTTTGTAATTAAATCATTTTTTTTTTAACAATTTAATATTTTCAATAATATATTCTATTTTATTTAATAATTTATTTATAAATTTAATAATAATTTAAAAATAGTAAATAATGTATAATATTAATTATAATTATCTGTGCAATTAATTAATTTATATAAGTTTTAATACAACAAATATATTTTTGAGATATATTTAGAAAATTAATATTAATTACAATTTTAAAAATAAATACGTAATTTTTCGGTATTTGTAATATTCTTTATTCCAATTGCACAATTTCATATTAAATTCTAACAAATTAAATTGTGAATAATTTACAAGGACACTTTTATTCAGCATTTAATCTGAAATTCCTGTAATATTTTAGAAATATGCAGATCGAATTTCAAGTCCAATATTAAGTGCAACATAATAGTTCTCAAATTTTTGGTCACAAATTGTGCCAAACAAGCCACGGTGCGGCGACGCGAACAGACAAAGGGGAGACAATTGGATGGCCTGGTCTAACGGTAGCAGCTACTAACGGCACAAAACGTGGGGCAAGTGGCAAGCGGCAAGCGGCAACATAATGCCTTTCCGGTATCCAATAAACCGACTGCACTTGGACAGCCCGGATTTCCGCTTGAATCATTGATGAGCTATTAAAGTCATTTCTATTTTGCTGTTTGTTGTGCGGCGCCTCCTTCTGCTGCAGCTCTCCTCAGTCACACCCCGACCCTCCTGGCCATGTCTAACAACAACCAGCCTGATCTCTTAGTCCATTGCAATTGCACTTTCGTCTCGCCTTTTGTAGTTGTTGTCGTTGTTGTTGTTGTTGTTGTCATCAACAACTTTTGTCACGTTCATATTTGGTAGTTATCACAGCGCTTTGGGGAATTCATTGCAAATTAAGCATGCAACTCGTTTTGAGGCAGACACACGAAATGAGCAGCTCTAGTGTTGCCACCTGACATGTGCGATTAGCGACATATCGATAACAATCGTAGAGATTATTCTTATGCATATTATTGTTCGTTGTTTAGTAATAAACTACGAATTTGTCAAGAATTTGAAAGTCGCTCTGATAAACTTGTCTTGCCGCTCGCAGCCACAAGAATTACTATCGATAACAATAGTAGAATTCATTTTCATTGCGCTGTGCCCTTCTTAAACATAAAATGTAATAAAAATAACTTTCTCAAGAAGCTTTTAAAAATACAATTGGTGATATACACTGTTGAACGAACACTCTGTGATTGATGTGGTATCGATAACAGTCTTTTTCATCGAAGTCTATGTGTATTATCAATATAAAGGTTGCTCTGATTTACGACTACTATTACACAATTATGTATGTACATATATCGAAAGATTGCAAGATATAAAATAATGCAGTCTACAGTGGTTATCGATAAATATTAATTTCGATTGCTACAGCAACCACATTTCCGAAATTGAAAACTGTTACTATTATTTATAGCTATTGTCGTTAGTGCTGACTATTGAAACTATCGATAAATCTTAAAAGCGATAACTACAGTTGCCATATTCGCGTTATTATGTTGATGTCGGAAACATTTAAGGATAATGTTATAGAAAGCTAGAAAAAAATCGAGTACTGTTGAAATATTATACAGTACCTACACATAAATTCTTAATTTATCGATAGATCAGGAGTTTAGCTATCTTCTAAATAAATCTTCTGATTTTCAATAAAATAGTTATGATACCTTAACTATAGAGTTGGTTATACCTCTACTATGAACAAAAGCACTCGCCTACCAATCGATAAGTTATCGATTAGCGCTGCAGCTTTGAGGTAGCACAATAAATATTGTGTTTCATCAATTACAAAAAAACAGGAAATACGAGTGAAAAGGCGCAAGCACTAACAGTGGAGTGTACAGGTGTATGTGAGTTGGGTGTGGGTGTGTGTGTGTGTGTGGGTGCGGGTGTGTCTCTCTGTGTGTGTGTGTGTAATTTGATGAAGCAATTAGCGAAACGAAAATTTGATTTAATATGCTTTTAAGAGGCGCACACGCAACGTCACTTCATCCAGGAACTGTCCATTGTTTTCCCGTTGTCCTTTCGCGGCATCCTTAATGAATCTCAACATTGGACTTAAGCAGACCAAAGTGGTGGTAGGTGGAGCTTGTGCGAAAGGATGGCAGCTGATTGCTAAAAAGCTTAAGAGCCAACAATTGAACTGAGGGCTCTGGCCCACTTGAATCACTGGTTGAGTTGGACGTGGCAATTGCCCACGAAGGACATTGACGGAAATGAAAAGATAATTTACCCGCATGTTTCAAACAACAGCGTGTGACACAAGCCCAGACCCGTCTCCCCTCTCCACCCTCCTCCTAACCATGCTTCTGCATTGCTGGCCCCCCCCCAGCATAATGTGATATCGAAGCTGGACGAGGTCCTGTACCTAAACCTAGAGCACGCTGTCGCCATCGTGCCGCTAATGCTAATGCTGGTTATCTGTCTATCCATCAGCCGTGGCCATGTTATGATGTAAATGCTGTCGACTGGCGTCGCGTCGCGTCGTTTGTTGCTGCTGTTGCTGCTGCCATTGATGATAATGGCCACCACAGTGCGCCCAGCTCCACTCTGTGACTACGAATCCAGCTCGAACTCCGCCTACAGATTCCTACTTCAGCTTTGACTATGGCGGCGACGATGGCGACTCCTGTTTGACGCAAATATGTCGCTTCCCGTCTTGTCATTGGACAGACAGACTACCAAACATTTAGTCTGTCTACTACATACACATACCCTGCATACTAGGATATTCAACTTTTGTGCAAATGTATGTAACAAGCTGAGAAATATATCCCCCTACTCTATACTCTATGAAGTATAGATAAATTGGGAAATTTAATTTCAATCATAATAGTTTAGCATTGTTAATCAAAGTACCATTAAAAATATGTCAGTTAAAAGCAAAATATGCTGATGTACTTATTATGTTGACCATGAGTGTAAATATTTGATCAGTAAAAACTCGTTCATTTAATTCTGTCTCTATTTGAATCACCGAGACAAAAAGAACTGTGCACGACAAATTTAGAATGTAGATTGATGTATACGAATTGCACATTAAATTTGTTTTAGTTTTGGTATTTAAAGGAAATAAATAAAATTGAATTAATCGAGAAATATTAAAGCTATTAACTAGAGCCTAGGGATGCTTATAAACTTGCAAGCTTCCTGTCAATCCTGAAAGTTTTAATATGATCGACTTATAAATAAAGAACTTATGCAATAAATCTTGTTTTGCATAGCTTGAAGTCAAAGAAAAGAAGAAGCAGGCGACGCTACAACTTACACAGCTCACAGCGTGATTATGTATATGTGTTATATATGTATATAAGTTATATACGTATGTACATATACAGTGCAGGGTAGCTGATAGTCGAGCACAGCTTGCTTAGCGCTTACTTGTTGTACTTAAACCGCTGAGCATGAATGAATGACTGAGCCCGCAACTGGAACTGGCTATAGATTTGGGTTTGCTAACATCTGGAATTGGAGATGGGCGTTAAGGGGTTAAGCTCTAGGAGGAATGAAAGGGATGGGGAGGGGGGGCTTCTATACTCCGACAGTTCCCTGGGCAATGGTATTGCTATTGCTGCTACTTCTGCTGCTGCCTGTGGGTTATATTTGAATGCCAAGTTGCCAGTTGTCACAAAGTGAGTGAAATATAGCCAAAATGTCAAATGTCAGCGAAAGACATTATTACTGGCTAGTTGATCCGTCGTCCTACCACGACGACGACGACGACGACGATGTTGACTACCCATCATTGTGCTCCTTACCTCAGCCACAGCGACAGCTACAGTCTCAGTCTCTTTCCCACTCCTAACAATACTCATAGTCATTCTCACATTCCGTCTACGGATTGTCGCCGTCTGGCAGCGTGCACGGCACAGATAATCGATACGCACACGCACTCTGTATGCGTGTGTGTGTTTGTGTGTGTGTGTGTGTGTGTCTAGTGTGGTATGTGTGGGAGTGTGCCTACTCTGTAGACCGTCAACCGAGACCATGTCAGCCCATCAGCCACAATCATCATTGAGCTTTTTGTTGTCTCTTTGCGCTTTAAAACTTCAAGTCCAGCAAATTCTTCGTTTCAATTTTCACAAATTTCTGTAGAAAATACATTTATTAGGTATACTCAAGTTTCATTTAATCGAATCAAAGTAATCGATTATTAGATTTCTCAGTCACGACAAAAAAAAAAAAAATGAAAAGAAAATAGGAATTTGATAGGTCAGTTTTAAGTTGAAAGTTTCGTCAATTTGCTGACGGAAAAGTTTGTCTCAAGGAGGAAAGTTGAATCTGTCAACTTTATAAGAGGTGCTCCCTAAGGAGAGAGAGAGGGAGAGAGGGAGAGTTACAGCTTTTTTCTATTTGAAAAGCGATTCGAATAATTGAAAAATTGTTAAAGCTTCGATTGAGCTTATTTAATTTAATTCGAATTAAATTAATTATAACTAATGGTTAATAAGCAGACATAGTCAACTTGAAGCTCTCTTTGAGCTTTATATGTAGAATTAAGCTGATGCACTTAATTTGGCTATTCAGCTATCAATCACATAAATTCTCTTCGCATATTATATTTTAGCTAATTTTGTTTTCAATTTAAACGAATAATTTAGCTTCTTCCCAATATGTCTCTCTGCTCACTTAAGCAAGATTAATCCAAAAGTTCATTCATTAATTAAGTAGATAAAATAAAATAGAATATATATGTAGCCTTTTCAACTGGAACTGGAACTGTCTGATGTGCTTTCATGTGCTTTCAGTGCTTTTTCACCATGAGCATTACTCTCAACTCTTGTACAGTATTCTCAGGTTATGAAAAGCTTTATATAATGTGACTTTGCTTGCTTACATATACGATTCATTTGTCAATAACTAGTTTGTTTTCCACCTTAACTAGATTAATCCAAAAGTTCATTTACAAATCAAACAGATAGAGAGAGATACTGAATTTTACGAGTTAATTTTATCAATCTAAATTAAACTTAACTTTATTCTCATATACAATGCAACGCTTCGAAAGCTTTCATGTGCTTTCAAAGCTTTTAAGATACGTCGAATATGTTCCCCGGCTAAAGTGAGATTTGAAGCTAATGTCATTGCGTCATTAATTAATTAATAATTGTATTTAAGTTTAATTTTTTTCTACACTTTTGTGTGTCAAAAAATCTAAAAAAAATCAGTGAAAATAAAATTTTTTATTGTTGAAAAGCTTCAGTTTTTGGGACGGAATGGAAAAGCTGAGGGAGAGCGAAGTGCGCGAATTCTTTGTGGGTGACTACAAGGTGCTGGGTCAGTTTGACAGTGGTTCGTTTGGGGACATCTATCTTGGGATATGTCTCTACACGGGGGAGAAGGTTGCAATCAAAGTGGAAAAGTCTGGGACACCGCATCCTCAGCTGGCCTATGAATATCGTGTGTATCGGGCCATACGTCCAGCGTTGGGATTACCACAGATACATTACTTTGCTGAGGAGGATGATTACTGTGCCATGGTCATGGAGTTGCTGGGACCCTCATTAGATTATCTGTTTAATTTCTGTAGTCGTTCCTTTACCATTAAGACGGTGCTTCTGTTGGCGGATGAGATGCTTCTTCGTTTGGAGCAGGTGCACGGTCGAGGATTTGTCCATCGGGACATTAAGCCGGATAACTTTCTGATTGGACGGGACATTACCTGTAAGAGATTGCATCTGATTGACTTTGGATTGTCGAAGAAGTATTGGGATCCAAACACACTTGTCCATATACCATATCGGGAGGACTGCAGTCTGACGGGCACAGCGCGCTTTACATCGATCTGCTCCCATGAGGGTGTCGAGCAATCGCGTCGGGATGATCTCATCTCTGTGGGCTATGTTCTCATCTACTTCCTGCGCGGCAATCTACCCTGGCAGGGCCTCAAGGCCGCCACCAAGCAACAGAAATACGAGCGCATCCATGAGATGAAGCGTTCCATTTGCAATGAGACCCTGTGCAAAGGATTTCCCAGTGAGTTCATCATGTACCTCAACTATTGCCATCAGCTCGGCTTCGATGAGGATCCGGATTACAATAAGCTTCGCAAGATGTTCCGCCAACTGCGCATTAAGTTGTATGTGATTAAAAATCAAATCTTCGACTGGGAAATGCTCACCATCGAGTATCATCGCAATCAACGGAATCCGGGCATCGGCAGGAGAGTTCCGCCTGTTAAATGCAAGCCAGACGATGGTCTAAGCGGTTTCCCTATCATTCGCAATGAGAAGTGCAACCGCTGGGACTAATGAAGTAATGAACTAGTTCCGGTACTAGTTCCTCTCTCTCAACCCATTCGAATAAAAACAGTTAAATTAGTTGAGTATTTTAGGTTTTAATATGAAACATTCAATAATCTAGTTCCAAAGCGCTTTTGAAACTAGCATGAACAAAATCATAAATAAAGTTGTTTAAATCAATTTAACTATGTCAATAAGTCCTGAAAAGTCTTGGGAGGAGTAACGAACTAGTTCCAAAATAGCGTGGAACTAGTGAAGTAGTACTGTGAACTCGGTAAATGTGAATAAATTCTACCAGATATAATATATAGCTTTTGAACTAAAGTGGAACTAGTAGTTCACTAGTTCACAATTCAAAACAATTTCGGAACTAGTCGTGAAAAATGTAGAACTTGTTGAAATCGGAAAATAAATGAAATTTCTGCAACTAATGTTCAGGCTTTCGGAACTAGCCAGCTACTTTGAAAGTAATTTCGGAACTAGTATCGATAGAAATGCATGAAGTTTCGCAAAACTCAGTTCAACAAATTAAAACTATCAAACGAATGCTTAAACTTGCGGCACCAGCGTTTGACTACTAAGATATTACCATATAACTAATTTCGGAACTATACATAGCTGCAATAAATATTAAATTGTTGAATAAATATTTATAGTTTATTAAATAATTTATAATTTATTAAATAGGAATTTCGAAAGTGAATTACAACAAGATAATTTACTATTACCAAAGTAAGTCAACACTTTGTGAGTGTATTCACTGAACTAGTGTTTACTATTCACTATTCAAATCATACTCATTCAATAGCAGCTGAGATAGTTCCCAAACTCTTGAGAATTTCGGGATTAGTTAAGTGAACAAAAAAAAAAAAAAAAAAAAAATACAATGAAGAAAAATAATGTGAAAATCAATTTCAGTTTTTTATTGCTACTTTCTTTTGCTCGAGTTAAGAGCTATTTTAAAAAACATGCTTAACAGCTATGCGAGACGCTATCACCTTAATTCCTTGCATCTGGAATATATTCCCCAAATCCCATCGCCTCGCCCCCCCCCCACCACAACACTTGTCGCCAGAGAAAAGTGAGAAAGTTGTAAGAGAAGTGAGAGATAGCAAAGAGAAATCACAATCACATTTTGTCATAGCTCTGACACACTCAACAAACAAATGACAAGGGAAGTTGCGTTGGCATGAGTTAGAGTAGCAGCATAGACGACCATTGGGTGGTCATACCCCAGTGGGGCTAGAGTGTTGCCAGGGTGGAAGGGGGGGCGGGGTTTGCAGACAACTGTCCGTTGTGTGGTGTTGGGATTGTTCGAATGGGCAGCATCAACAGCCACGCTCCAGCAGCAAGAGCTAATAAAAATTGTCCAGTTTTTCCAATTTGAGAGATGCCAATGCCAACGCCTTGCCACATGCCCCTGCCACATGCCCCCAAGCCCCCCCCCAACACTCATTCACTCTAGCAACAACAGAAAGCAAGCGGCAAATAGAGCAATTTAAATTGGAACGTGATTATGCAAACGTTTGCGCAGCTTAACTCAAGTGGCGCTCCGTGCCGCTTGGCCAGTTGCCGCTTGGCCCAAACACACACACACACACACACACACACACACACATATGTGGGCGGAAAGTAGGCATGACTATTGGTCATGCATTACAAGACTTAAATCAATTTTTAAGGCTATGTTGGCAACAAATCCATTGAAAGTGCCAAACATGCTGCATGTGGCAAGGCTCAGCAGAGTGTGTGTACCACAACTACAACTATGAGATTATAAACTAAATACTAAGGCTATTTAGATACCCTGTAAACCAGCAAATACTTTGAAAGGTGTGAACGTTGTAGCGTCTGCTACCTCTGCTGCTTCTTCTTTAACTCTGTCTTTTAGTTATGAAAAAGAGATTTATTGCATAAGTTCTTTATTTATAAGTCGATCGTATTCAAACTTTCAGGATTGACAGGAAGCTTGCAAGTTTATAAGCATCCCTAGGCCCTAGTTAATAGCTTTAATATTTCTCGATTAATTCAATTTTATTTATTTCCTTTAAATACCAAAACTAAAACAAATTTAATGTGCAATTCGTATACATCAATCTACATTCAAAATTTGTCGTGCATAGTTCTTATTGTCTCTGTGATTCAAATAGAGACAGAATTAAATGAACTCGAGTTTTTACTGATGAAATATTTACACTCATGGTCAACACAATAAGTACATCAGCATTTGCTTTTAACTCACATATTTTTAATGGAACTTTAAATAACAATGCTAAACTATTAATATTTAAATTGTGTAGCTGTAAAGAAGTCATAAAGTAAAAAAAATACATTAGTAAAAATAAAAAGACAGATTTACTTTGAATTGTAATTCCACTCTGCTCACTGCAGCCAGTCAAAGAGAAGTCGCAAAGTGTGGCAACGCAATGCCAGACGTTCGAGCAGAAAGAGGCAACTTGCCACGCCCATGAGCACAGCGAAACAACGATATACCCCACGCAACATTTGATTGGTAATGCGTGGCATTAACTGCAGATTATCGCCAAGATCGGCATATGCCACTTGAAGATATCGCCGCTCAATATGACTAATCACACCGGAGCTAAGCAGTTGGCCAATCTTTCTATCAAAGGTGAACTTGAAGATGGAATTGTGTGGAAAATACATGACAAGTTGATACAGATATATTGGTTCCCGGACGTAGGTCAAGCCACTTCGATTCCGATTTCGCATGTTCCAATGCGCCAGATTGTTGAGTAGCGAAATTGTGGCAACTCGGGCACCGGGTGGCGACTTCTGAACCATCTCATATCGTTGTGAGAAATTCAAATTGACAATGCGTGTCAAGTGCTGCAGATAGAAGTCATGATACCCTGTACTGAGCAACGTATAGTTCTCCTGCAACAATCCATTTAATCCAATGGGCAAAGGCTTGTTTGGATGTGTCCTCAACACATCGAAGAGTTTCGCCTGATAGGCACAACGCAACACTAGCGTCAGGATCAACCAATTTGCCACCATGTGACGCCAGAATCCACCGTGTGGCAATCGATGCATTGGCACCGCATTCCCAATCGTTGTCGCTAACAGATTCTCCAGTGGATGCTTCAAACGCACCCGGGCTCCCAGGCAACGTGCACAGATCAAGGCGACAACGAAGCTGAACAACAGACAGTACCACACCTTTCGCCCAAATGGACGCATCAGCTGGCCAAAGAGGCCAAGGTCACGCTCCTTGCGCACCACAAAGATGAAGTAGCTCTGATGGTAAACCATCGATGTGGTGAACTGCACTCGTCGCGGATCCGAACCACTGAAGCCACCAATTGCAATGTCCGCCTTACCCGTGGCGAGCTTGGTGAGAAGAAGAGAGGAGAGAAAGCAATTTATAAGAAATAATATGAAGATACTATCGATAATTGATCATTAGCTATCGATAAGTAGTTTGCAATATATAACAAAGGGTTGTTAAAATTTTAACAATCGATTGACAGACTTCTTGACTGTTACTCTGCAGTTGAAACACATTTCTTTATCGTAATACTATCGATAACATAGAGTTATGTTAATCTTCAGTATATAACCATATTTATAATGCAATTAGTCATTATTTTCAACTCAACTGTTTCTATTGATACTTGCGTTGCACTTGCTTGTTGTTATCTTATCGATAACTTTAAGTTCTTCTTATTATTCTTAAGCATCTATGCGTGTTTCTCTTATAATATTTCAAAATGTAAAGCATTTATCGATACTGGCGAGTACTCGTAACGTATTTTTCCATCGATAACTTACATATGTTATCAATGCTTGCTTGCTTTAATATCGATAACATTAAATACTCTTAATTTTAGCAAATTTTCAGTATCTGTGATATAATTATTTAATATTAATTGATCGATAAACGGGTATTTGATTTATTTTCCATATTTTGGATAATTATGTTATACTATTGATATCGATAACTATGTATCGATAAAAACGACTCACTTCTTGTCTGTATTGCCATCGATAACATATTGTTACTTCACTTTTATACTTACATCGATGGAATTGTTGAATGTTATGCTATCGACAGCACTACTTCCAATGGTCTATCGATATTTACCTGAGCAAAGCAACCGTTTAAGGTATCCTCGCTAAAGATCTCGCTCTTCTCCTCGGGAATCGTGAGGCGTATCCGAAATCGCAATGACTTCGCCAAGAGACGCAGCAGCTCTCCGTCGATACCTCGCAGTGCGTGGAGATCGATAAACGCTCCATCTTCGGGCAAGGGGGCGCCATCTGCCGGCTGGTACATGAAATGCGGCGGCATTTGGTGACCGGTCACATTGAGATGACATTGACTGAGATTGTTAAAGCGCAGTGGGAAAAGCTCGTCGTGAAGGAGATTTCCACTCGAGAGAAAGCGATTGCTTTGATATGCACTAACTCCCGGAGTGCAGTTCTCGTTGAAGAGCCTATAGGCATAGATGGCAATCTCTCCATTGTATATCTGTGCCAGCACCACCACATTGATAACGCGATTCAGCAGCGCCACATAGCAGATGTGACCCACCGAATGACGCAATTGTGGTTCCGGCTGTCGAGAGAGCAGCACCACCAAAATGTAGAATTCACGCTCATGCAGAGTGTACGTAAAGTTCAGATGCATGTGGCTAAAAGAAAGTGGATAGAATGAGCAGAAGGTATAACAGAGAGAAAGAGAAAAGAGAAAAGTCAAGGAAGTGTAAAGAAAAAAACGGGAACACGATGGAAGTCCTTCTCTTTCCCACTTGTTACTCACTTGAAAGCATGCGCTTCTCGCACCACAAACAGCGTATAGTCCCTGGACGATTCGTGTGGGGCGCCACTGTAGAGCAGAACCGCCAGATGCGGGGTCAACTGTTGCAACATCTGATCGACCATTTGTCGCAACTGCTGCTGATGTGCATCATCGCAGTTCCAGCAATCACGACGAATGACAAGCGTATTGATGCGTTTGGCAATATATCGATGTGCCACATAAACTGTGGCATTCGCTAAACGCTCCATATCCAGATCACGACTCGGCAAACGGGAGCGTAGACCCGCTGCAAGGCTGAGTCCGACATATGCCAGCAGCTGGCCCCTGAACAACATGGGGACAAACACGTTGCACGTTGCAAGTGGCACGTTGCTGCTGCTTGAGTGGCAACCAAAACATGCCGCAGGCTCTCGGACACCGACATCGACACCGACTTTGGCTCCAACTCTAACACCGACTTGGCGCTAATGTAATTGCCACTGATGGCCTGATTATCATCATCGTGGGTTTTAATGGAATTGAATTGATAATTTTGACTAATTAAAAACAATTGTAGAATTCTCCTGTTCCCAGTTGCCATTTCGCCAGTATTTCACAATTGTTGGGGAAAGCAGCACCCTACACCCTACACCCTACACCCTACACCCTACACCCTACACCCTACACCCTACACCCTACACCCTACACCCTACACCCTACACCCTACACCCTACACCCTACACCCTACACCCTACACCCTACACCCTACACCCTACACCCTACACCCTACACCCTACACCCTACACCCTACACCCTACACCCTACACCCTACACCCTACACCCTACACCCTACACCCTACACCCTACACCCTACACCCTACACCCTACACCCTACACCCTACACCCTACACCCTACACCCTACACCCTACACCCTACACCCTACACCCTACACCCTACACCCTACACCCTACACCCTACACCCTACACCCTACACCCTACACCCTACACCCTACACCCTACACCCTACACCCTACACCCTACACCCTACACCCTACACCCTACACCCTACACCCTACACCCTACACCCTACACCCTACACCCTACACCCTACACCCTACACCCTACACCCTACACCCTACACCCTACACCCTACACCCTACACCCTACCCCCTACACCCTAGCGAGTCCCTGCTTTCGTTTATAGTAGCTGCTCCTCTGCCACTCATCACTCAAAGCTGGGTCCAAGGCCGAGCCAAAAGCAATAAGCGCCACAAAACGCGCAGTCTTGGTAATTTAAGAAGCAGCACAGGGACAGAGCTTGCAACAGCATGTGGCATGGCCAGGAAGGGCAGACCGGAGGATTTTGCTCGCCTTTAGGTTCACTTGATGTTATTTTACAAGGACACGCGCACAATTTATAATAACGCCGACTGGTCCTGGTCCTCGTTCCCATCCTGTATCCTGGCTAGCTCGCTCGCCCTCTCTGTCTCTCTCTTGCCAAATGACGCCTTACAGTAAAGTAAAGTAAAGCCAAAAAGCAAGCCAAAGACTTGAGCTCTGTGGAAAGGACACGCATATACAAAGCGCACCATAGCCAAATAGAGATGTGTGTGTGTGTGTGTGTGTGTGTTTGCAAACGAGAAAAATGAAGCGAAACAATTCCAAGTAAGCAAACAAAACTGATGGAAGATAATCTACTTGAAGCATACTTTAAGGCGTATCTAATGGTCCTCTTAATGTTTAAACACGCTTTCGTCTGTCTTGTCTCCGTTTCCCATCTCTCCTGCTCTCTCGCTCTCTCTTTCACTCTCACACACCTCGGCCAAGAAAACCAATGTCCCATGTTTATTTTATCCACATCATCAGCCTCGTTCCCAATCTTCTTCGCCTTCTCCCTTGTTCCTCCCTCTGCTTGCCATAGTGGCCAGGCCAATGTCACGTTCTTTTTTTTTCATTCTTCCTTTTTTTCTTCTAGCTGCCCTCTCCTCTCTCACCAACTAGCTGCTTTGCTTTCTTTTATTCACGTAGTTGCGGCTTCTTTTCTTGTGTTTATTTTATCACAATAATTCCACATTTTTGCTTTTATGAATTTTTAATTTGAACAGCGATAAAGTTGCGGGGCCAGCACCGGATTAGAGGACCGGACAGCTGTGGGTCAACAGCCAGGGGCAGCAGCGGGGGCAGGCTGTGGGTAGTGGTCCAGGGAGGCATGCCTCTTGGTCAGCTGATGCTGCCACTGTTGTTGCATTCTTAATATGCTCAGTGCGGGGGACCCAAGGGATTTGGTATTTCTAGATCAGTAAACCATTCGGTGAATACCTAAAATATGCCATAAATCGATGGTGTGTATCGATAGCAACAGCTGAGTTAGTTATCGATATTTGCAAAGATATCAAAAATGTAAATGCTAATAGATGTAGATTTATTGCACAATTTGTATAGAAATTGTTGTAAAACTATCGACAGAAGTATGTTCACCATTTATCGGTTGCATTGTACTATCGATATCATGAAACTTGGCTTAAATTATACATAGTAGCTTTCTCAATAACATTGTAGTAAGCCCAATCAAGCGCTGTTATCGATAAACAGCAAACAAATGTTTATCGATAAATATGAACCATCGTTAATGCTTATGTATATAACTATTAATAGTTATTAATATCAATTTATTTGCAAAATACTTGAATTCACATACCAATTAGGAATGTAATCCTATTGCAGTAGCGACAATGTACAGATTTATTTATCGACAACTGCAAGCTATCGATAACATAAGTTTACTTAACATTTTAATAAGTTTTTTTTTAAAAAGGCTTTTAGCTAGGAAAAGAGGCTGCGCTTAAGTCAGGCATAGCTGTGGTTACTGGCTACTGAATTAGTTATCGATAACTGCATATTATCGTTAATAGACAAATTGAGCACACGAAATAGAACAATTGCAAAAATCAGTTGAAATTACACTCCCAATCAGGCAGAGTTTATTTATAAAAAGTATTGCTTTGCTTATCGATAACTGCTGGCTATCGATAGTGAGAGCTGATGTAGCATTTTCATATAGTTACAGCATTTTCTTATATGTATACTGCATTTTAGGCCCTGAGGTGCCCCTAAGCTAACTAAGCTGCTTCCTTTTTATATAGCTGTTAGAGATGAGCGTTTGCTAGAGATTTTCGATAACACAGTCTGGTAGAAATTGAATAGATAGATCATAGATCGTGAACAAAGACGCTTTAAGTAAGGTATGCTAAATGTAAGTTATAATCCAAGAGAACCTATACATTGTAAAGTTAGCATTCTGAGCGTGGAGTCGCATCGTGACACGCTCCCATCGCTAATGTCGGCTCAATCTGTTGGGTTAGTCTTTACAGTCTTGCCACAGCATGTTGCAACAATGCCTTTTTGCCTGTGCTGCTGCTGCTGGTGCTGCCACTTGCCTCTGATAGCAGCTTAACCGCAAAGAACGTTTCGGCTGCTTCCACTTCACGCCCCCCCCCCACCCTCTCAGCAGCCCCTTGCCTGTTCGTTGTTGCTGTTCCTGAAGCTTGTGCTGTGCTTTGGCTGCCATCGTTTTACGAAAAACGATTACGCACTAAGCCTATAACTTATGTTGATGTTTTCTTTTCGTCTTAACATTTGCAAATTTGTCATTTTTTTTATTATTTTTTTTTTTTTTTTTGCTGTTCTTTTCTCTTGCTCCTCCTCCACCGCGTCCTTCGCTCTTGTTCTTTTCCAGCAACGTCTATATCTTGGGCTAACCAATATTTTGCTTGTCCGTGTCCTTATGCCGGCTAAACATTTCCTTTCTTTTTCATTTCTTAGCTGATTCTTTCTTACTTTCTTCTTTTTTTTTTTTTTTGTTTGCTGGTCCCTTTGCTTGCTAATAGTATTGTCCCGCTGAGCATGTGTGTGCTGTGTGTGTGTGTTGTGTGTGTGTGTGCTGTGTGTGCCTAAGTAGTCAACATTTTGTTGCTGCTTTTGCCATTTTTAAGTACTGTTTGCCTATTCCAGCGGCGTTATCCGCTTCCCTTCCCTCAGGCTCTTTTCCTTCCCCCCCTTATCATCCTCTTCCTTCTTCTCCCTTCTGCCCTCTTACATTGTGTGTGTATCATATTAAACTAATCCTAAATGGTTTCTTCACGGCACATTTGCTAGCACTTGCTTGAAGCAGCCCTGCTCTGTCTCTCCTCCTCCCTGCGACCATCCACCCTCCCACCTTGAGGACCTTAACAATCCCTCGGCTGCCCCGACCAGGTGTGCTCTAGTCATTTTGAGCCTGGCTAAGCATATTTTTAAGAATATATCTAAGAAATTAAACAACTATAGAGTCCCATATATATATATAGATGTCTTCGTCAAGCCGAATAGTGAATACTCTTGAATTTAAATATCAAGTGGCAATGAAATGAAAACTCGTTTTATTATAAATATTTAAGAAATTAATAAATATAAGTTGTTAAGCAGAAATAAATATCTTTGTCATATATCTTTGCCGAATAGTAAATACTCTTCAATTTGTTAAATGAAACCTCTTTCTATTATAAATATCTAAGAAATTAGACGAATAGAAAATGCTAACATATAAAATAAATAAATTTAATATTTTATAAAATCTAAATATATATCTATAAAGTTTAATAAAATTATTAAACAATGTATAGTTTAAAAAAAATAGTTATTTTTGTCATACCGAGTAATGAATACTCTTGAATTTGCAACAAAATGCTGTCATTGAAAAACGTATTCCATTATTAGTAATTTCTATGTCAGATCTATATTTATATATATATTTAAAAGTCATTCAAAATGATTAAAACTTTATCAGAATATATAAAATATATAAAAAACATTTAAGTAATTGTCTCAAAAAAATGTTTTTTCCAAAGTTATGATAATTTGTGGTATGATAAACGCATTTAAAATAAAAATAAGGAACAAACTTTAGTAGGATAGATAGAACATACAACTAAGTTTAATATATTTTTATATTTATATTTTTCTTACCATAAAACATAAATGTTCCTTAAGCAATCTGTCCTATGCATCATATACAGCTATATAATATAGTTACCCGATCAGCATAACTCGAACTTAGTATAATCGCGTTGGCGTTGAGTTTTTCCCAGCTATCTTTATAAACAAGCAAGCTATGCATTAGTCACTCTCACATCCCAGCTAAGAAACTAGGAATGCTCAATGCAAGCGCGTTAAAAAGATAAGCCAACTTTAAGCAGGTTACGCCCACTTGCCACCCCCCTCTCCAAAGCACACTCACACATGAGATGCCAGAAGAGACGAAATGCGATTAGGGCAAGCACTTCAAACGATAACACATCTCGTTAAGTTTATTACCTGAATATTTTCCACAGAAATTCTATTGACTAGTTCCAGTGAAGCGTGAGCATTGCTTGAACCGTGTAGTTCCAGTTCCAGAGCATACTATTTAAATGACTCAGCTAAGGAAAATATTAAGGCAGTCTGCTTAAAGCAGAGATTCTTGTTAGATTTATATGGTATTTGAACACAATATTGAATAAAAATCTTTCGAAAATTATATTGCTGAACTAAAAGTAGTTCACTTGGTTCACTTGGATAGGATTACAGCTAGTTGAATTATACAAATTTCAACTGTACTACAAATGCAAACATTATTTAATCCAATGATTGTAAAACAGCTCAGAATTACTACACATTTAAATGCAATTTTATTTCAGTTTCATTGTGAACTAGTTCAATTAGTTGAAAAACTATGTCCAGCCGACATTTGCAAATTACAAAATTATTCTGTATTAATTGAAAGGCAAATATTGTTGTAATTTGGTGAATTGAACGATTGAAATGGATTGATATAAAATGTAATTACAATTTGGATGGGAACATTTAAACAGCATTAGCTGCGATACGCACAAAAGCCATGAAACGTGGTGGCCCCCAAAAATTGGTGTCAAGATAAGTTGGCCAAAATATGCAAAATGAAAAACGAGAAACGAGAATCGAGAAATGAGTGCCTAATTTTTGACTGATTGCAACAAAATTGAAATCGAATGAATGCCGCTAATTGAACAACAAATTAAAATCAATCCGATGCTTGTAACATACGCTAATGATTTACCTCTGCTTACCCTGTTGCCCCTCCCTCTACCCTCTCCTTTATACTGTCCTTCTCCCCCCTAGTTGCGAATGTGGAATCTGGTTTGGGTTTTAGGTTGAGTTTGTTATTCAACTTTGACAAAATTACATTTTATGAATGCAATTGAAAGGCAACCAACGACAATTGCACTGTCATTGTGTGTATATGCATGTGTGTGTGTGCGTGTGTGTGTGTGAAGCTCATTTATAAAGTTATTCGTTAATAAATAGTTAACAATCAACGATAAATTGGCAATGGTCATGTGGCCTGCTGAACTGAACAAGTGAACCTATGGCCTCCAGAGGCGTCGCAGTAAGGGGGGCCTTAGCGGGGGGTCACGTCAAAGTTGTGCTATATGTTAGATGTTATATGTTACATGCACACATATTTTGAATGGAAAAACAGAGATAATCAGAGTAGGAAGAAGAAATTAAGATAGATGTAGCTAAGAAATTACACACTTATATGAATTGTGAACTGAATAAAATAATATATATGTATATATGTATATAGGGAGAGAAAGAGAGACAGTGAAGAGAAGGAGCCAGTTGTGATATAAAGGGGAAAAATAAATCAAAATAAATATTTAAAATTTTTCTTTATAAATTTAAATATTTAAAATTAAAATTAAATTAAACAGAAAATAAATCTTATAAATAGAAATGAAAGTTAGAGAAAGAGCGAAAGATTTAGAGATATGTGAAGGGAAAAAACTGTTGGCAGAAAACATTGAAAAATATCTAAATATGTTATGGTAAAAACAATAATTAACAACAAAGAGAAGAAGAGAGAAACATAAATAAAGAAATAAATACAGAAGAGAGAAAAGTGGGAAACCAGAGAATGGAAAATTCTGATAGAAAGAGATAGAGATGGAGAATCTATATTGTTTGAAGAGAGGAGGGTAAAGAAAGAGCGAGAGGGATAAAAATAAAGAAAAGAGAGAGAATAAGAAACAGTGATAGAATACGAATGAAGTCAGGGAAGATATATGATTATGAGAAAATACAAAAATTAAAGAAAGCAGAGAGATAAGCGAGGAGGAGAGTTAGAAGAACAAGCAAGAGAAGGAGAATTAGCAAGATTTACATAAGCAGGCAAGCAAATAATGAGAGAAATGTTAAAGTTCTCTTGAGATTATGCAAAAACTGGGTCTATAGACAGGCAATGGCAATCACAAGGGGGGCACGACAGGACGCCACTGTATTGAGTTCTGACCATATAGAAAATGGCACAAAATGATAATAATTACACGTATTATGTGTAATGCAGGCGGTTGCACATGCACAGCATGGAGGGAGAGATAGAGAGTCGAAGAGAGAGAGAGAGAGAGAAAGAGAGAGATCGAGAGTACATGTGCTCGATAGAGCCAGAGAGAGAAAGACAGCAGGAGCAATGCATATTTTGCCGCTGATTTCCACTTTTAATTTAAAGCCATTGTTCTAAGGCACACACACACACACTCACACACACACACACACACACACACACACACACTCACACACACACACACTACATACTGCAAAATAATTTCGAATCGACAGTCCAGTCGATAATTTGAAGTTCGAAAAGCGAGTGAGCGCCACAGAGAGGATAGCGGTGTGTGCGAGCAAAAGGGGAGCGGAAGAGAGGGAAAGAGAGAGAGAGGAGGGAGATTGGAGTAAGCACGATATGTGCATGTAAATGATGGCCCATTGGCCAAACAATAGCCGTTAGTTAGTTTGCCTGCCCGCTTGATTTTTTTTATCCAAATTCATTTTCAGTTCTTTTTCATTTGTTCGAAATGTATACCCTGTAATCGCCTAAGGGGTAAATTAAATCAGTTGAGCAGCATAAAATGCCTTTACAAATAAATGCATGCATTCATTTACCAAATTACAGGGTATCTCTTAGTCGTAAACTACAATACGAACTAAATGCTCGTAAGTACAACTCAATACAGCAGAAGACAATTCTTGTTTGTATAGAATTTTCAACAATCTTTTAACTCCAGGGTATCTACTAGTCCGTCATTTCTACAAGAACTGAGAAACTAAGGCAGTAAAGTCTTATAATGCAATTCTTAAAAGTATAATCATTATATGTTAGATAACTATCAGCTACAGGGTATCTACTGGTGCTATACTACTATATAAAAGGCATATCATTTAATATAGAGAACTAATATTGGTATACTTTAAAAGGAATCAGTAACTCAAGTGCTTTACATGCTTTGACCCAACTACAGGGTATCTGCTAGTCGCTTACTAAACGGAAGCATATAATTTAGAGGCTTACAATGCTATTCCATAAGTTAAAGCTTTTTTTATATAATATTGTAAAGGTAAAATGAAACTTAAGTGTTTTCTTTTGAAATTTCCATTTAGACTCAATTACAGGGTATCTAATTACCACTTATTAGCTAAAGGAATAGAAGAAAGAAGCTTCTAAATATATTCTTACAACAACATTACTAAATCGTAATCTAGTTTTATAAAATGAAACTGCTTGTTGCTGATATACCCAACTACAGCGTATCTGCTAGTCGTTACTCACAGTTCCATAAGCTACAATCGCTATATTTGATATAATTTTGTCAAGGAAAACTGAAACTCATGTGCCCTATATTAGTATATTACTCGAAACGTAACTACAGGGTATCTAGTTAACTGAAGGAATGTTATACAGAAGTCTTAAATTCTATTCTTAAAACAACAGTACTAACTTTTTATCTAATTTTGTAAAATGCTCAGATACGAAACTATAGGGTATATGTTAGTCGCTTACTAAATGGAATGTAATTTAAATATTTACATTGCTATTCCATAAGCGAAATACCCTTTAATTGATATAAAGTTGTGCAGAAAATCTGCAACTCAGTTGTTCTATAATGCTTATACCTATTGCTGGGTATACCCAACTGCAGGGTATCTGCGAGTCACACACTCCCATTAAAGTGGAATCTAACTTTGTGTCTTTTGTAGTTTTGTTGCCTGTCGCATTAATTAAGACACAATCAATGAAAATTATGCATCATCGATACAAAAACATTTATTGAACGTTAAATAACCAGCTTGAAGCTACTGTCAATCGACTGCGTCTCATTCTCATTCTCATCCTCTTCCTCTGCCTCTTCCTCATCCACTTCCACTTCCACTTGCTCCTCCGTTATCGGCTCCATGAATGCCACTGGCCACATAATAAGTAGCCGCACCGGTTGACATTTCACTGAGGTTGTTGCCGCCAGTTGATTAGCTGCACAATGGGCAACAACCAAACTCAGACAAAATGACAGACAAACCAGCTCATGCTGTGCAATTAGAGGACGAGCCAGTGAAGAGTGTGACGGGTATACGGGGCTGAAGGGTTGCCAGTTGCTTGGCTAGTTAGCTGATTGTGGGTTGGGCAAGTCGCTGGCCCGTTGAGCGGCTTACATGAATAACGGCGGCAGCTTCATAAATAACTAATAACCAAATAATTGGGTTGACAACGTCAGCGACGCTCTATGAATAAGGATTGCAAATGGCCATGGATGCAGGGCGAACAAGGGGAAATGCTGTGTGAGTTGGTGAGTGGTGGGGGGAGGGGGGAGGGGGAGGGTAGAGGTAGGTAGTAGAGTCGGAGCAGCGAAAGCAGTTGAGAGGTTTGACCTTAAGGGAGCCTGTAAGTGACAAGTGAAATAAAAATTCGTTTACTTATTTTTGCGCTGTTTTTGACTTGTCTTCACTTTAATTGTGATACCCTGTGCCTGAGGTGCGGATGGTACAGGGTATTGTTAGTTTGGGCAATGCTTGAAAATTATTTATTTATATTATTTAATTAAATGTCAAGCAAATCAATAATAAATAATATAAAGTAAAATAAAATACTAATAATATAAATTTTATATTAGTAATAAAAAAAATATTATATTTATATTTAATAATTTGTTTAAGATTAATTTAAGAATCAATTAAAATAAATATTAAGTGTATTTAAAAATGAAGAATTTTACGCACAAATTAAATAGTATTGCTCCAGCATTTATTGCAACTTATATCTAATCTAGGGTATTTTTAATTCAGCATACCCCGTTTAACGATGCTACTACTTTGGTTAACTTTTACATGGGCAAATATTGCTATATAATCTTCATATTCTGAAAATTTCATTACAATCGCTAAACAAATACCTTAGTTATGCATGGTATTAATTTATACAGGGTATATATTATTATAGGGTAGCTGCAGCAGCACTCTGTGTCTAGCTTGTAAGCTGTTTAAAGAATTTTAATGTATATATATGTTAAGATACTTTTGCTTCGATCACAGCGTATCTGCTAGTCTGGCGCTTTTCGCTGACTAACGACTTGGAGCCAATTTCGCAACGGTTCAAAGGTTAAGCTCAATATGTCAAAACAATTTCGCTGGCCATAAGCCTACTTTAACAGTTAAAGCTCTATTTGTGGTTCGAACCGTGTCCCTTTCCAAACGGTGGTGTGTATGGCGGGGGAGGGGAGAAAGGGGTGTAATGCTATTGACAGTTCATGGATAATTTAAACACACTGACCTTTCACCACAAGCTAACGGCATACAGTCCTGTTAAGTGGCTTAACTGTGATGTAAGCTCGCTGCTTCTCATTCGAAATGCAGTTAAAGCATCCCAAAAGCTTTGTGAGCCACTTAAACTTGCTGCAGATGGCGCCAGCAAAGCTTTTAAGCATTGCAGAAGATATTTAAATGCAATATTATAGGGGGGATATTTTTGAGCACATTTGAGAAGTTCCAACTAGAGAAGTTCAACACAGAGAAGTTTAGATCTTTTGAAGCTTCGGTTGAGTTATAAGCTGCCAGTAATATCTTTGAGTTCACAGAATATAGAGAACTATTTACAGGAGGAGGAAGTTAGAAATAGAGAAGTTAGACTGCAATTATATTTGCTTTGATCTATAAGTTTACTAAATAAAAGTTTCATTATATAAAGCTGTCGAGTAAAACATGTAGAGAAAATCTAAATAAAACATCATGAAATACCCTATAATTTAGGCACATTGCACATCAGGTAGAGTTGATTATCATAAAGAGAAGTATGAATTGAAGATGTATAAGTGCATATAGAAACATTTTAAGCCTATAAAAAATCGAAGAATATCGTATGAAAGAAGCATAAGGTCAACTTCAACTATATGAAGCTACCTACATAAAACAGTAAGCATAGTTGCCTACCCTGTAATGTAAGTTTGATAAACATAAAGAGAAGTTGAAGTTAGAGAAGTTCATACTACTATATGCTGTGCTATCAGTTTACTTTGAACAAACTTGAACTATAGGAAAAACTTCCTATATACCTTATATAGTATACTATATTGTCTTTAATAGAATACTCTGTAATATAGACTTAAAATACCCTGTAATTTAGACTTAGTTCGCATTTGAAATGCAAGGCATCATTGCAATGCATCTCTTGAATCATCAATTGAACAAAACTGTTTGAATTTGAAACTAATTGTAATTATGTCTGTGCTATCTTATATGCCATGTATTACATTGCCCATTAAGATTTGTGTCTACATGGAAAAGCGTGAAAAGCAAAGGAAAAGCGTATAAATCGAAATAAAAGTTAATTGCACTTGCATTTCTGTATCGATACATCAGAGTTAAAGTGAATTTCGTGCAGTTGTGTGTTTTTTTTTTTCAGTTCGCCCTTCTTTGCGCTTCTCATGAGCTTACAATGGCTGGGAAATCTCTTTGCCTGGTTTTACTATAAGTACTGCTGTTGCTGTTTTCTGATTATCATGCAGAATATTAATTACACTTATGGAAATCAAAACATAAATGCGAGTTAAGCACACAGCGACACGTGTAAAGCGACGAGCAGCTGCGAAATTGCGAATTGTAGGAAAATCTGGTAGATGGTTAAGTGCGTAAAGAGGTAAGCTGCGGGTGGGAATGGGGTAACTGGTAACTGGTAACTGTTAACTGGTAACTGGTAACTGGTGCATACATTTAACTGAGCCAAATTGTAAATTGTATTAAAATAATTACATTAAATGGCAGCTGATCGCTGCGTGAAACTCATTTGTTTTTATTAACGCATTGTAATTGCAACCATGCAGCACGTGGCACGTGAAAGGCCAAAGCCATTGCTAAAGCTGCCAATGTTGCAACTGCAAATGGACAAATGGTAAAAAATTATAAAAAATTCCAACTGCCAGAGAGAGAGAGAGAGAGAGAGAGAGAGAGAGAGTGAGAGAGCGCAGAGGGGCAGGGGAGTTCAGTTCAATGGCCAACAAATGCTGGGCAATTATTTAACCAAAAGGAATTAACCCAATTTTCATGGTTTCATAATTAATCCAATTTGCTGAGCGTATAAATTTCCACACTGTGCAAAAGTGCCAACGCGACGTGGAAGTGGAGTTGCAATTTTGAGGGCCTGCTGCAGTTGCAACGCGTTGCATGCTGCCCACAAAACAGTGGACCGATCATAATTGGAAATTTATTATACACAATGGAGTTGTCCTTCGACGTCCTTCTGCTCCTTCCATCATTTCGACTCAAACAACCACTTAAACCACCCAATCACCAACCTTATGTACGTAGTACTCAAACCACCCTGGCGTATACGCAATGTGCGTGCCTCTCAATAAACGTTACCAATAATAACGGCCGTTGTATGCATTCATTTACTGCATATATTCCCGAAATTTCCTTTCAAATTACCCAACAATGAAGTTTCCTTTAAAATATCCCAACAGGGAAATTTCATGGAAATTTCTAGCAAAACTTTTGCAAGCTCTGTGTTGTCCCAATTATTTTCGAGTTTCTATGCAAAGTCTAATGCTGCTAGCTAACAGCATGTTATTAACATAAGCTGCAACTGTTAAGTTTTAGTGCAACTGTAAACATAACATGCAAAAGGTTGAAGGCTATGGACAGTGTTGAAAAGCTCTCAAAAGTGCATGTTAAGCAGTTTCAATATTGAAACTGCACTTGAGTTGAAGGAGATTGAGAAAAGCTTAATGAAACGCGAAAAACTGGAGTGAACTCAAATATTTGCACAATATTAAATAATTATTATTAATTTAAAATATATTTTACATTTTATTTCATATTCATTTAAAGTTTAAAAAATACTTATTATATTATTTATTCAATTATATTATATTTACAATAAAGAACTAACTATAATATAATCGAATCTAACATTAAATTTTTAAATAATAAAACTTACTTTAAATTCCCTTACTAATTCTTAAATATTTAATACATAATAATTTAATTATTCTCTTATATTGAATTGTGATGCGACAGATTTTATATGTAAATACTTTATGTACTTCCATAAAAATTAATTATAATTCTTAGTAAATTTAAAATTTAATGCAATCATTTATGCGACTAATTAAATAAGAAAATATATAAAAACTTGACAGATATTGAAAATGTATGGCAAATATATATTTACATATATTTGACAGATATTTAAGATATATACAATATATATATATATTAAGCAACACGCTTAAAAACCGCATTGTATTTATTACAGCATTTAAAACGAATGATTTCCAAGCAGCTAAATAAATAATTGAAACATTTTTGCCACGCCTCCAATCGCATCCATAAATTAATAAAAACGGTCTAGAGTTAAAAACTCTATAATTGATATAAGGGAAATAAATCTGTGATCAGTCGAGCGCATACGACAGTACAATACCCTGTACAGTTCTCTATATTAAAAGTACTATATAATAATAAAAGTTTTCCGTTCGCAATCGTTCGCTGTCTTGCTCACACACATGTGCTGCCTATCTTGATGAAACTTTCAACATTCCTTCTATACGCACTTCTTATAATTAGTTTTTTTTTTCCATTTGCTGGGGGAGGTATGGTATACAGGAACCTTGATGCCAAATTGGGGTGTTTCTAGCTCTTATAGTTGCTGAGATCGACGTGTTCATACAGACGAACATGGCTCAATCGACTCGGCTATTGATACTCAACAAGATTATATATACATTATAGGGTATGCCACGCCTCCTTCTGCCAGTTACAAAAAATTATTCCGCTAAGTTAATATATCCTAGTATATATCCTAATATATATATCTAAAATCAATAAATAAAATTAATTATACTGACTGTTGTTAAGATAGAACATTCTTCTGTAAATATTGACTTGTATTATTTGTATTCATCCCATTTAATTATCACGATCAGTTAAATTGAAATCTAGTTTAAAGTTCATAATCCACACACGCGCCTTTCTATATGCAATAATTTTTATAGCACTAGAGTTTACCTTTCAGAGGTTCAATTAATAAATATTATTATATATTATTATTGTGAAAGGAGTATTTTATACTCAGGGACTGAACTATAGCATGCTTACTTAATTCTGAATGAATGTTGGTTTAAAGCTATTTCGAAAGTGAAAAAAATAACCCAATAGAGAATATCAACTTTATTTTTTTCTTAATGATGATAATAAGTGTTTAATTTTACATAAAAAATATGCACAAATAATTAAATTAAATAATATTAATAGTTTTAATTATACAGTGTCAGATTATAATTAGAGTTAATTAGTCAGAGATGCCATCTTCTGCCTGTTACATACAATTGCACAAAGTTATTGAACCCTTTTTTTGGTCAATTTTAATGGGCACAGGGTATAAAAAGTCTTACTCTTCATAGTGCCATACTTTCTGCTTTCATTATCAGATTATGTATACATATAATTTACAAACACTCTAATCCTTTGGATTAGACTTAGTATTGCTTAAAATCCTTCGTTCAGTTAAAAGCATTTATTAGCTCCTTTAAATGCTTGTAAACTGACTGAATTTAACCATAAGAATGTCACTGAAGTCCGTTAGGCTCCTTTAATAGATCCAAATAGATCTATAACATCTAGCTGTTTAATCTCATTAGTTACTTCATCTCTTAGCCACATTACTTGCTTGCGAGTGAGCTCATACTGTTGCTTTGAATAACTGTCATACTCAAAAATTAGCAACAAGTTTCAAACCATTCCGAAAACAGTTTATAGAATTGTCATTCAGTTAGAATATAAGAGCATTTCTTGAGAGGTTTCAAATGCAAGCTGTTACATCTAAGAGACTTTGCAGCCTGAGCTGCGCATGAGTTGCGTTTTATAACAGCATTGACAAAGTGCTAAAAATGAGCGAAAAGTTTGTCTTTTATTTATAAAAATTGACTATTATTTATAGAAAACTTAAAAATATTTTTGTGAATTTCTAATTATTTTATTAATTAGTTTATGCAAACATTTAAAAGATTTCGTTGTTATTTTAGTCAAGTTTCAAACCATGCTATAAATATAAGAAAGAGAGCGCTGTGACAGCAGCTGTTGCGCTCTTTTGTCAACTGCGCGAGCGCGCTGCAGGAAATGTTAATAACATTTAGCAATGTTCAAAGACTGTTAAAGTTACTGTTCGATAGGGGGGGGCATATAACCGTAAGTGGAAAGGTTGGTGAGGCGGGAGGAGAGTATATAAGTTGAGATGTGATCATTTAGCTAAAGAGATACAAAATGATCAGGTGAGTAAGTGAGGCAGATGGTTGATGTAGCCTAAGGTGGGTGGCGGGGTAACTTAGAGAAGTGAATGGATTTAACACCACTTCCCCCCCTCCCCCTACACACACACACACACACATACACTTACACCCCTTGCTGACACTAACTGCCCGCTTTTCGTATGTCACAAAGCTACTTCCGGTCTAACGTCTTTATAGAATGGCAACAACAAAACGTAAGTCCGTCTCCCCACAAACTCTGATGAAAAGCCTTAGTCAACTCTCTGTGTCTCTCTCTCTCTCTCTCTCTCTCTCTCTCTCTCTCCATCTCCCTCTCTTTCGCACCCCTTCCACTCTATGCGCTTCTCCTGCTCCTGCACATTTTCGCCTTTTAATTTCGCACTTGGGTCATTTTGTTGTTTGGTGTGGATTATAAGACCACTTCATATTCATGCAACTAACAACCGGAGGCCGAGCACACAAAAAGCCGACTCGACCCATAACCCAAACCCAAAACCCAAAGCCCAGACCCAGTTTCAGACTCCGAGACTTTTGCTACTTGTGGACTAGAGCAACAACAACAGCAACAACGGCAACAAGGACAATAACTAGGAACAGGCACAAAAACCAGCCGCCTTTGTATTTAGCCACAAAAAGGAGCAACAAAAAGAAGGCAACAAAATACACACACACACAAAAAGTAAAAGAACGAGAAAAAAATACTTTTATACATATTTATATATATATTTCTGGCTGGGAACTGGCTGGGAACTGGCTGAGAATGAGAGCGACGACGCCAAGTGCAAGTTGACCAAAATGAAAGGCAAAAGGTTTCATAGGCAAGGGCAAAAACAGTGGAACCGCACGGCCCCACTTTCCACCAATATCCTTGACCACCAACCTCACTTCTTTCCCCTGCTTTCTTTCTCTCTCGCTCTCTTTCTCTTCCTCTCTCTCGCTTGTCTGGCACACAGGCGGCAGCATAAAGAAAGCGTATAAGTAGACATGTTTATAAGGCATAACCGGAGCCCTTCCTTCCCCCTTCTCTTCGCTCTCAACTCTCCTCCTCCCTCCTCCCTCCTCCCTCCTCCCACCACACTCCTCTCCTTTGGCCAGCAGTAACAACTTAATTTTTGGGCTGCCTTCGCTTGACCTCTTGACCATCGAGTGCGGCCTCCTTTGGCTTTGACTTGACAATTGAGTTCATCAATCAGTTGGCTCTGATCAAAAGCAGCTCTCAATTAAGCAAATAGTTTCGTAGTCTCGTAGTCTCGTAGTCTCGTAGTTTCATAGAGTTCCACTTTGGGTATTCTCTCAAATGCGTTGCTCAAGCCACTGCAAATTAGTTTGTTTATGCTTTGAGAAATAGAGAGTTACTACAACTCTTTGCACATGGATCTGCTAGTTACGCAACACTTGTGCATATATTGTAGTTCTCGCAATGATCTGGCAACGCTCTGCCAGTTTTTAGAGTGCACTGTAAGGCGCTAATCAATCAGTCAGTCGCTTTAGTACTAACTTATCTCTCTATCCCTATATGCAGCTAACTTACTGTACTGTATCTTCTATCTTTTACTATCTCGCTTCTGCTGCTCTACATATTTCTATCTCTCTCTCTCTATGCTCTCTTTTGCTCAGTTTTTCACTTTCTTTTATTGCTTATACTTATATCTGTTACTTTCACTATATTTGTTTACTTCTTATATTATTTGAATATGCATCACGAGTTCTTTACTTTATTTCCAATTATCACTTACAAATCTACTTCTGTTATTCGTCTAACAACGATCTGGCAACGCCGCCAGCCGCTTTTATGTGTTGTTATTGAGCTGGCAATCAATATTTTCCACATTTTTATTTATTTGCTCTCAATAGTTAGTTTATTAGATGATCTCTTTGTATTATTATTTTATTCCCCCCTCTTAACATTTTGTACCTGTCTCTCTTCCCCTCTTTTCCATCTTCTTGCTCCTAATTCCTGATTCTACTTTAAGTTTTCCTAGTTGCTCTTCAACAACTTTTCTAGCATCGATCTGGCAACGCTGAGAACTTCTGCCTAATCTTTTAATCAAGCTACTCCCTTGCAACTTGCAATTAAATGATCCCTTCCTCCTCCTCCCCACTCTCTCCCTCTCTCTCTCTCTCTCTCTCTCTCCCTCTCTCTCTCTCTCTCTCTCTCCCTCTCTCTCTCTCTCTCTCTCTCCCTCTCTCTCCCTCTCTCTCTTTATCCCTCTGTAACCTTCTCTAACTATATATTTTCTAAGATATTTCCGCTCTCCGCTTTCACTTTTCTTCGCTTTCCTCCACTCAACATCGATCTGGCAACGCTGAGAACATCTCCTTAATCTTATAATCAAGCTAAGAGCTGCATAAACTTAAGACTATATGACCTTCCTGCCTTAAACTTGCAATTAAATGATCCCTCCCTGCTTCTCAGTCTCTCTTATTTTTCTCCTCCTTCCTCCTCTCCCCCACTTTCTCACTCTCATTCTGTCTCTCTCACTCTGTCACTCTCATTCTGTCTCTCTCACTCTCTCTCTCTCTCTCTTTGTCTCGCTCTTGTTTCTCCAATTCAATTCCCCGTGTTAATAAGCATCAGTTGTTCGGAGCTCCTTTGACTCTCATTTAGTTGCGTTGAGTAAGTCAGTTGTAAGCCCCATAATGGATGCAATGCTAAGTGTAATAGCGTAACCCCTCACCCCCCTACCCACCCTAACCAATAATATACTTTTAGGGGGCGCCAACAACAAACAACAGACGAGACAATGACAACACCAAGCGAATTTTTACCAGCCATATTTTCCTTTTTTTGTTCTTCATTTTTGGCTGGCAACGTTTTTCATTTTAGCCATTTAGTAGGCCAGGCTCTGTTTGCTGCTTGTTATTGTTGTTGTTGTTGTTGTTCGTTTCATTTCTTCTTTTCTTTTTTTGGCTTTGCTCTTTAGCTAAACGTCTGACCTACGCGCGTTCGGTGGGCGTTGAAGTTCACAGCTGTTTAGAGTCGATTCGTAGCGCCCCTTTTGTTTTTTTGTTGTTGTTTTATTTTTCCTTTTGCCCCGTGTTTTTCTCTTTTATTTTCCTTCGTTTTTATACCCTGTACAGGGATATATTAACTTTGTGAAAAAAATTTTTGTAACAGGCAGAAGGAGTCATCTCCGACCCTATAAAGTATATATATTCTTGATCAGCATCAACAGCCGAGTCGATTGAGCCATGTCCGTCTGAAGATCGATTGTAAATAAGACAGATAATCAGCAATAAAAGTTATTTTTCCACGGAATCTTAGAGCAGCAGGCAGCACATGTGTGCGAGCGAGACAGCGAACGACTGTGACACATGCGTCTGCTTACCATGTGTGCATATTTGTGCGAGCGAGATAGGGTACTACTGCGACACAGGCATAAGTAAATGAAGTGTCGTAACACTCAGCTTTTGATTGAATATGTATAAATATGTGAAAGTTAGCTGCTATAAGCATGCAAAGAATTCATATGCTAAATGAGAGTTTCAAAGGGGTTTTCTCTAAACACCTGTTATGTTCTTACTTTTATTTTAATGAAAGTATCTATTATCAAAATACTCTTAATATAGAAGCCTGTACAGGGTATTATACTGTCGAATGCGGTCGACTGTAGCCTTTTCGACTGGTTTTTCTTTGTATTTTTCATAATTTGTTGACCGTCACATTTGCCGCACATTTGGCTTGGCCCGACCTTAGAAGTTGGACCTGAAAACGTCTACATTTCTTTGCGGAACTTTATGACCAGCAGCAGCAGCAGCAACAGCTTCATTCCGCACTGCACTTCGTTTCATTTATACCTCCAGCTCCTCCAGTTCCAGCTGCTGTTGTTGTTGTTCTACTTCTACTTCTGCTTCTTCTTGCTTGCTCTTCCCTCACTCCCCTTACTCCCCTACGCTATTCGCGCTTCTCTTCGTCTTTTTCTTGTCTTGTTTCTCACGCATCCTCTGCATTATTTATTTATAGGCGTACTCACTCTAACTTACAGCGTTGTCTCTCTGCTTTATTCTAGCTTGACAGTTGAGCATTTGGATATTCTCAACACTTTTATAACTCTGTAAGACCTAACATTTCCCTTTCAAGACTTTTAAGCCTTTCGAATGTATTGCAACCTTTTCTTGCCCTTAAGTTGCTACATAGTTGCTGCCAATTTTTAACCTTTGTATAGCTTTAGGATCTATAAAAACTAACTATCTCATTCCATAGCTAAATATATTTCGTTTTCTTCAATAGTTTTCAAAGTTTCCACAGTTCTGGAAGCTTCTTCTGCAGTCTTGTTTCTTGCTTCTACACAGTTAATTTCTTCTCTTCTCTCTTCTCTGCTGAGTTTCTTGAATTTTAAGTTACGCTTTCCCAGCGGCTCTGGCAACGCATCTCAGCTATTGTCACGTAGCTTGCTAGCGCGCAAAAGCTCACAGCTATGAACATGAGAATTCACATGCCCATGAGCTTTGTGCTATAGTTTGTATGTATGTATGTATGTGTAAATGCGTTGTATGTATATTTACGTCTCGCTCGCGCACATATGACAACTCACAGCAATTCAATGCAAAATGTTGTATTCTTTCTTTTCTGCATATCTTACTTATTTCTGAACTGATCGTTATGAAACTTTGAGATGTTTTTCAAAAGAGTGTACTTTAAGCACCTGTTAAATTAGAAGTATGTACGTTCAGCAATGCTTGCTCTAATTGGCTTGCAAATGGTGTATTCAATTTGGAAAACAAAAACTTGAGCTGCGTATGACAGACAGACGGACATGGCTTAGTCGTCTCGACTTATGATACTGAGAAGAGCGAGAAGAATATATATGCACAAGGCTACAGGGTATATTAACGAAAAGAATCCCAAGTGTATGAGAATATCAAGTAATATTTAGACTTCGCTGATTCTTAAAAATATATTTGTATTGTTTTGTATTATTTGTATTCGATTATATTATATTGCTCTATTATTATATTATTACTTTCAGAGAGGCAAGAAGATAAACCAGAAATAGCAATTGTATTTTCTGTTTTAGGTTTTCCCATTTGTACTCGATATTAAATTGCATTAATTATTTTATTATTCTATCAACTTCTCCCTTCTCCCTTCCTTCCCCTTGAAATGAATCTAAATAGAGTCAAAAGAACTTCAAAACTCAATTTGTATCACATTACGATTACTTTTACATCTCCATCCATTTCATTTCCATCGATAGCTTCTCGTTGTTGCTCTATAACTACAGAAACTACTTCTCTTGCTGCCACTAGTCTCTATAAATACAATTGATCTCTCTAGTAAACTAACTCTGCTCCCAATTGCTTTATGAATGAATTTCGATTAAAAGCCACAAAAGTAAAAGGATTCCCCCCGATTATGTTCTACCCTTGGCTGTAGGGTCATTTGCATTGTTAAGTTAAGTTGTCTAGTTCCCATCGATAAGTAGACCCTTAACACATTGTGATGAGTGTATTCAAGTGTCGTACTTGGATGATAGCTCATTTGGCTTGTTTTGCTTTAATTAAAACTGTTGACCGCCACAGCCGTTTGAGGCCACAAAACTCTCTCTTCGAAATAATGTAAAAGCAAACGCAACTTTCGGCTAGAGTTTCCTGGTTCGGCAGTACCAGCAGTACTCCCAGTTCGTTCCCAGTTCATGGGCTTCCCGGGTTTCGAGTGCGTGGTACATCATCATCATCGTCATCAACATCAACGTCATCATCAGCATCATCTATGCCGTTTCGTCTTTTACTTTACCGCATGGAGTTTTTAGAGTTGCTGAACCTTTTTTTTTTTGCAGGCGCATGTCTGTGCATTAATGTGGCTTATAATCAAGCAACCCATCACCGCTCTCCCCTCTACCCGTTCCCCACCATTGTCCAAGGGTTTTCTCTCTAGCGCACAAAGAGCTAAACAAAAAAAAAGTTGCCCAGTTTGAGAATCCCTGTGCCGTTGTTGGGCAGCCACATCAAAGGCAAGGCCATCGTGTCCCTTTCTCCAGTTTCCAGTGGCAGTGGGCAGGGCGGGAGGGGGGATGGGGACTCTAAATGGCTATGGGAAAAGTCTCTCCATCGATTGTGGTCGCATTTTTGTTTATGTTGGTTCCATTTCATTTCGCTGAATGAGCTCAACAGCTTTTATCACACGCTTAGCTCTGCGGTTGTCCTTTATTACAAATGCTCAGCCTCCGCCACATTATCATTCACAGCTCCCATTGATATTTGATTTAGTTTGCACTCGCTTCCTGTCTCTCCCTCTCTCCTCTCTCTTCGTTTCAACAACTTGTGGACTCTGTTTATTTTTGTTCCTACAAAACTGAGTTTATTCAGCACAAGCTTTATTTATATATGATACGACTATCAAAAGTTCAAACGAATTCGCAAATCAATGACATTTTAGTTTCTGCCAGCATGTATCATTAGTTTTTGTTTTTTCTCTTTGCATCTGCTTTAAAGTAACTTTATTAGACTGTTATTTTTCCATCAAGTTCAAGTTTCCATTTCGTATTCTTTAAAGCTTTGAGCAGAGCAATAATTAACTCGATGGCTACAAATTCAAATAAATTAAATCATCTCAATTGTAGGTTTATCATCGATTTATTGCAACTCTCCCAAGTTTTAATGAGCTTTTAGAGTTTTGAGCTTTAAGCTCACGACTAGCTTTATCCCCTTAATTAGTCAATATAATCAATTAATCTTTAGCTGCTAGCTTTCAAGTGTTTCAAAGTTTTTGGTAATTTTAAATGCAATCATTTTGTCAAGCTTTAAGCTTTACAAAAATTCAATTTACTCATCAAGTACACTTAATCTTCATTCTCAACTTTAAGCAGCTTCCAAAGCTTAACTACCTTTAATTTGCAAACAATTAATTAAGCTTTGAGCTTTCAGTGCAGCTTTTTTATTTATTGAACAAGCACATTTAATCTTAATTTTTAAGCTTTTTGAGTTGCCAAGAGTAAGCTCTTATATTATATTTAATATTCAATGTGCATTCAATGTTAATTCAAAGTTTTCAGTTGCTTTCAAAGCTCAAATATCTTTCAATTGTTTGCAATTAAAAAATTTGAGCTTAAAGCTTTATGGTTCTAATTTATAGTTCCCCTTTCTTAGTATCTTCAGCATCAATTGCAAGCTTTCAGATGCTTTCAAAACGTCTAGAGCTTTCAATAGCCACAATTAATCAAACTTCATATCAGTAAAATTAATCCCAATAGCCACTGAAGTATGTAAAATAATATGAACTTACAGCTTGTTATGGGACTAGTTTCCCTTTCTCAATATCTTAAATTTCATTGCAAGCTTTGAGCAGCTTTAAAAGCTTCTTCAACCTATTTATATTAAGTTTCTATCTTTTAATATAAATAATTTATTTATAAGTTATTCTTACAGTTGTATCTTAAAGTTTCGCCGCCATAATCTTAGGCCCTATAAAAATTAATCCAAGATTAATCAGTAATTCAATCGTCTACAACTTTTACAACTGCTATGAAAAGCTTGAGCTGAACATCTACTCAGCTTGTGGATTGGCTTATGTGCTTTTCGGCATTTTTATGTGGTCTGACAGTGGAAATTAACGACATTTTGCGCTTTCATTTGTTTTCTAATTTAAATTTATGTTTATGAGTTATGGCCGCTGCTCGAGCCGAAACTGAAACTGAAGCTGAAACTGAAACTGAACCTAAGCCTATACTCGTATAGCATACTCGTATTTCCCTCCCTTTACTCCCCCTCTCTCTGGCTAACAAGTCATCGAGATGGCTGTCCAACCCGCAAGTCATGCACTTGTACAAATTATAATTATGAATTTTGGCTGCGCTCTTTGAGGTTAGCTATTAATTTTTAAGCGTAAAATGCCACAAATTCATTACAAAGTCTGAGATTAGTTTCCTGGACGAGAATAATTGCCGCAACTTTTTGCTTTCGGATGCGTAGCGCCCAATTAGTTTTGATAGAGACAGCAGCACAGCCTTGAATAATGTTGGGTTCGAGACGAGTAATAGATGGATGGATAGCGCAACTAGATAAGATATTAAAATGGATTGAAGATGAAAACTGAGATAAGAGTTGAGCACGCAAAATGATAAGGAAAATGGTTAAAGTTTATTTGTTATTTGTTATTTGTTATTTGTTATGAAAAGAAACTAGAAGAGATATATAATTAGGAATTGATGAAAGATGAAAAACTGAATTGTGAAGAGTTGTCAGAGTATTTGATGAGAAAATGGAAATCAAATTGGTTAATAAAAGTATTAAGTATCACAGATATGCGAATAAAATAATGCAACAAATAAATATATAAAATTATTAAAGCACATAAATTAATATTTAGCTGATTAAAAAACACATTCAAAATGATTTTATTGATAGCTGAAAGTTGAGTTTGGAATTGTTAATATTAGAATGGATTAGAAAATTTAAAGAAATTCAAGCTGAAAAGTTTATGGAATGAAATTAATAAATAAATGATTTAAAAAGTAAATCAATAAAAAATAAATAAAATAAAATACAGATAGAACATTAGGCTCGTTTCGCTCCACATATTCAGTTCAATCCCATACAAAATCGCTTCAGACCTGAAAGTACAGTTCAGTGCAGTCTGACTGATGACTTTCGTTGTCATTCGCCCTAATGAAATTCAGTATTTTCTATTCAAAGATATGATGTTTATCGATGATACTTAAAACACAAGGTAAACAGCCCTATTATCAAGTACTGTGCTAAGAACTATTACAACGAACTTATTAGACCCTATAATCTTTGGGTACCGGGTCTACAAATAAGCAATTGTAGCAATTCATTTATAGTTACAATATTAGAGCTCCATATAACGAGATATACTATACATTACTCTCACGAATGCCCAAACAGATGGAGATTTTGGATTATATTAAAAAAGTCTCCCATCTTTGCATCCCATTCATCTTCCAATGGTTCCAATCTGATAGATTGAGCAATTGCGTTCTCCTTTTATTCTTTGGAATACATTAAGAATGAAATTCGAAAAGTAAAAATTAACAAATAAATAAAATTAATATTAAATAAAAAATAACATAGTTTCTTTGGATTAAATTTAAGTAATTTTTAGTGAAGAATGAATCATGGGAAAAGCTTAATAAATAGTTATCGATTGTGATGGATACTGTTAACAAATATAAAAAGAAGAAAATAAATAGAAAATATATTAAAATTAAATGGTTTATGCAAAAAATGGAGTTGCAAAAGGTTTATATAATATTATAAGAAATTAAAAAAGGAAAAGGAAATATAAGGAAAAATCATCTTAGTTGTATATAAAGCCAAGACTTTAATTATAAACTTATAACATTTGAGTTAATAATAAACTAAAGTAGTAAAAGAAGAAAAGATATAAACGAAATCTAATTGAAAGTAAATGGATTAACTTAATCATATGTATATAATATAAAAAAAAGACATATAGATTTATAACAAATCTCAAGTGGCATAGATAAACATAATTCGTAGTAATTTATGCGGCTAATCAAATTATGATAAGCACAAAATGCTGTCAATATTTTGATATCTTTCACTTTAGTTGCCCAGTTGAGTTGAGTTTCCTTCCCTTTGTTGGTTATTTGTGCTGATGCAGCAGAAGTGTATGTTTGTATGAAAAGAAGTTAAAGGAATTTTGGATTGTCTGTTTTTGGTTCGCTGTTTCTGGCTTTTGGTTTGATGCTTTCCACCGAACAGCACTAAAACGTAAAGCTGGCGAGGAGCAAGTGTCCTTTGTGGACTACGGAAAATGCGCCCAAAACTATGCAGAGAAAAAATCAGCAGCAGCAGCAACAACAACCTGTGCTGTCCTTTAGCTCCGCCAGGACATCTTGTTGTTATTGTTGTAACAGAAAGAAAAAAAGAGGAAATATTTGAGGCAAGAGATGAGAGAGGAAAAAAAATTTCATTTATTATTAAAATCACTTTCGTTGCAATGAGGATTCCAAATGTCCTATCGTTTCGTTTCTTTTTATTGGTATGCGTATGTAACTGCTCTCTCTCTCTCTCTCTCTTTCTCGCTCACACACACACTCTGTCTACTGCCGTCTCGCTCATTGCTGTATAGGAATTGTCTTCAACTAGCGTAGACCTCCCCCCCCTTCCTCGCCGTTTCTGCCTTTTTCTTTCAGCATTGCTTCATGTGCTCGTCATCGGTTCAACTTATTGTTGTTGTTGTTGTTGTTGTTGTTGTTCTTGTTACATTTACTCTACGCGCTACCCAAAGTTTAGTAGAGTATTATAGATTCGTGACAGTGCTCGCAACAGGAAGAGGTAGATAATATCAGAGTAGCATCGAAATTCGTATAGAAGTTTTCTGTATTTCTACTCAACGAACATAGGAAGTTAGAAACTTAGCATGCAGCTCAATTAACAAGTAATACAATGAGTATTTTGTAAGATAAGCCTTTAAGTCTTGGTATGATTATATACTTGCTTGCTCTCAATCTAAACTGAAAACTTCAATAGAAACGCCTAAGAAATACAAAAGTTATGCCAAAAACTGTTTTTAGCGTGAAGTAGACAGAAGAAGACGAAGCAGTAGCCGCACTGACACTCTAAACATTTATAAAATATCTTAAATTATTTCTTTCTGCACATTTATGTTTATGTTTATTGAAGTTCTGCTTGGTTGGGTATCTCAGAGTCCAGCAGACTCGACTTGAGCGTTTTTACTTGTTGTTGTTCTTGTTGGTTTTGGATTAACAAGTGTCATATGTGGTAGTCCTCAGCCTCACCCGCCGCCTTGTGGTAATGGCAAACACACAGCTCTCAAAGCTTTGCGCTTCACTGCCTGCCGTGTCCTTTATATATCTGAGGACCTTCGGCTGCATCCTTCAAGCTGCTTGCCTCATTCTAATAGCCGTTGTCTACCTGTGTGTACACACACACACACACACACAAACACACACATTCTACACATTTAAGTCAAGTGTGCTTTAGAGATTTTGTAGCCGCTTTAAAAAAAAAAAAAAAAAATAAAGAAATCTCCTTCTTCCTCCTTCTTCTGCTACTTGTACCACGTTGCGTATGCGTGTTGCTCTTACAGTTCCTGCTTCGATTTCCTTTTCCTCGATTTATTTTTTTTTTTTTTTTTCTCTTTTTGTGGGCTGCGCAAATGTCAACGAAAGTGCAAATAAAATCTAATGTGGAAATCATTGCAAAGTTGCCCTTGCTTTGCAGGGCAGGTGTGTGTGTGTGTGCTTAATGTCCTTGTCATTTGGTTAGTCGCACCCGCGTGAATTTGTTTTTATATCAAACATTGCATTTTATTAGTATGTCAACATTTTTAGGCAACGCATCTCTCAGCGCCAATTGAAACAACGTCGCAAAAATACATTAAAGCGAATTTGTTTCCCACCAACAATCAACTTCAATTGTATAACAAATTCTGTTTTAGTTAAAGAATTTAACGTAAACTATAGATAAAACATATTATTTTAATATTTAATCAGATCTGTTGCTTCTGCTAACATAAATCCAAACATATCCTCAAGAAATTCAAGCAAATACTAAATTACATCTAATAAATTTGCATTTCAAGTTAACGAAACTTGCGAATACATTTAAGAATTATTAACTGACGAACAAGTTAAACAATTGATGTAAATGAATTGTGAACTTTCTAAATATTTTCACTCGAGAATAAATGATATCGCATCTCTGAATCGCTTATAAATATAATATATATAATTTCTTAAGATCGAATAATAGAATTAAACAAATGCATTTGCAATTATCAAAACTTGTTTCAAGTCAGCAAAATTTGCAAATACATTCAGAAATGATTAATAACTTTAATGATTTGCAATCCGTAAACTTCTTCAAAATGCATTAAATCTTTACTTTATTTTAGGAATTATCAATATCTCGTATAAACAAATCAATCAAATGCATTTACAAGTACCGGGTCTAAATACCAAATAATTGTTTCAAGTTGAGAAAACTTTCAAATACAAAAACGCATTATAAATGTGTGAGAATGGCTGAAAGTGTTTTAGAAAAGTGTTCAAAGTGATTTCTTGTTACTTCAAGCATTACCTTAGTGGCAACATCAACAGTGTTGCCAGACATGCTGTCAACATTTAACTACAAGAATATAATTTAATTTAGCAATAAGTCAAATCCATTATTTTTATGAACTACATGCTCTTTCGAAGCACTTGCTTATGTAAATTATAACAAGGTTGCCACCTTATGTTTCGCTGTCAAGGCGTTGCCATTGTTTATGTTTTGAAATACACTCAACATATTTTACTATGAATTAAGCAATGAATTAGCTCAAACTTAATTGAAGCAATTGGCAAAGCGTGAACAATCAACTGCAATAAGGTTGCCACCTGGCTGTGATGTTGCCAGAGTTATTGTTTTCTAATTTGTTGCGCATTGACAATGGTTTGCATACATTTAGCAGTGCTGACTTTGTAAATAATAATAGAGTCATTCCATAATTGAGTAATAAAGAAACGTGAACCGGTTCAACGTCAAATAAAACCGGTTCAAGCACAAATCGTCTAATATATTATTCACGCAAATTTATTATACATGTTATAATTTAATAAATAATAATTTCAATAAGAAAGTTTAAAAGCTTCAAAAGTTCTGCGATTGAAACTGTGTACGCGGTGAACCGGTTCAAAAGCGGTTCAGCGACATAGCTGCCAAACGCTGTGAGATAAACAGCTGAATTTTGCTGTGTGGCTAAAAAAGTGTAATGTAATTCCGTAAACAGTTTAACTTCTCACTGAGAGCGGCAACAAACAGCAGCTTAAACTGTTTTATTTTTTAAGCTAATATATAAAATATTGAGAATGCTTCTTATGTAGAATGCAAAGGGAAGTGAAATAGATACGAATATTCTGTAAAGCTGTTGCCATATTGACATTGGCCAGTACGTGTGGAGGGGCGTTGAGGGGTTGAGGAGTGGACAAGGTGGTGCGAGGAGGGGGAGAAGAGGGGAGAGAGTTGGAAATCTCGTTGGGCAATTCGTTGCACTTGCGTCGTGTTATAACTGAATATTGAATATGAAGCGATTGCTGGCCACGTTTATAAATATTTGATGTGCACACACACACACACACACACACACACAAGCACACACACACACATGCACCTGTAATGTAATATAATGTGTGTAATTGCGCACTATGTTAGCATGCTGTGGCCATATCTATATGCATACATATATCCATAACCATAGGGAGACAGATTTAATAAAGCGAACAATGAAACAAACAAAAAGAAAAACCAACAAAAATAGAATGAATCGTTTTTCTTACCATGATTATCCAACTGGGCAAAGTGCTGAAGCTGTAACAAAGGCAACAGATTTGCTCTCTTCTTGCTACCGTGCTACCTTCAAGCTCTCTCTCTCTCTCTCTCTCTCTCTCTTTCCCCTCCCCCTCCCTCGCCCCGTGCTCCTCATCATTTCATGTATTATTCACTGGAGCCGCTTCGGTTATTGTATATCGCGTGGCGTTTGCCGCAAATAGTTTCATTTTGTAGTCATTGTATTTTGCTCCGACTCAGCACAAAGATCCCCAACCAAAATTGGCATAAATATTTGAGCACCTTTCTAGCTGGTTGCCCCCTCTCCCTCCCACTCTCTTTCTCCCTCTCTCTCTCTCTCTCCCTGTCCTCATCGTGCCTGCCTTGCCCCCCACAAGCTTAAACATTTGGCGAACCATTCTCGAGAGGTATTTTGTATTATTTGATTTTAGTTTCTTTTCTTTGCTTTTCTGTTCTTTTGGTTTGGTTTCTGTGAAATGCATAGAATGGCATTCAATACACTTGCATTGATTCATTTTTATTTATTTAATTAATAACTCTATTCCCTCCTGCCGAAGCCAGAAATGCAAGCAAAGCTAACTTCAACCCAAAACTTACAATTGAAACAGTTAAGCTGTGTGAAGAGTTCACTTGTTTGGTTGTAAGACAAGTGGAAACTTTGTAAGCAAATGCTTATAAATTACTTCTGAAATCATATAGATTGACATTAAGCCCAAACAGATATCATAAATAGATAGGAAGAGTTTAAAGGAGATGAATACGAGTAAGAAGAGTATGCTTAACATTTGAATAGCGAATCTTTCTCTCCAAGCGTCCTTTCTCTTTCCTTTCTCTCTCATTCTCGTCTAATTGTTATCTATCTCTTTCTCTTGCCTCTCCCTCTTTCTCTCTCTTATCCACATTTTTTTCTCTTCATTGATTTTTCTACTCTCTTCCTGCTATCAATCTCATTTCCCTCTATATCTTTTATATCTTATATTTCTGTCTTCTTGTTTTTTCGTTTTTTCTTTGTCTCATTCTCTCTCTCTTTCTCTCTCTCTTTCTCTATCTCATTCTCCTGCTCTCTTTCTCTCTCTCTCTCTCTCTCTCTCTCTCTCTCTCGCTTCAAACTCTTATCTATCTCTTCTCTTGCCTATTCACATTTTCACTCTTCAATGTCTTTTCTACTCTCTTTCTGCTATCAATCTCAATCTCATTATCATTTCTTAACTTTCACGCTCTCAGCTTCTGCTATAAGTCTCATTCTCTCTCTCCCATTCCCTCTCCCTCTTCTTAATCTTAATTATATCTGTCTGAAGTTGCCGGAAGTTGATCTCGGACTGATAACTCCATCTCTCCTGCACTTGAAACACATTTTAATGAAGTTTCATAGTTTCAGTTTAGCGTTGCCCATTTTGGTTTGCACAGTTGCCAGTGTTGGGCAATGCCGTGACGCGCTAAACACGGTATTGATTGGTTAAGCCAACACAACAAATGCTTTAAATCGAATTGAATTAAAGCGTGACATTGCGATTGCAATTATAATTAACTGTTAGATACAAATACATGGACAAATGGAATTCAATAGCTGTGAATCGATGATGACAGAACGAGTTAACAGTTTATGTTGAGTATTTAAACAACAATTGAGCCCTTTTCGGGTGCCAAACTCATACATTGTGGAATGTTAAGCTCAAATGTAAGCAAAAATCATTATGGCTTTGTTGCCAATTACAAACGCAAAGCCGTGCCCCCGAAGCTGTTCCCCCTTGGTTGAACCTTTAACCCTTCCCACGCACACACACACACACGCACACACACACACACACACACTCTCTCTCTCTCTCTCTCTCTGTCTCTCAATCATTCACTGTCTGTCTCTCTTTCGCTCTGCGTGTGCTACTGTAAATGTATCTGCATCTGCATATGTAAATGCAATCAAATTTGCAACGGTCATTTGGCCAGCCAACCGTCCAGCCAATCTAACGGCTATCATGTGGCATGGACGGGGCATTTATGTATTCATAAAGCTGCCACTGTTGTAGCTCTTGTTGTTCTTGTTGCCACTGCCACTGCCACTGCCACTGCCACTGCTACAACTGAATGATGTTTACCTCATAAATAAATAATTGTTAAGCGCAAATATATACACACATCTCATTGCGGGGGAGGCGGCAGGGTACAACAGAGAATGGGGGCGATGGTCAGTTGGTAGGCGTGGCAGCGGACGCAGCTTTCCAAACGGCAACAGACAAATTACCAGCAGTCAAAAAGTAGCCAAAAATTTCTTTAACCAACCGCCCCCAACCACCGCCACCACCCAAACCACCCAGAAATAAAAAAACAAAGCAAGCAAGAATTAAGCTTAAATAAATTTCGAGCCGAACATTTAATTCACTACAATTCAAATATTATCGAAAATACGCATTAAATTCACTTTGTTTATTTATGTAATTTTAAAGTTTTGAAAATATATTAAGAATTTATTTTTTTAAAGTAGAAAATAGAAATATCTAATATAATTATTTATATTATATTTTATTTCTTAAAAACCAAACACTATGTATCAAAATATTAAGTTTATTTAAAATTAATTTAAAAATTCTAATGGATTTTAAATTACAAATAATGTCTAAAATATGCATTAAATTATTTGACTTGATTTTGAATTTTAAAATTTTAAAAATATATTTAGAAATTATTTGTTTAAAGCTACACACTAAATACACTAAAATTATAAGTATCTTAAATAATTATTTATATTAAATATTAGAATATATATTTCTTAAAAATCAAACACTATGAATCGAAATGTAAAACTAATGTAAAACTTAAAAGTATTTAGAATCTATTTCGTAAAAGCCACAAACTATATTTAGATAAATTCAAATAGAACTAAATACAAATTAAACTTCTTATATATTTTAAATTGCAAATAATTCCTAGAATATGCATTCGATTCTTTTCTCTTATAATAATAAGAATAATATATAAACATGATTATAAAACATTTAATGAATTTAAAACATAAAATTATTTAGAATTTATCTTTTTAAATACTTTAAATACTCTAAAAATATATGTTCATATTTCAAATGTTAGCAAAATCACATAAAATGTTTTTTAATAATAATTAATTTTCAAAATATTCAATCAATTCAATGTTACTTGGAAGGCTATATATATTGCTGAAATTGCAATGCATTTCTTAATTGTGAGACTCTGTACTTCAAAAGTAAAGAAGTCTATTAAGTACGTCAAAGGCAAAATGAGCGTAACAAATAAAGAGAAGCAACTCCGACCCAATCTCACAGAGTATACGAGCTATAGAAGTTAGACAAGTAAATATAAAAGTTTTTATAGACAAATGCTGACAAATGCATTTAATTCTATGCTAATTATATACTATTGTATATCTTAGACAATATATTCAACAAGTTAAAATTCTTAAAGAAGAATCAACGCTTACAAACGATACATTCAAGCAATGATTATTGCTCGGGCAACTTTTAAATATATCAAAAAATATTATAAATAGAAATAATTATATATGTATAATAGATACTTTTTAATTTAAAAACTTCAGTTGCCAACACTATTCATTTGTCTGCATAAAATAAATTCGACCAATGTTAGTTTTAAGTTATTTTTTATATGATTTTATTTTCTATAATATTGTTGAGTGAGGATTCTAATAGAAATAGATTATAATTGATATATATAATATATATTTTATCCAATTAAATGATATTGCAAAAGAACTTTGTGCTGACACTGCATTCATTACTTAATTGAAGTTGGCTTTTGTCTAACAAAATTCAACTTTAAGTTAATTCTACAATCTTATAGAGTCAATTAATATATACGAAATGATTCTAATAGAAACTTCCATTGCAAGAAAAGCACTTTAATGCAACATACTCTCAGTTGCAGTTAATATGCCCTTTGCAATGGCTTAAAACAAAGAAAAGGCAACTTATTTTTTGCGCAAATGAAAATGTACTTATTCACTGCATGACGACTGACTGAATGTATGCATGAGTGTGTGTGTGTGTGTGTGTGTGTGTGTGTGTGTGTGTGTGTGTAGGTGTGTGTGTGTGTGTTTGGTTAACATTTGTATACGCAGCTTATAAGAGGATTATACGGCCAGCCTATCAAAAGGTTGAACGACTTTTTCATTTTATTTTGGTTTGGGCTTTCGGGCAGCAACGGATGTTGCAACTGCTGCATGTTGTATGTTGCATGTGCAACAGCAGGTCGCTAATTGACCTGACATCGCCTCTATCAACCGTTGATGATGCTCAGCTCAAAGACAATTGGCAACAACAAAGCTGACAACTAAACCAAATAAGTTCCACTCTAATGGCCACAAAGTGTTGCAAGCAAGCGTCTTGCAACCAAACGGCAGACACATACAATGTCAGGTAGTATATCATTTTTTTTTGTGTTTTTTTTTTTTTTTTTTGCAATGCAACCGCAGAGTGCAACCGCAAAATGAAAGAGAGCAGCCGCAACAGGACCTTCAAGCAAAAGGATCCTTTGGCTCCTTTGGCTCCAGATGAGAAGGGGACGCCCGCACTTGAATTAAACATCTTATGGTACTTATTTCAACTGCTGAATGCAAGCAGACATTCCATATGCAACTACACACACATACACGTACATACACACACACACCCACACACACACACAGTTGTATGCACACTTGTGCTAAACCAATTTGTCTGGCTGCTTGCGGTGTGTGCGCACTTCGGGCTGTGCCTGTCTGTCTGTCTGTCTGTCTGTCTGTGTGTGTGTGTGTGTGTGTGTATAAATATTATTATCTGCCTGGTGCTATCGAATAGTTGCTGCCATATTTATCGATAGCTTCCCTTAACGCATCAAACCATTTTAACTGCAAATGTTGTCCACATTTTATCGTTTATTTCCACAACACACACACACAACTACTTCATCTGACTCGCTGCGAGAAAACTCTTCAAACTGCCCTCTGGGAGGACGCAAGGTTACTGGCCACATTACAGCTGAGCAGCTGCTGCATCTTTGCTGTTGTTGCACTACATTTGCAGTGCAGCAAGGGGTATCAACGTTTTTGCATGCAGTTTGTAAGTTAAAGAGAAAAATTATAAATAAATAAAAAGTTATAATTTATATTTTATATTAAATGATTTTATAAAATATATTTAATTAAATAATGCAAATTAATATTTTATTATGAATTCATTGCACCATTCAAATATTTCGTCACTTTTTGGGACTGCCAACCTGTTGCAAAATAAAAGTGTTATTTATTTTGCTGTACAACACTAGCCACACAGCACAGCTTTGCCAACGGCAGGTCGGACAAAATATCGATCACTTTAGGAAATGTTTCAACAAAACATGATTGTATATCGATATGCTGAATTATCGATAGCACTAAACAGAAAAGCCACAAATATATCGATGTTAATAGATTATACGATATCAGATTGACATATCTGGCAACTTTCCATTAGTAAATTAGTGTGTGTATCGTTAACAGTACTAACTATCGATAACAAATGAATGGATTGTATTGAATGTTAAGAAATTAGATTGAGTATTGTTGACAACTTTGAAGAAGTATATAAGATTGTGTATTGTTAACAGTCTGGCAACATTTCTTAAGTTTCCAATACATTAATTTCCTTTTGTAAAAAATGCTATGAAATCAAAATTTATATTTTTAAATGTCTGGCAACCTTTTACACAAAACAGTAGATGAGAAAGCTGCAAAAGTTGTATTCTCGTTCTTTCTCTCCTTGTCTGTCTGCTTTTATCTGTCTCTCACCCCCTCTCTTTCTTTCTCTCTCTCTCTCTGACTCTATTGATCTTCCTCTATATTTTCTCTCTCTCTCTCTCTCCCACTCTTTCTCTCCCTCTCATTTCCTTTTGCACCCTCTCTATCTCTCTCTTTTTCTCTCACTGCCCCCCCTTCCATTTTATCCATCTTTTTCTCCTTCTCTTTCTCTCCCTCTCTCTTTTATTTTCACCCTCTCTCTTTCCACGACTCTCTTTCTCTCTCCTCTACATATCAAGCAACTTCGATTCTTTCATTTAGCCTAAGACGTCCTACTTGTCGTATACTTGATTTTCTCTACGTTGCTTTGCTTGGCATTCGTAAACGTTTCAGCTTCATATGGAAAATCAACTGTTGCCTCATAACTTCGCAACTGTTTTAACTCATAACACAACATTCAGTGAGAGTATCTAGACTTTGCGATGACTTTAGACTAAATTGTTGTTATTGTAGTTGTTTGCTGCTGTTCGTGTTGTGCTGTTGTTGTTGTTCTTGTTGTTGTGAAGAAGAAGAAGAAGAAGAAGAAGAGCAAGCAGCTTCATTGGAGTTGGGGCTGAAGTCGTAGTCGGCACTTTCTTCGTCTGCAAAGCTCATAAGAAATTCATAAGTATTTCCGCTTCTGTGATTTTTGATTCGGTAATTAAAATGCAACTGAGATTGCGCTACACACATGCACACACCTGTACACATCTTTACACCCATATGCGTCTGTGTGTGTGTGTGTGTCTGTGTGTGTGTGTGTGTGTGTGTGTGTGTGTGTGTGTGTGTGTGTGTGTGTGTGTGTGTGTGTGTGTGTACGTGTGGGGCGCATTTGTGCTGAGCTCAAGAGCATTTTTATTTTTTATTTGCTTTGCTTGTTATTTGTTATTGTTGTTGTTTGTGTTATCGGTTTTGTTGATTTACTTTACACACACACACACACACACACAGACACAGACACACACACACACACGCAGACACACACACTTAGCGTACTTGCGAGTTACAAAGGGCGACTGTTATGCCAGGTGTTCAATTGCTATGGGTTACTCCCTGGGCAAGTTAGGAAGAACTGAAGGGGAAAGGGTAGCTGTGGGAGGGGGGCGAGGGGAAGTAGGCGACAACGCAACGGGAATGTGTCTGTCTCCACTGATTGCTTTAGCGCATTGTGAGCCGAGCTTTGATTACTCCAATGGTTTCTAAGCACCTGGCCAAATGCTCCGGCACGGTTGCGGCTAAAGCAAATGCAACAGTCGCAAAACGCATTATCTGCTTCAACTGCCAAGTGGACAAGAAGTGCCGGCAAAAAGATGGAAAAACTACAAGAAGTCGGCAAGAAAATGCAGAAGAAGAAGAAGAAGAAGGAGAAGAAGGAGGAGAAGGAGGAGAAGAAGAAGCAAGAGAAGAAGAAAAAAAACACATTCTGCAATTTCATTTACAAAAGTTTATCTACAAGTGCGCGATTGCCCGACTAGGGGGGACAGTGCCAGAGCGAGACAGAGAGACAGAGAGACAGAGGCAGAGCGAGAGAGGAGGGTAAGAGGAATCAGTCAACAGACATCAGGCATCAGGCAGGCCCAACACAAGCTCTCATAGCGTAAAGCGCAAATAAGAAAAGAAAGAAAAAAAAAAACGAAGCGAAAGAAAGGAAAGAAACTAATGGCATCAAAACTGCAATAACAACAACAACAACAACAACAGCAGCAGCGAGCAAGCAGGAAGAGCAAGATGTAGAAGAAGAAGGAGCAGAAGATTCGCGGTTGCCGTGTAAGAAAACATGCAGATGGTCCGTCAAAAGTTTTGGCTGTAACTCGCGAATGATAAACCGCAAAAGTAGCTGAAGAAGCTGGCCATCCAAAGGGGAGCAGCTCAACTGGCAACAGGCTGAAGCATCGCTAAGGTATGGCTGTGGTGAGGAGAGGAGAGCAGAGGCGAACGAGTTTATATGATTTTGATGAATTTCCGTGGCAACGACGCCAAAATGAAAATGAAAATGTTCCAAGAACGCTCAAGAGCAAGCAGGATGGAGAGGGCAATGTTAAGCGGAGGATGGAGGAGGACGGATGGAGGAGTGAGCGAGGCGGGGACGATCCGCTAAGGGCATGCCTCGATAAGTAGCAGTTAGGATTTTGCTGCTCCAACATCCGCGGTCCAGAATGCGGCAAGGAGAACACAGATGGGGCTACCTGCTTTGAGTTTAATATTAGAAATTGCAGCGAGGATGATAAAAATCATTGGAGATGCGGACAAACGCTGGGCCGGCAAACGGCAAAGGGGAGCTGCGGGGCATATACTACATAGTATATATATATATATATATATATATATGTATATATATATATATTAGAGGGGATGCGGATTGAATGCCAGGTCGCGACTACAAGCTACAAGTGAAGCGACTCGCACTGCCACTGCAAAGTAATTTCCTGCAATTTAAACTTAAGAAAAATAAGGAAGCGTCTTTGATTTCCGTGTGAAATGATGTGCGCCTCGCGATTACAACAACAACAGCAACAACAACAAAGGAGAAGGAGAGGAAGGAGTAGGGAATGCGGAAGGGGGAACGGGTAATGCTGAGTGGGAAGTGGGGAATACACTGAGCACCTGAGAGTCACTGGAGTAAAATTTAATGAAGATTTAAGTTGATTTGATTTATTATTTGCTATCCACCCCCCCCCTTACCCCTTACAACGCCCACAAAACTTTAGATCAAACCACGCTGAGTCATGCCCGACTTCAACTTCTTATTGGATTATTATTGTGACCACACTGATTGCCAATTGCATTGCCAGGTAATCACTTTTTGTTAAGCTTCATCGTGGTCTTCGCCTCCATAACTGCAAGTGGATCGTTTCCGTTTCATGCGCCCAACTAATTGACGTAGCACTGCAATATTGAGACACTCGACAGCAATCGTATACAATATATGTTTCAATTAATCTAATTGCTTTAACAGTTCAAGTAGCATGGCAAACTTGTTTTTCCATTTTCCCATTTTCCTCATTGCACTTAACACACTTGACATGCACTTGGCGTTAACTTGGAGTTGTTGTCAAGTTGCGATTGCGTTGCTGTTAACTGCAACCATCTGGCAACCTTTTGTGGCAAGGCATGCCTATCGATATCTATCGTTGACCATTCTTGAATTATGTTGTAAGAGTTATCGCTCTGTCTATCCTCACTTGTGTGAGCTAGCCTTAACTCTCTTAACTTATGTAAACAGAGTATGTAGCAGACAGAAGGACCCTATAGAGTATATATATTCCTGATCAGTATTAACAGCCGATTGAGCCATTTCCGTCCATCTGCCTCAGCTCATTAGAACTAGAGACATCTGCTTACCCTCTCCAGATCAAGTTAATGTTGGAATTTCGATGCCTTCCCCCTAATTATAGGCGCATTTCTTAGCTTAGACTGTTAGGTACTTACTTCTATTATAATCGAAATACCTTATTTAGCATACTGCACAGGGTATTTTACTGTCGCGCACGCTCGATTGATCGGCTTGTTTTTGTTGTGTCTCTCTCTCTCTCTACTTCCGTCATATTATTAAAAATCCCCACTCATAAGATTCTATTGAGTTCTGTTTATAACTCACCTTATATATTTAGACCCTGTACTCAAAAGGTACAGAGTCCATTGAGTTTGTCGAAAGCGAGCTCTCTTTATGGGGTTCCCTTTCCAAAACTCTTACTCTTTCATTCCATAGCATGCATTTTAGGAACATTCTTTCAAACTTGCAACATTCATGAAAGAATTCGCTTGTAAATCTTCTCATTTAATACTCTTTTTCTCTCTCTCTCTCCCCCCGTCACTTCCCCTCCCTCTCTTCGCCTCCTTTCCAGCTTGCTTCGATCCACGGCATATGATTCCAACAAAAGCTAACCAGCCTAACCAACTCTTCAGCTCCATGAGAATGCTGTCCTCTGTTCAACTTTGTTAAATGCTTGTTATCTGTCTTGTTTTTTAGCAGGGGGGAAACATCGGCATTTGTTTCGCTGCCATTTAGAACTGCATGACACCAGTTTCCTCCTCATTTTTTTTTTTTTTTTATTATTTTGGTGGGGAGGTCCAATCAGCGAGCTGGATACCGCTATGCCCGTTAGAGCGTTTGTAGGCTCTGCCAAAAAATGTCATGTATCGCATATTTTTTTCGCTCCATGCATTTTGTTTCGTCATCTTCTTGTGCTCCTTGTTTCCCTTGCTACTTTTTGTGCTTCTTTTGTATGTTGTTGTTTTCTCACATTTCGGAAATATTTGTGCCCAGAGCAGCAGCAATAGCAGTAGCAGCAGAACTGTACCCACTCCCACTGGCAGCGCAAAATGAAATGCCTGAGGGCAGTAAATTTAAGCGTCTGGCGGGTAAGTCGGGGTGCAGGAGAACGACGACAACCGGTTGAGGCCCAACCACGTGGCGTGTGGAGTATTTACCGCTATGTGCATAGTTTGCAAGTCTGCGCGACCGTCGCGACACCTGCAGGAATGGCCAGGACGTAGCACGGCTGCACGGCTATACGGCTATACGGCTCCACAGGGCGACATGGCCACTAACAACATCAAAAAGTGCCAAGTGCCAAGTGTTTGCCTTGGTCAGCGCCAGCGAAGCCCATCTAGCCATGGACACTCATTTTTGTTGGACTTCTTTCGCTTTTTTTTGCCACCATTTTTTTTTGGCGCTGTGACATTTTTTTTCGGTGGACTCCCTCTCGGCCCATCCTCAGCAGCGGGAGCAGTAGGAGCAGAATGCCGGTTACGGTTACGGCATATAGATTCCAGACTCGTGGCCTAATGTTCTGGCCATACGTAAGAGTAAGTTACCCTCTTCTTTTTTTTTTTTTTTTTTTATGCTGCACTTGTTGGGCTACTCTTTTATGCACATCGATTTTCGCTCAGTGCTTTTTATTTGCCGTAGTTGCGACAGGCGGACAGCTAGCTATACGGCGTAGCTGTTTGTTTGTACGCCGTTTGTTTATGTGCCGTAACTGGGCAGGAAGTTTTTAAAGCGACATTTAACAGAGCAGAGCCACAGCCCCAGCCAGAGCCAGAGCCAGAGCCATAGTCAGTGCCCAAATGCTGCTCTGATAGCAGTGTGCTTAGACTTGCAGTAACTGAGGTGCCGCTTCAGCACTCACTGATCACCTTCCAACACTTAAATATTAGTTAATGCTTTGCCAACTTATATTCACTTTGCCTTATAAATTTCTGAACATTTTTCTATGTTTTTACACATTTATTTTATATTCAGAAACATATTTTATTTTTATTATGTTTAACATCTATTTGGCATTTTTGCAGTGTTGTACAATTTCTAAGCTGTGACGGCGTTGCCATTTGTCTTTTGTGATCGATATCATTTTTTAGAGTTGCCACCTTTGGCATGTGTATGTATTATCGATGTGCCAGATTATGAATTGCAATCATCTGTAAGTGCAATAAGCTGAATATTAAACTGTCAAAATGTGTTAATTATTATAATGATAGCAAGAAGAATGACCAGTGTGACCATGTGACAACAGAAAGTCACGTTAAATTTATCTTGAAATTGACTTCTACTTCTACTTCTATTTATACTTCTACTTCTACTTCTACTTCTACTTCTACTTCTACTTCTACTTCTACTTCTACTTCTACTTCTACTTCTATTTCTACTTCTGCTTCTGCTTCTGCTTCTACTTCTACTTCTACTTCTACTTCTACTTCTACTTCTACTTCTACTTCTACTTCTACTTCTACTTCTACTTCTACTTCTACTTCTACTTCTACTTCTACTTCTATTTCTAGTTCTATTTCTATTTCTAATTCTACTTCTACTTCTACTTCTACTTCTACTTCTACTTCTACTTCTACTTCTACTTCTACTTCTACTTCTACTTCTACTTCTACTTCTACTTCTACTTCTACTTCTACTTCTACTTTCTACTTCTACTTCTATTTCTATTTCTATTCTATTTCTAATTCTACTTCTACTTCTACTTCTACTTCTACTTCTACTTCTACTTCTACTTCTACTTCTACTTCTCTTCTACTTCTACTTCTACTTCTACTTCTGCTTCTACTTCTACTTCTACTTCTACTTCTACTTCTACTTCTACTTCTGCTTCTGCTTCTACTTCTACTTCTACTTCTACTTCTCTTCTGCTTCTACTTCTACTTCTACTTCTACTTCTACTTCTACTTCTGCTTCTACTTCTCACTTCTACTTCTGCTTCTGCTTCTATTTCTGTTCTCTTCTACTTCTACTTCTACTTCTACTTCTACTTCTACTTCTACTTCTACTTCTACTTCTACTTCTACTTCTACTTCTACTTCTACTTCTGCTTCTACTTCTACTTCTACTTCTACTCTACTTCTACTTCTACTTCTACTTCTACTCTACTCTACTCTACTTCTACTTCTACTTCTACTTCTACTTCTACTTCTGCTTCTACTTCTACTTCTACTTCTGCTTCTACTTCTACTTCTACTTCTATTTCTACTTCTACTTCTACTTCTACTTCTACTTCTACTTCTACTTCTAATTCTACTTCTATTTCTACTTCTATTTCTACTTCTAATTCTACTTCTACTTCTACTTCTACTTCTATTTCTACTTCTACAGTAGGCAGCGCAGCTTCTGCCATATTGTGAAGTCATGACAGCATCGACTTTCAGCGAGGGCAGACAATAGAGGTCTTCAAGCATTACGCAGGAAGACTCTTCTAGCCATCGTGGTAAGAATCGAACAATGGTCCGAGCTTAGCTCAAAACGGCTCACGATATCAATGTCTGAGGAATGCAATTCATCAAAGATTTCAAAAGCAAGAGCAGTAAGCGCAGGGAAGTGACAGAGCCTGTTAAACTGATATCCCATAGTGATCACATTACAGAGTCTCTGATCATACGTCTTTGAGGACGCCTGGCTTTGCTAAAGATAGGAATCTGGAATGCGGAAGGACTCAAGCGACTTCAGCTTGAGCTCGCCGTATGCACTGCAGAAGCTGAAGCTGCCATCATTATCCAAAGCAAATTATCCCTTCGCAACACTAAAAGTAAGCTACAATATAAGAATAGTTGTAATTAAACTTGCTACATTGTAGTTTAAATAAATTGTATTAATTATGTATCAATTGTTTAAACTAATTTTAAAGACTAACTTTTATAGACTACCAAAATATCGATAGTTCAAATACTTGTACGGGTTGTACGGTACAGTAACTGCACTGATGCACTGCATGCGTTGCTCAACACTAACATGCAGTCAGCCATTTTGTGAACGCGCCTTAATCGGTTTTGAGCAACTTTACAGCTCCTTTTGGGGCTTCTCCATTGCCAATTAATAAAACTATTTCACTTCTGTAACAAAGTTTGTCAAGTTGCTCACATTACATGCCGCCATCCCCATTCCCCATTCTCCCCTCCCCCGTCTCCCCCTCTCCCCCTCTCCCCACTCGTTGTGATCCAACAGTTGGCATAGTTTGATTGTCGACGTTTGAGGGAAAGTGGCAAAGGCTTCTTCTGCTGCATGCCGTCAAATCGTGCGACAAAGTCAAATGCACTTTGGCCATGTGTGTGCGTGTGTGTGCGTGTGTGTGTGTGTGTATTGCATTTTGCAATATTGCATATTGTGAGACGCACTTAAATTCAATTAAGCTACAAAGGCAGTTACACAAAACCGAAGCAGCCATCCAAGGACCACACGCGTCCAAAACGAACGACGCACGACGCAGGACCATGACGACAGATGACGGCGATGACGACACCGATGGTAAATGCTATATGGTAGTTGATAGTTTCATAGTTGTTAGATGAAAGATGGAAGATGTAGGGCCAAAGCTGGTTACACTTTATGTCGTTGCCCTTCAAGCGCTCATTCATTCATGCACCAATTCGCTCAACCATTCAAACTTGCACTCATTCAATCATAGCTCGTACTCTGGCTCTTCCTCTTGCTGTTGTTGTAGTTGTCGTCACTTGTTTGAAATGAGCGTGTTTACCAGCATATTGAATACTATGTGAATAGCATTCACGAATAGTCAATGCTTTGGTTTTGCTGCTCAATTCCGCAATGCTTACTTTTAGCAACTTCTGGAGCTTCCAGTTAACAAGCAGCCAACATTTGGCAACATTGCAGAAAAAGAACTAAAGCGGTTTCAATGTCAAACTCAATTACATTTCAAAAACGTTCTTATTTGCAATCTTTACAGCTTCTGGATCTATTATACATATTTTTTTTAAATATCACAAACTCTTACCAATATTTGTTTGGTAACAACTTATATCTTTATTATTATCTGTTTTTATTATGTGTCATTGTTTTTCATTGTTACTCAAAAGTTATGCAGCTCAAAATGTATTTAAAAATTGTTTTCCACTTCACTTTGTAAGCAATTTATTTCATTGTTATTTTGCATTCTTTTAAAGCAACAAAAATATGCTTAAACTAAATTAATATTAAGGCAAAATGTTTTTTTTATAGGAAGAGTAAATTTTATTAATTCTTTATAAAACAAAAAAAAAAAAAATTATAAATATTTATATTATAAATTACAATAAATAAATAAATTTGCAAAATTAATCAATTTTTTTTTTTATTAAACCTTTTTCATATTTATTTGTATATGATGAAAACATTTTAATTTATTAGTTAACATTATTATATTTATTAAATTGTTTTATATTAATGTAAAATAATAATAAATAATATTACATTTGCTCATGTTATTATAGTAATAAACCTGTGTTGTTAAGACGGTAATACTATGAATATTAATTAATTAATTAAGAAATATAAATATATATAAATATAAATATAAAAGTTAACTCAAAGCTCTTTAAAGAGTTCTAAAAAAAATTTAGCTTGAAATGGTTTTAATTGAAATTTATTAGATATTTTAAAGAAAAAAAAAAACTATTTAAAAGAACATAAAAATCTATAACGAAATTAAAACAAATTTCTTCAATTTTAATATAATTCTTAAAGCATTCTGCGTTTTTCCAACACTGGAAATATTATGTAGCTTAGCTTTTCAACTATTATATCCCATAGGAAATGCGAAAGAGTAACCACACGTCGGTGTTTCCCGGCCATCTACATATACAACATTTGTGTTTTTTTTTATGTTTTGACTGCGTGCATGGTGAAAGGACTGAAAGGATGGGAAGTTGCTGGGATGCAGAACTAAAGGACTGGATGTATGTATGGTTAGATGGTAAGTTGGTTATCTGGTGCGAGATGGAATAGGAAAGGCAAGGGTTGGGGTGAATGGGTGGAAGAGGGGGGCAATGGGTGGATGTAGGGCAATAGTCGCTAGTTGGGCGTGGCACTCTAATTTCATTTGCACGCTTTTCAACGTTGTTCAGCTTCAATTGAGCTCCATTTAAATGTTTTTCTAGGTGTCCAGGCTGGACATGATGTTCCATGAAAGGATTTCACTTGATGTTTGCGCTACCAGCAGAAACAAAGCATAAACCTGAAAATAACTCGCACTTTTGTGAGCAGCAAAAGGATCTTTTGCCTGATGCCTCGTATCTTTTGCATCTGCAGCTGTAACTGAGGCGGGAGTGGAAGCGGATGGAACTGTTGCTGTTGCTGTTGGTGCTGTTGCTGTTGCTGATGATGCTGTTGCTGATGATGCTGGTGGCATCGTTGGCTATGTACAACTAATTCCATTAAAGCAAGCTCTAAGTTGATTTTCAATTGACTCCTCATTTTGAATGGTGATGGAGGAGGAGGTGGAGATAGGAATGGAGATGGAGAGGGGCGGCGTCTGTGCTGTCAGCAATCAACATGTTCAATTGAGCATATCCTGGCCTGGCTTGTACTGTCCTGGCCAGAACGCTGGCAGTGCGACGCAATGTGATTACCCCGATGCTATTTTGTACACACACGGACACAAGGACCCACAGTAGTAGCAGCAGCAACAGCAGCAGCAGCATCATCCCAACTCATCTTGTCACATCACAAGGACATCGTCCTCGATGGCGTCTGTCCAGCGAATGGCGCCCGTTGGGTTGCCTTTTACATTTCATTGGATTTTATGCGTTTTACTTTATGCTGATGTTTTTATTATTAAATTTCCTTGAATTTTCATTTACATTTTTTGTGTTTCGCTTCGCTACGTTGTGCTTAAACCAGTCCACCAATACCCCCCCCCCATCGCTCCACCTTTCAAATCCCCATGTTTGCTGCTTCCCTTCCTCAGTGTCTTCTCTTCTTCTCCCTGTGCTGATGGCTCCTCTTCATTTTCACACTTTTCATTCAATTTATCGCATTTCGCAAATTGAGTGTCGCTTTCCTTAGATGTTCTCAGCCTGCTCCACCTTCAGTTCATCCCACAGAATCTCCCCTCGCTCCTCAGATCACAGTAGTTCTCCCACTTACCATTTCCATTCAGCATTCAGCCGCTTCCCTTTTACTCAGCTTACATAATTAGCCATTTTAGGATCTCCTATTGCGAGTTGCTTTCTCACTTTTGTCGGCCAGCAATCGCATTGCCTTCAACAGCAACGTAGTTATCATTGATATATGTATATATATATATATATATATATATATATATAGCTGACTCAGCTACAATCTGACACCGTTCATAAATGTTATTTAAGCTCTGATAGAACTGTGCCTGTTTCCACTTTCGCCAATATTCTACAACTTTATTTATATAGCATACTTTTTTGGGCAATCTGAACTTTTATTTAGAAAAGTGTTTCTAGAAGTTTACTTAATACATTTCTGTGAACTTGTAGCGAAAGTGGGCTTTGGAATGACCCCAACACTTAACTTATAATTTAATTCCTATCTCAACTTAAAACTCAGACTGTTCCGAGTTTTAGATTCACCTCAGTTTCTCAGCATGTATATAGCATACTTTTGCGGGCAGCCATAAATGAAGTAGTCAAGTGTTTTCTGCACTTTTATTTAGAAAGATGCTTTGGAAAGTTTGCCTAATACATTTTTGTGATCTTCAAGCATTTATATCACAACTTAAAATATTTATTAGAATTGTTATATAAAAATTTGTTAGTCTCTAATTTCTTTCTTGGCTTTGAACTAAACTCTCACAGGGTTCTGAGTTTGAAAGTCGACTTTTATTAAACTTATAAAATACTTGAAAAGAATAATCTAAATAAATACAAATATTACTGAATTCTTTGTTAGGCACTAAATTCTCAGACTGTTCCAAGTTTTACTATCGCCTTAATTTCACAGAGTATTTTTGCTTCCACATTTCCATAGCATACTTTTTGTGAGATAGCCAAGTAGAAGAATAAATGTTTTTAAAGTTTTAAATTATAAATTATGGTATAAATCATTTACGGAATTCCATTTAATTTTCCAATGTTTCAAAAAACAATGATTTACCAAATTGGAAGCAATTTAGGTGAAATGCGAATTTAGAACAGTCAGAAATATTCAATTTTAATAGGAGCGTGTATTTTTATACTATTGTATTAAAATATATTCCATTAGTATTATATTTGTGCCTATTTTGTAACGCATTAAAGAGGGCGTGGCATACCCCATAATGCATATATAATATCTTAGTTTTCAATCTTGATGAAACAGTATATATGTATGTATATATAGCATATAGGACATAGAAATGACTACTTAAAAATCAACATTTTATATGAAAAACTTTGTTGTCTCTCGAGATATCTTAACAAAGTTACCAGATATTTAATATTGAGAGTGAGATCGGTGAAAATTGAATATAGATAATAGATAACTTTGCTTTCTTGTTTTTTTCCAATTAGTTTCATAGTTTCTAACTCAAAATTGAAGATATTGGTTTGTTCTGAAGTTTACTCCCCGATAAATTTTATTATATATATATATTTTTTATTTTATTATTATAATTATATAATATATTATATAAAAATAGATTTATTAAATTTTGAGGAGAAATGCATTAAAAGTTGTGGAAAAGAAATACATTACAATAATTTGTTGTTATTCATTTTGTTTATTTTTTTTTAAGTTATGTTATATTTAAGAGATTGTTGCAATTCTGCAGGAATATTATACAGGAATATTAATTTCAATGTAATTATTTGCAAATTAAAATGCATTAATATTTATTAAATTAAGTTACTAGTTCTTATAATATATTCCTCATTTGGGAAAGTCTAAAGGTACTAAAACATATCGTTGCTTTGATCTTATTTCATGAGCTCTGAAAAGCCTCATATATACATAAAAAGTGCTTAATTTATAGTTCATTCACTGAATATTAATATACTCTAAACTGTAGTCATATATAATATATATTTATATATATATATATAACCAGTCGAAAAGGCTACAGTCGACCGCATTCGACAGTATAATACCCTGTACAGGCTTCTATATTAAGAGTATTTTGATAATAACAGGTGTTTAAAGAAAACTCCTTTGAAACTCTGATTTTGCATATGAATTCTTTGCTTGCCTATAGCAGCTAACTTTCACATATTTATACACATTCAATCAAAAGCTGAGTGTTACGACACTTAATTTACTTATGCCTGTGTCGCAGTAGTTCCCTATCTCGCTCACAGTCACAGTCACAGTCGTTCGCTGTCTCACTCGCACACATGTGCTGCCTGCTGCTCTACGATTCCGTGGAAAAATAACTTTTATTGCTGATTATCTGTCTTATTTACAAACCGATCTTGATGAAACTTTCAGCGTTCATTCTATATATCATTCTTAACGCACCTGTTAAGTTAGAAGTGTCTACGTTGAAAAATGTGGCTATTATTCGTTTTTTTCGATTTGCGGGGGAAGGGGGAGGTATCCAAACTTTAAAATAAACTTGATCTGCGTATGGTATACAGGAACCTTGATGCCAAATTTGGTGACTCTAGCTCTTATAGTTGCTGAGATCGACGCGTTCATACAGACGGACAGACGGACGGACGGACAGACGGACAGACAGACAGACGGACATGGCTCAATCGACTCGGCTGTTGATGCTGATCAAGAATATATATACTTTATAGGGTCGGAGATGCCTCCTTCTGCCTGTTACAAAAATTTGTTTTCACAAAGTTAATATATCCCTGTACAGGGTATAAAAAGCATTAAATGCAATTTTTATGAAAATTGCGCTCCACTTTGAGTTTCACTTTCGCAACAAATCGTGTTTAACCTCACTTTTCTTATAAACAAAAGTGGAAATATCTCTTTGGCCTAATTACACACGACCTCAGTTGCCATTTTACACTTTCCACAGCCGCTCCACTTCCACATCCACTGCCAATTCCCAAACCCATTCGCAGCCAGAGCTGCTATCGCTGCAGTTCAATGTAAATGACCCAACGCGGTGGCTTCCAGCGAGTGGAGGACTGGGTAGGGGGGTGGTTGCAGGCGGAAGAGGGGGGGCGGGGGGGAAGGGGGAACTGTGTGTGTACTTTTGTGTATCGCTGGCTTTGCTTTCAACACCTTCAGCTGCTGCTGCTGCTGCTGCTGCTGTTTCACCCACTCCAAGCAACCCATTTTCGCGTTCCAATTCATTTTTCAAGCCTTTCCCCGCCTACCCCCACCACCCTTCGGCAGTTAAGACCCCTTTGCACCCCGCTTTTCCCATTTGGCAGCGCCTTATGCACGGTTCATTTTTGGCAGCTCATGAATATTCATGGACATGAACGCGCAAAGGCCTGGCAACTAGCTATCTGGCGGCGTCAGCAGCCAGAGAGAGAGAGAGAGCGCGACGGAGACAGCGCGAGTGGTGGCAACTCTAGTAGAGCTATACTTTAGACCTACACGTACCCCCTTCACCCCGCCTCCCACCCAATCACATTATGCAAGCCATATTTTTTAGGTTCGCTCGCCGCGTTTACAAATTGTTCACGCCCTGCATTTAGTCTGGCAAGGAAGATGGACAGCGAATGCAACCACAACTTGTCCAACTAGCGGGGAGTGAGTAATGAGCGGGGGGGGTTGTGAATGAGGGAGGGAATGTAGGGATGGGAGTGTTCGGTAATGTTACTGTTTATTGTGGGAATCTCTCTCCTCTCTCAACTCATTTCCCTATCGCTCTATGGCTTGTCTAAATTTGATTGGGATTCTCAGTGGAGCTGCTTGGCTGCTGTGATTGCTCCACTGGTTGCGGTACCAACAACTGCTGCTCCTCCTCCTCCTCCTGCTGCTGTAGTACCTCCTCCTTCTCCTGTTTCTCTTCCTCGTCCTGTTCCTGTTCCTGCTCCTGTTTCGATTTGGGCTTGGGCATCGCAAATCTCTTAGTCCAATAGCGTGCAATCTTGTCGTGCTCCTTGCGATTGCATTTATATTGCTCGGCAATGCCCATGACCAGCGGATCATTGGGATTGCATTCACCGATTAGCACCCAAATCGATAGGAGCACCTTGGCAATGTTCATCACGGGCGACCAGCGCTCGTTGAGCACATCCAGGCAGATGACACCGCGACTATCCACATTGCAATGATAGATGCGGGTCACAAAACGAATCTGTGGCGGACGGAATGGATAGGCACTGGGGGAAGCGTATGTCCAGCTTAAAGATGCCACCCTCATAGACGGTGCCACTTGGACCGTTCACCGTCGCCTTCCAATGGAACAGATCCTCCTTGTGGATCTCGGCACTGCAGTTTGGCGGCGGATGCTGTGTAATCTCGCTTAGCTCTCGCTTAATCCGCATCATCGGTCCATTCGCCTGCTGCTGTTGCGTCATGGCAACCTTGGAGCTCGGGTTGCCCTCATTACCGTTCTCCGCTGGATTTCGCACTTGTCCCTGGCTTGTGCTTGGCTCATTCTCATCGCCAGTTGACCCAGTCGCCACACTCCCTCCACCCCCCGCCGCTGCCTCCTCCGCCTCCTCGTCCGCATCGGGCTTGACCTTCGATGGAGACACCACAATCGATGACTTGCTCGACATGCTTCCGAGTCTCGTAAACTTAAACGGTTGTGCAATTTGGAAAATTTGTTTATTTTTTTAATTTTTTGTTGTTGAAATTTGTTGTTATTGGAAATTTGTTATTGCCTCTCGCTGTGCGAACATCATTCCAAATCCGAGCTGATTTTAGTCACCACAGTTACTACAATGTGTCCACAATTCAAAACTATTCGAAATCTGAAAGTTCTAAATATAAATTATATGACAACTAACATTAAATTAATTTAATAAATATGTGTGCATAATAAATTGCAAATACTTACATTAAAATAATTAATATTCCCTTACAACGTAAATATTACAAAAATATTCGGGAGAACTGCAACAATCTCTCAAAGTTAATAAATAAATAATAAATTAAAAATAAAACAAATTATTGCAAAATAAATAATTATAATGTACTTCTAAAATTCTCCAAAATTCAATTAATATATATTTTTGTATAATATATTATAAATTATTTTTATAAGAAAATAAAATTAAATATTCTGGAGAACAATACTTAAGATAACAAAATGAAGAATACAAAATAAATAAAATAATTATATTGCTCAACTTTTGATGCATTTCTCCCCTTAAATTAATAAATATATTTGTATATAATAAATAATCATAAGAAGGCAATTAAAGTAATATATATTTTATGCTGTAATGCAAAGACATTCTGGAGGATAGAAACCAACTCTAAAAGAGAACATAACTTTCAAGAAATAATAACAAATAATTATAATATATTTATCTTTCTCAAATAGAACTTCCATTTAAAGAAATTTATTAAATATTTATATATTGTATATAAAATATTTAAATAATTATATTAAGCAAATAAGATTATTAAATATTGTAAAGAATTAAAGAAACCAAAACAAACCCAAAAATAGAACACAACCCTTAAGTAGTGACTAAATTAGATAAATATAATCTAAATACTACAAATAATTATTATAAGTAAATCAAATAAATAATACAATAATATAATGTAAATATTACATTCTTATAGAGAGCTGGAACAAACCCAAAAAGTGGAAAAGAACCCTAAGTAAATTTAAAATAGACTGCATATAATTCTGAAAAACTCCCAAACATTCCATGCAATTAGTTTTATGCGAAATCACATCACATCTTAGCGAAAAACCATCGATAAATCCTAATATAACGTCAAAAAGATTTAAGTAAACTAATCAAATACAATTAATATACTACTATAATTTAAATTGTACTGAGATAATTCCTTTTTGCAGCTTTGTATAACTTTCTACATATAAGAAAGCACTAGAGAACTGGAAAATTGTCTGAAAGCGAACATAACCTCAAAAGAATGTGATGAAACTGAGAAAATATATTTAGTAATTCATTATATATATTATTACATTATATTATATACTATGTATAATTATATTATATTATTATAACATAATTTGCCAAAAGTAATCAAATTTTCTTATTATTTATAACTAGTTTATATCCTAAACCAAACTAATTGCCGATTTAAATCTAACAAAATTAAATATCATCACCAATCGCTGCTTAAATTTACTGATCTTAAAAAGAAGCATTTAATAAATCAAAGAACAAAGATATCAACACTTTTAAAATTATTATAAGAGAGTCAGCAAGTATAGACTATTGGCTTAGTTGTAGCAACATTAGTTGGGACCACAGCCTTGCAACAATTTGAGGCAGAAGTTGGTTACACTTTATGGTTAGCAAGCACTTGAGTCGCCTGGCTTTAAGTGCACGGGGCAAGTGAAAAGCAATTTTCTGCTGACAATGCCATCAAACTGGCCGCCTGCAAGTGGTGGCAAAGCGGAAGCGGGGAGTGTGAACTGTGGAGCGTGGAGTATGGAGGTGGTCCGCCCATTCGTTGTATCGCCAACAACGCTTGCTTAAACAAGTCAAACGTTAACGAACTTAAAGAAATTAATTAAAGTGCCACACGAAGAGAAAGAGATACACATGTGTTTCATCTCAATGTGTTGATGGGTGTGCGGGTGTGAGTGTGTGTTTGTTGGGTGTACAGCTTAACGCCTGCGATGCCTTTATTGAAAACGACATCCGGTACGGCCATCAAGCGACGTCATTGGCCGCTGGGTCGGACGCTTGTCGCAAAGTAAATGCAATAAAAGCAACACCAAAAAAGGGATTGAGTGTGCGGGGGAGGTCAAGTCCAAGGTGTGCTCCGTTGGTGGGTGGGCGTGCCCCAACCAACAGACCATATTGTCAGCCCCAAAATGTATATAAATAGCATTAACTACCAAATACCCTGTAAGCCAATCAAACACACAAAAACTCCGTTTAGTAGATCATTAATGATATTTTCGATTCACTCACAAATCATCAGCGTCGACGTCGACGATGTTGTCCTGCCAACAGTGTCTCAATTTTCGACCAATCCCGCGATTTGTCCTGCGTTTTGGGCCAAAGCATGCACACGACCAGTATCTCCAACCCAATGAAGATCACAAACATATTCCAAATGATCTCAATCCAACGTGTGCCCGTATCCAGCGCCAATCTTAGATACCACAATAGGGCCAACAGTGGCAGACACAACGCCACCACCGCTATGAACAGCCATTTGGCGTGCGGTATACCAGGATATAGATTCAGCGAATATCCACAATAGATACGCAATCCCTCAATAACTGTAGCCACCAAATAGGCCGACAATGCGGTGAATCCAAAACGATGGCTTTGCTTCAAACAAATGAATTGCATACAAATGAATAAGGTACAATTTGTGATATATCGCAATTTACGTACATAGAAAATGATGTGCAACAAATACGTGATGGTCCATATGAATGTTATGTAGATTTCGATCTCCAGCAGGATTTGCAACAGAAGACTCGCACGTACAGGCATTACAATATTTGGCATTTTGATTTAAATTTTCCAATTGAACGAACAACTCTATTATTCTTATTGTGCCATTTTCTAGCACTACTGTCAGTCTGTATAGGTATCGATAGCTATCGTGCCTAATAAGGTATCGAACATTTGTAAGCACGTATTATATATGGAGCAACAGTAAAATAAAGTATACCACACTTCATAACAAAAGATCTGTATTTTAAAATAATATTTAGCCGCATATTTGTATATATAAGTATTTGTTTCATATCACAAAGCATAAATATCCCATCTTCTCTATTTTCCAGCACTGACTTTATTACTCAAATACCGATAGATTATCGATATCTGAGTAATCAGGTATCACAATAATACACATATATGGTTATTACAATAATGCTGCCAGTCAATAAACCTCATATACCCTTTATATGCATATGTTGCATGTCGCAGGGCATAAATATATCTACATGTTAAATATTGTGCGCTCATTTGTAGCCAATGTACCGACGTGTCGACCATGGCCAGTCCATGGCCATGAACATTGCGACGATATTGCGCAAAATTAACAAATGAGCCCGGCAAACGCACGGGCGATGAGTTTCGCGGCAGTCCTCGATGGTGTTGTTATTGTTGTTGTTGTTGATGTTGATGTCCTGGTGCTTCGAACACACGGAACACTTCTCCAATCCAAGTGCTGGTGGCCGTTTGCGTGTCAAACAGTTTCTGCACTCTCAGCTTTTATTGAATTCCATTACAGTTTCATGTCAGTCAACCGAAAGCGACGTTCGTAACGTCATCATAAAAGGACGCCTGCACTGTGCTCCGCACACACACACACACACATACGCCCCGGACGAGCATCCTTAACTCCCCTTTGGCTTGTTTGCCTTGTACAGCCGCATGACCAAAATAATGAAAAGACATTGAGAGAGCGCCAGTGCCTGAAATTGACGTTGTTGTCATTAATGGGAAATTGTTTTAGATGTTGCTACCCATTAAAACGTCCATCCGGCTAGTCAAGTCAATTGCCGTAGTTGCCTGTCCAATATAGCATGTATACAAAATGTAGAGAACAGTGTTGGTATTTTTCTAGCCAAATAAGATTTTAAATATGTATAGTATATGTATTTATAAGCGATCGTCAGCACTTCATATTTATCGAAAGGTGATCGCACCAACTATCGCAACACAACCTATCGCTTTCAGATAGTTGGCAACTATTGCTTATATCCAATCTGCAGGTAGTTGGCAATATTGTACAGATTTACGGTTATTTGAAAAGTGTGTGCGAAAATTGCTATGAATTAATAAAAAGTTAAGTGTATTGATGTGAAAGATCTAATTTGCAAGAGCACAGCATGACAGATGGCGCAATGGAGCCACATAGTTGATAATTTTGTGTGTTTTGCTCCAACTGAAACTGGCCTGTCCAACAAAACAAAGCAACTGCAGATGACAGCGTCAGTTGCTCGTCTGACAAAATTTCTAGCTTCGGATGTTTTGTGCTCAACATGCGGGTTGTGCCTCAACCAGATCCAGTCGGTGATAATGCCAGGCCGCAATGGTAGAGTAGAGAAAGCAAAACCTCTGTTGAGATTAGTGAGACTCCTCCATTGCTTGCTGTGGCTGGGAACGAGAATGGGGGACTGGTATTGCTGTGACAAAGGCCAGACAAAAGATGCTTATCGAATTTGGCTTTGTGGAGTATTTCCTTTTACAGCTGATTTGAATCTGAAAAGTAAGTAGTGCCTACTATTATTACTGCTACTATTATCACTGTTACAAGTGCTGTTTACTACTATTATCATGAGACTATAAATGCTGTTACTTGTAATGCTGCTACTAGTATCACTACCATTTATGCTGCTACTACTATTATTATTATTAAAGCTACTACTACTATTATTATGAATATAAGTCTACATTAGACTTCATTACTATACTACTTATGCGTCTACTGTTATTACTACTATCATATATTATCCATAATACTAACGCTGCTACGACTTTTAATTTCAATGTAGAAATCGATGTAGGGATATCGATTTTTGTAAGGGCAATGTTATCAGATTTCAACTCGATGTTGAATTTCCTAATGTATCGATTTATTTATTTGCTTAGTCTTAAATGCGTTTCAAATAATATTTTTAAATTTGCTTAATTTAAAATGACATTATTGAAATTGCAATTTATGAGAATTGAAAATAATTGAAACACACACAATTGCAAATATAAGACTTAAATATAATCCTACTATAATTTGTGGTTTATTTATTAACGTAAAGTGACTGCAAATTGTTAGCATAATTAGTAAAAACAATTGATTTGTTGCGCTAATTAAGTATGCGAAATTAGAGAAAGCGAGAGAGAGAGATGGCAGGAGGGTGGAAGGAGGGTGCGGGTGTTGAGGAAGCAATATTAATGTTGTTTTATAATCTGTCGTGGGGTAATTAATTCGCTCTTGGTCTGAACACGTTCTGATTAAGACAATCAAAAGTCAATTAGAAAATCGCAGCGAATGTTAAATCCAATGGAAGACATATAAATGCAAATGTTACGCAAGCTATTACCCCTGTTGTTTCCACTCAATGAGAATTCAATGTGAACAAAACAAAAGCGGCAAAAGGCAAAGTAAAAGTTAATTTCGTCAACTAAAACGAGAGAAATTTGTGCGGCTTCACAGTCAATCTTATTGCGTCACACACACACACACACACACACATAAAAAGCTGCCGTTGCTGCAACTGCAACCCAAAAGCTGAAGCTAAAGCTGAGCTGCAGTTAGAGCAGGAGTTGGAGTTGGAGCTGAAGGTATTGCCTGAGCCTGGCCAGAGACTCAATTAATTTAAGGGATTTTCAAAACTAACACTGGCATTTGTGCACAGCGACTTCTGGCTTTAGCTTTAGCTCCAGCTTCAGCTTCAGCTTTTAGCTTTGCCATTTTGGCATTTGGCGGTCTTCGCACAGATTTTCGGCCCGAGACCAAAAATTTAATTAAACTACAAAATTTGCCAGCCAAACGGAGAATGAGAGAAAGAGAGTTGACTTCCAGCTACAACTACAGCTTCTGCCTTGCACAACACACAACTTTCTGGGCTGGTGTGTTGGCATCTAAATATTATTTTACACGACGCTTTAACTGCAACTTTTGCATGCCTCATAATAATCATAATATTGCCACGAGCAACAACTGTTTCATTAAAAGAAAAATAAACCAGGCAAAAGATCCTCGCACAGTTGCATATATGTTGCGTGGGAGGGGGGAATGGGAATGGCTGGTGGGGTGGAGCAGCGTATGTTGTTTTATGCGTATGATATTTTGCCAGGCAAAAGTTATAAGGCAAAAGCGGCGAACAAGAAAAAGGATAATTTCTTTTCATTCCCTTCCCCTTCCCCTTTAGCTGCTCTGCTCTGCTCCTCTCATCTTATTGTTGTTGTTTGCCAGCGCTTGGGGGCGTTAAGAGCGAGCCGGGTGGAAGGGGGCGTGGACTTGCTCTTTTAGTTAAATGTTTGAAAAGAAAAATTAAAAACTTTTTACAACAGCATGCGCGGGCTGTTGCTATTGCTTCATCTTCATAATATGCTGCCGTTGTTGTTGTTGTTGCTGCTGCTGCTGCTGCCGTTGTTGCAAGCGTGGCAAGTGCAAGTGAAAGAAGTTAAGCGGCCAAGCCAAGCCCAAAGATTACGTCGCAACGCAGAAACAGCAGCAACACCAAAGACATGTTCCACATGCGGTTTAATCTTGACGAAAAACAGCCCTCGGCTTCGCACCCTCCCCTTGCCACCAGCTGTGTGGCATGCCACCACATAAAAAGTATCCTTCTCGACGTGTCTTTGCTGTGCATGTGTTTGTGTGTGTGCGTGTGTGTTGCAGGTGTATATAAGCCCGATAAGTGCTATACATTTTTAATAACATCATAAACAATTTAAAACTAAACATTGTCAACTTTTATATGAATTGTAACACGACTGTACAGTGAATACTCGCTTATATTGAACAGGGTCAGCAATTGCCTACATTTCTTATGCACTGATATCATTAAAAATAGATAGTAACAGCATAGACGATATATATCATATATATAATGTATATATATTCCTTGATTACCATTAACTTCTAATACAAATAAATTACGCATATTCAAACTTTTAGTCCAATTTGTCATTATAAAATTAAATTTTCAGTGTTTTCTTTTAATATTTATGGCAACAGAAGTTAATTAAAATTCAAAACTTGATCCTCACAATTTTTAAAATACAAATTTATTTGAAAAGCAGCAAGCCAAGTGAAGAATATTTCTTAAAAATATAAAAAACAAATGTTTTGCTTACCAAATTAAATATTTTTCATCTTTTCAAAATCTTGATCAACAGCATAAAAATCACTTTAGTTTTTAGCAAGTTATGATGGTTTGAAGTCGAGTTAGCATTTTTACTAGCCATCTGGCAACTTTGCAGATCAAAGTTTTGGTAAAATTCGTCATTTCAACAAAATTTAAAATATTGTCTAATTATGATATTACAAATTTAAGTAAGACAATTTTTAAAAATGCAAATTGTTTTTTTGAAAACGAAAATTTTTAGTAAAAATTTAAAAAAAAAACATTAATTTTTCTAAATGAAATATTTTTGAAAATAGCTTCAATTTAAAGTCTATTTTCACGACACTCAACATTTGCTAACATTCGAATGACTCTGTGAATGTGAAACGGTAAATTAACATTCGTTTATTTACAAATTGAACGTAAAGATGGAAAAATATTCACAATTATGAATGGACAGCGGCAAGAAATAAATTTCCAATGACTTGCCAGACAAATATAGTAAATTCTAACTGATTGGAAGATTACTGGAATGCGGAGATGGGAGAAACTTTTAATTACAATTTTTTTTTTCACCCGCAATATGATAATATATGCCCAAATCACCATTTATAGTATAGTGTATATCCTAATATAACTATAAATGTTTTGCTACATTTGCTTATGATTAGACCCGGTACCCAAAGATTACAGGGTTTAATAAGTTTGCTATAATAGTTCTTTGCACAACAGAGATGTTTGTCTTATGTCTTCAGTATCATCGATAAACATCATATCTTTGATAAGAAAATACTGAAATTCGTTAGAGCGAATGGACACGAAAGTCATCATTCAGACTGAACTGAACTGAACTTTCAGGCCGATTGAGCCGAATTTGCTGTCGTGGAAATAGTCTATTAGACATTTTTGACCAAGCTTTGATAGTTTGAAGACTTAAGACGATATTTTTACAAACAAATATAAACTCTTGAACAATGTCTCTCATTCAGAAATCATCTGAACATTTATACTCCCATCACAGTTATAAGTAACATAAGTAGAGTTCTTGCTTGTCGAAGTCTTCCAATCTTTCGTGTGTCAATTGAAGCTCTTCACAGTTTTACCATTTAGGGCATTGAGCATTTTTAGTTAAATCAATTTAATTTAAATGCACATTTCGCTAATTGTTTAAATTAAACTTTTTGCAGCTTGGATGTCAAGAAAGTTTGGACAGATTTGGACTAGTTTGTGCATGTTTGTGCCTGTTTGGAGTGTCAAACAAACAATTGTTGATCCATTTAGATGATTTATTTATTTGCACATTTATAGCGCTTCTATCTTGCTCCAGATATTTTTTAGACCTGCTTTAAGTACGCCTTCCTGCTGCGCTGCTTGCTTTGTGTCGTCGACATCTCACCTTTCCATATGCGGTAAACAGTGTAAAGTGCGGGGGGAGGGGCACTAAATGGGGAAGAAAACGAGAAAAATTAGAAGAAAACAAAAGAGTAAGAAAAAGTGTGTGTGGGGTGGAGAGATAGAGAGAGGGGGGAATGAAAGAAAGTAAACTTGTAGCAAGTTTTCTTTTTCTTTTCGTTTGGGTTTTCTTTTCTATCTTTCGTCTCTTTTTTTTTTTTTTTTGTTGTATAAATTTTTAGTCAGCTGCCTCGACTGTTGGCTGTTGGCTGAGTTGACTGCCATGTCTTGTACTTGTCTCGGCATGTGTACACACGCCATCCAGATCCGGATGCGCCCGTTGTCATTCCCGTGCCAGCACCAGCTCCTGTTCCTGCTGTTGCAGTGCTCTGTCTATCTCTATCTCTCTCTCTTTCTCACGGTGTCTCTCTCGTAACTTTTGCTAGTGCGGCGACATCTGCCAATGTTTTGAACATTGCAATACACACAAACAGAGGGGGGGGTGTACCAAGATACGGGGACATGCGAGCCAAGTGTCTTTGCCGAGTGTGTCGCACACGCAAAAGGACAAACTCCTTGGCAAAATAATGAAAAAGTAACTGAAAGTCGTATTTGTATTTTCCTACAGCGTCACCGTCAGCAGCTTTTGCTGTTGCCTCTGCTGCTGTCTCTTGGTCTGTACATGGTGACGTTACCATATCCCTGCTCCCAGCTCTCAGCTCTCAGCCCATCTCTGTACCATCTAGCATCTAGCAGTTGCCTCAAAGTCGAACTCTTCCATCATGTAAGGCAAGGCGAAAGTCGAAGGCAGCCTGTGGAAATTGGTGCGAGTAATTGGTTTGTTAGAACAAAACTTATAGCAAGGCAAATGGCATCATGCCCCGCCTTGCACACAGCAGCAGCAGCAGCGGCAGCAGGAGATGGAGCTGGACATGGGTAAAAGTTTTTGGGGAGACTCACCTGTGTAGCAAATAGGGCAGGAGGGGAACTGACTATGGCAACAACCTAATAATAATCTGCATGTGCATGCCAGCCGAAAACTTAAAAGCATGTCACAGAGTTTTCAGCTTACAGATTTCGATGCTGCACAACTTTGTACACACACACACAGCTACACACACACACACACATTTACATTCAATGTGGATTTTGGCTTGGACCTTCACTTGGGGGCAAGGCACCGAAGAGATACACGTGTAGCATGTCAGTGACATGTTGGGGTCTCCTGCTCCCGCTCCCGCTCTCTTTCTTCCTGCCATCTCCAGTCTTAGATTCAGTTTTCAGACCAGGCACAAAGGTTAAAAAGCAATTTTTCGAAATGTCAGCGCACAAAATTTCATTACAAATTTTTATTTGCCTTTTGAGTTTTTGCGCACTTTTTGGCCAATGTGCACGTGTGTGCGCGCGTATGTGTCCGTGTGTGTGTGAGTGGCAGCCATTGTTGTTAGTCTTGCTGTGTGACCAGTGAACAATAACAACAATGATCAACTCGAAGCATAAAGCAACAGCAAGAGGAACAGCAGCAGCTGCTTGTTGTTGTTATTGTTGTTCTTGTTCTTGTTATTGTTGTCCTTATTATGCTCAGCCCAAAATTTCTATTTCCGTTTCTACTTTGCTCAAGTTTTCCTGTTATATATACTCGTGTAAGCGTGCCCGTGTGTATGTGTATGTGTGTGTGTGTGTGTGTGTTTTGCGTGCTTGGTGCCGATAAACGTCAGTTGGCAACAGTGTTGTTAAACGTACAGTTAATTGCTGTTATTGACAGAATTCTGCAACAATTGCAATACAAATTAACCCAAATACTAAATATGCAACACACTTTAAACTGTAATTAATGTTAATGCATTTTTTATATATATTGTCGATTGCCAATTGCATATCAATAGGAAATTTATATTTTGTGGCAACACTGATCGTGCGCATATCGATATATCGCATGTGTTCAATTGTCTTGCTTTAGAGCAACTCTGGTATATCGCATTGCGATCGCTTGCTCATCGATACATTAAGCTGCCAAAGCTCTAACGTAATAAAGTATAAATTACATTTGCTAAAAATGTACAATTTTAGTTATTAAAGCTTAGAAACTGCAACTTTGACAAGCCAATTTATTAATAAGCTGACAAATAATCATATTTCAACGCGTTTTGAATACGAGCTTTTGGCTGAAGCCAAATGAAATGCAAAGCCTTCTTCTGCGTGGGCAACCACAAGCATAACATCTAATTTATTATTATTAATAACAATAATACGCATATGCATATGCAAAGTACTCGACCGCACAATGCCAACGGAACGGCGATTCAGTCAGGCAACCAGGCCAACCGGCCCGGCCAGCTAGCGAACGGGCCAATAGCTATGGCCATAACATCCTTCAGCGCTGACTGCAGTCGAAATCAACGTTTAAAAAGGATTTGCCATGCTAAATATTTTCAAAAGCCTTAAGCTATTCAAAAATTACATCACTCGAGTAAATATGAGAGACTTGAGAGTCTACTTCAACGAGAATCAGAATGAATGAGAACGAGTATGAGTAGAAGAAATGTGGCTAAGGTTGAGGATGAGGATGAGGATGAGGATGCGGACAAGGACAAGAGGACCCGTACCCGGAGCTACAAACGGAATGAGAATCAGGACGATGGACGATGGACGAAGAGGCCAGATGAAGATGCCTGCGAGTGCTGGCAACTGGGCAGCCGCAGACCCACGATTAATGGCAACGAAGAAAGTAATGTAGCGAATATGCGAGTTGCCGTACTGATTTCAAATGGATGTACAACTTGCTCTCTCTCTGTGTAAGTGGGTGTGGGTGTGGGTGTGTGTGGACGGGCGGCAAACAAAACAAAGGCCCCAAGTTGTTATCCGCTAGCAGAAGCAAAAACAACAAGAAGACAACATGACTGTGTGTGCCTCACAACCTCAACAGGAGCGAGCGGTTCAATGGTCGACCGCTGCTGCTGCTGCCGCTGTCGCTGCCTTCCATGCGCTTGATTTAACCATGCATTGGGCCAGCATCTGCCCAAGACCAAGACCAAAACTAAAGCCGGAGATGTTGATGGAGTTTTGGGTTGACGGACGGACAATTTGGGCAACGATTGCGAGTGGGTCGCATAGGAGACTCCATGTTGCCTGTGTATATGGCGGAAGGAAGTGGAAAACTGAAGGAATTGGGGTAAAACTGCGGTCGCCTGGCCCCGAGTACGGTCCTCGACATCATCGAGAAATGAAAACAACTCAAGCGAAAATACAATCATATTTTTATTGCCGGCTGGTTGGCTGCATGTCGAGGGCAACTGTGTAGAGCACTGGTCCGAGCAGTATGAAAGAGACAGAGATACAGAGAGAGAGAGAAAGAGTGTGTGTGAGAGAGAGAGAGAGAGAGAGGGTCGTCAACCAATTCTCGTTTGCCCGCTCGTTTAGTCGATTATTCTTGGAGGCGTTTTTCTTAATAGTAGCAACAAGAACAAACGACAACAGCAATAACAGTCACTGGCGCCGCCGAGTGAAATGAATTAAAACTGAATCAAAACATCTGGACGCACGACCATGAGACAACATAAACAGCAACCGGACGACAACGTCAACGACGACAACGACGACGACGACGTCGACCAAAAGGACACTTGTTTCCCCATCCCAACGTCAGACACAACTCTCCTCCATTCGCACTATTTACTTTGAGTGAGGCCGAGAGACGTTGACATTGTGAAAAAGTGGAAAACGCTAAACAAGCAATCATGCTCCTCCTGTCCCATACAATAAATGCTGAAAGCGATACACTTTTCAAATTATACATACTATATTTATTGTTTACTTATGCACGCTATGACATTGCATAGTTGATCAACTTATCAGACTGTTGATACAATGATTAATGACCAAAATACAATGTGCAACTCACAATCTTGTCTTTGCTACAGTATGATGCGGATGAAATCTTGACCAAATGTGCAGTTAATATTGTAAACAAACAATCAAATAGTGTAGTTATTGCTAAATGTATATCAAACTTGAAAGAGTGTGTTAATAGTTCTCTGTAGTTGTAAGTACAAGCAGATATAAGCTAACTAAGTCACCAGTCTATAAGACCTTTATAGCTAAGTTTATGTAATCCTGTAAGCTAACTAACTAAACAATAAGACCTTTATTGCTAAGCTCGTATAATACTTTGTCTTGAATTCCTAGAACTAAGAATCTTAGTAAGAGCTGCGAAATATTAATTTTAAGTTATTAACAGCTTCTCTAAGTTCTTGCACGGAAAGAGCCACTAAGAATGTGTATTAAGGAGCTAGAGAGCCGTTTAGATTCAAAATAGAATAGCATAAAGATCTAACAGATCTATATACTTGACGTAACGTTGGCAACAACAACTGAGGACCCTACAAATATGCATACAAATAATAAAACTATCAACGCGGCTCGTCGCGCTTCAGCAACATCAGCATCTGTTACCTCTGATGCCCCTCCCCATTTGGCAACCTAATATGGCACAATAGCAAAGGTGGGAACGAGAGGTAGACAATTGAGTGGGGAGGGGAAGATAAAAGTAGCATAAAGGATATGCAAGCCAAGCAATTTGCATTTGCACACCGCAAACGGTGAAGCAAAACTTGAAACACAGCAGACGACAAAGCAGATGACAACAACAGCCACAACAAAATGCTTCAGAAATATGCTAAATTACTAAAAGACAAAAAAAAAAAAAAAAAAGAAAGCAGAACAGAAAAAAGAAGAAGATATATACATATAGATATACATATACATATGTATGTATGGTGGAAAAGTACTTTCAAGAAGTTGCCGAAAGTCGAGAGCAAGCAAAGACAAAAACCAGTGCCAAGAAATGGCAGAAACACAAGAATAACAAGATGCTAAGAGGAGGAAGGCATGAGGCAACAGCAGCTGAAACAGCAGGAGCAGCAGCAGCAGCACCTGCACTAGGTTGCCTTGCCCCCAACCAAGCATAACCCTTGAGCCACCCAATTGGCAGTACGTTGGGGGTCAGTTCATTCTGGCCGTGTCAAGGTAGCAGCTAAAGCCAAATAATCAAAGAGAAGAGTCCAGACTGCAGTCGGAGTTGGGTGGTGGGCGTTGGGAAACCACAACTTGGAGCATGCTTGTTGTGTATGCTGTTATTGAAAATAGTTTTACAATTTATAGAGTGCAGACTCTGTGGGTAATGGACAAAGGTCCAGGTCCAGGTCCGAGTCGGAGTCGGAGTCCAGAAACAGATTCAAATGCAGAGATCTCGAGTCAGAGGGCGCATTTTACATTTTGCATAACAAAGACAAGCGCGTCCAGTCGTTCAAATTGTCAGTTGAAATGTCAGCTCAAGATGGACCATCCAACAACAACAGCAACTAAGAGAGTTGGGAGAAATGGTGGAATGATGGAATGGTGGAATTTTAGACGTAAATCAAGTAAGCAGCTTTGTCGGCTTACAAAACATTTGCTTACATTTCCACAGCAACAAACAAACAAATCAGTAAGAAATTTGCTCAAAGGTGAAATGATAAACAACATGGAATTCCAAAATGTTAGAATGCGGAATCATCTTCTACTTAATAATAGTTATGATGTCTTTTCTCGCAAATGTGCTAGAGTTCTCTTAGTTGCTCTGCTTATTAGCTAAATGGAATTTGGAATAAAGTTCTCTTAGTTTTGTCATGCGTTAATGAAAATATGAAAGTTATGACAAACATTTAACGCTAAGTTGGCAGCAGCTTAGCGACAAGTTGGCAGCGCTACTCGACGACAAATGTTACGCTCATATCTGAGTTTATCTGGGAGCTTAATGCGATGAAATAAATTTATAATAAAAATCAACAAAATTGAATTTAATTTAATTGAAATTAGAGCTGAACTGACCAAGGATATTGCAAATAATATTTTGCTTATTAATTACTTGATTATTGACACGGTAATCGAAGATGGTCCAGTGTTCAACCAATCATATCCCTCGTGCAAGCATATGGGAATCATAACTAATGTTCGCTTTAGGCTAATTTCATACACTTGAATTAAAGGGGCCGGAAAGTTTAATAAAAAATCGTTTTAACAAATATAATATAACAAATTACATACGCTTGAGTAATCGAATATTTATGATGATGAAACATGGAGAGCAAATCAAAAAGTATACCAAAGCAACCCCATAACCCATAACTACAACATTGATACGCACACACACGCACACCCACACACCCACACACTCGCACACACCACCGCACACACGACCATTTCGTATGCATTGAAAAGGAAGACAATCCACAACCGTCGGGTAAATCTTCGGCGTAAGCGAAAGGAAAGGACAGCGAACAGAGTGCGCTTGTCAAAACAAATCCGTAAGAGATTACATTAAAAGGCGCATTTGGACAGCTCAATCGCAAAATAGCATACACCTATTCCAGCATATGGAGTGTAAGTATGTGTGTTCCTTATATGAAGTGCATGCATGAAATATCCCCAATAGATTTACAAGACCTTAGCGCACCCAACTCAAACCCTGTTCATCACATATGTATATAGGTTTATCTATATATTTCCCTCAATCCTTGTATCCTTAGCAACGGACGCCGCATTCTGTTTCCCTCCTCTTACATTTTTTTTTTCTTTTCGTGAAATGATGGAAAGTTGTGTAATACAATCGGACAGTAGTTTTCATTATGAATTCATGTAATTTTATTTTTGTTCCTGGCAGTTTTCTTTTAATTCGATGCTCCGACAACAAAAGGGGCGAGCATAGACAATTTTCGCTTAAGTTTCCCCAGAAATAAAGGCAACACCGGTTGAATCAGCTCAAAAAATAAGTGCATTAAATGTTTTGAGACCTAACATCAGCTTCAGCTTGAAGTTAACATCTATTTTGACAGTTAATTGCTAGTTAAACTGTGCATTTTCACATCAATTAGTTTGAAGTAATCATATTTTGCTATTTAATCTATTAAATATAATCATTTATTGTCAGAAATCGTAATCGTGACTAGCCCGATAATTTATAGAAAGAAATTGTGTATGTCAGTATATTGAATAACTGAAAGTCAAGTCTGGCAACTCTTTCTAGTGGCGCTGCCAACTTCTCGATTAATTGCTGCCAACTTAACGTTATGTGTTGCCACACATTTTCAACATTTTATTAAATATTCTAGCGTTTTTGATGGCAGATTTCAGAATTTCTTTGAATACGTTTTCGATTGTCTATTGAGTTTGGTTAAAATGTTGAATTTGCAATGCATTGCATATTTAATATGTGTGAGCAAAGTAATAGGCTGAGATGATTTAACTTAACACGCGTTGCATTCGCTTGGCACTCACGTACTTACACACACACACACAGACAGACAGACACACACATATGTACATATGTGTATATACATATATATGTAGACAGACAGTGGGGCCAACTCATTTGTGGAGCCAACTATGATATGTAAATATTGGGGTAGCGCCAAGTGGATTTTTCCCATAGGAAAATAACTGAACGCTATGCCACACGGAGGCGCTGATGCGAATGTGAATGTGAATGTGAATAAGATGGGTTGGGTGTTGGTCTTTGGATGGTCGGGTTTGGGTTGCGGTTGCAGTTGCAGTTGCAGAGCTGGAGCTGGAGCTGTTGCTATTGCTGTCGCTGGGAAGCTTTGCTGACGCTGAGCAAACTCCACTTTGGCACTGGCAATGCGATTTACATATTACTAGGAGAGTCTGCTTTGAATAAACTCGCTTGCACGGCCCCAACACTCGGCTTTAACTCTACCTCTCTCACTCTCTTTCGCTCGCTCTCTCTGTCTCTTTCTCTTTCTCACTTTAACTAGTTACGCACAGCTGTCTCTTTCGCAGTGTGTGAGTGTGTGTGTCTGTGCAGTTTTTAAATTTGCAAACATGAGCATGTAAATTTGCAATGAATAAATTAACCAGAATCTGTACACCCCCCCCAACCCCTCCTACCACCATCCTTCTTCCTATTCGAGTTTTCGTTCTTCCCCCGTGTTTCTTGCGTGTGCGTGTTTGCGTCGTTACTCAACACTTTCGCTATTTATTATAAACAAATTGGCAGCCCTTAAAGTCAAATCCTTAAATGGCAAAGTGCTCAGTTTTTAATCACTTTTGATTATGCACGTATTGCGCGCCTGTCCTTGGACAACTGAAGAAATCACTCAGCCTCAGGCAAACAGTCTACCAGTCTTCCCTCTCGCTCTGTCTGTCTGTCGCACACTTTCTTACTGTGGCAAAAAACAATCACGTGGCGCTAGATAGACAGGCCTGGCAGGCTGACAACAACTCTTTTTTTTTTTTGCAACATCAACAATAAAAGAGATGCAAGAGGCAGACACGGAGGAAGCGTGTGAATGAGAGTGAGAGAGATGGGTGGGGTAGGCGGGAGGAGGGAGGAGGGAAAGAACACGAGATTCAGATGAAAAAACGTCAACAGCAGCCACGGCGACAGGACGACTTATCCAGAGAATGCTGGATAAACTTCTAGCCTCAGTTGCCGCAATGACAGCACGACGAGGAGATGTCGACGAGCAGGACAACAACAACAAAGAAACGGGACAACAACAAAAAGGAACAAAAACAAAACAAAACAAAAAGCAAAAAAAAGTGCAAAAAGAGGAAAAAGAAACGAACACAACGAGCCGAGAAAACTCAATTAAACTTTTGTAATTACAGCTAAAACGGAAGAAGATATTTATCCAGTATAATTGCATTGAAGGCAAATGAAAGAAAAGAAACGAAAAGAAAAGAAAAGAGAAGTGAAGTAAAGTAAAGTACAGAAAAAAAATAAGTGAGAGAAAAGGAAAAAGCCAAAAACCAAAACCCAAGCGAAAGAGACGCAAAAGAAAATAAATAAATATAGAATGCCGGTAGACAGCAATAAGCAGTAGACAAAACATTGAGAGACAATCCCAGCAGCAGGTAAACGTTATCCGTCCTGGCGCCACAAGTGCCACTTGACACATCGGCATTAACAGAAAGAGAGAGGGAGAGAGAGACAGAGAGAGAGAGAGAGAGAGAAGCAGAAAGTGTTGTAGAAACAGCATTGTCGTGTAGCCATAAAAAATGTTCTCCTCCTTCTCCTCCATTTCAGCTCTTCTTTCCCAAGCCTCAGCTCAATGCATTGTCTAGCTTAACGCCTGGCTAGTTTCTGGCTTTATATGTACTATGTAGTATCCAAAACAATGTCTCAAATCAGATGCAACAGATCGCTCGCTCAGATGAAAACACATTTCTAGTTATGCTATGAAAGCAGAAAGCGACAAGCAGCAACGAGAAGCAATAATTTATCGTGCGATAAGCAGCACAGCACAGCAACGAAAGCAGTGAGAGAAGCAACAGCTAAAATTGCTTCAGACTAAACAAACAAGTGGCGCCACCTGGTGTCGAGTGCATTTCTAACTTTGTTTTGTCACTTTGGTGTTTAGTGTGCGAAAACGTTTGCAGAATTGTATTAATATAATTTGTTAATTTCTATTCATAAAAGTTGTTTAAAAGTAGTTTCTATTGCACCGGAATAATATTAATTAACATTAAACATTGTGTTTACCAACACTGGCAAACTGTTTATTTTTGATTTTCTGTCGCAATATGATTTACTTTTGTTTAAATCTTTTGTATATATGCTTCTAATAGCAGTTGCGTCTGCACGTATATTCATGGGTTTACCAACACTGGCAAATTTTCTTATTTTCAATCAAGTTAATCTATTTGAAAATATGCACATCAACACCAAAATAAATATATGGAATGCTCTTAATAGTCTGCACAGTTATTTGTTCGTTCAAATCATATACATGTTTACCAACACTGGCAAAATGTAAATTTTTTTAAGTTTCTATCGCAAGATGATTTAATTGCTTAATTCGATGTGTGCTCTTAATAACAGTTGCGCTTGCACATTTCTTATTCCAATACATTTATATGTTTACCAACACTGGCAAACTGTTTATTTTTGGCTTTTGAAGCCCAAGACGTTTTAAGTATTTAAAACTATGTAGGCTCTCAATAGCAGTTGGGCCAGCATGTTTGTTAGTCTAAGACATTAATATGATATTTACCAACACTGGCAATCATTTGTATTTTATAGATTTAAAATCACTACAGTATTTCATTTCGATGCTTCCACAGAATCTATCTCAAGTGACTCAAGACGTACTCAATTTCAGTTTCGGACATTTTTTTAAAGCCCTTCTCATCGACAAATCCAATGTCCATTTGATCGGCACCCAGTGAGTTATTACCACAGGCCAGCTTGAGTGTCTGGATGGCTAAACAGATGGCCGCTTCCATCAGAATGTCGTTCGAATGATTTCTCTCCAGATAGGTGTTACACACCAAAGCATTACGGCCAATAGCGGCGGCCTTAACGGGTAGAAAGGCACCGATGCAATCCATCTTATACAGATAGCCACGATTTTTTTGCCAGCCGGAAATCAGGAGTTCAACACCAAACGGACGCACACCACGAGTTTGAGTATGCGCCTGTAGAATGTCACACAAATTAAGAATTAATACATTTACTGGAATTGGTCTATTTTCCGCCACCAGATGATTCAATGAAAGCTTTTTAGCCTGCTTGGACACCTGTCGGAAGTCGGGTTCAAGGCCAGAATATCCCATTGCCATATGATCGTCTATCATTGCCAGTTTACGTATGGAACTGCTTTCCACCAGACTGTTGATTAACTGCTTTTCGGTTACAATGACAACTCCATTTTGAGCAACAATTCCCACAGTCGGTTCACCTTTGGATGCACAAGTATTCGCATAATCCACTTGTGGTATCTTTCCTGTTTTACAAAATGTTGTCAGCGTACCTGAGCAACATATATCACTAGTATTATTATGTATAGAATCATCACTTTCCATTTTAAATCGCGATGTCTGTTCATTGTCCGCATTTACTCCATCGTGGGTGCTTCTCTGCTCATCTTTAGTACGCCCTCTTGCACCTGTACCACTACTCATTATTAAATAATGTTTAGAATTTGTTAAATGTAAATTGTGATTTTGATGCTTTTGACTTTTATGCTATTTCCATTTGGGTTCTATTTATAAAGTCTACTAGGAACAGTGGCAAACATTTAAAAATATACTAAGAACATGTGATTACCTGTTATGTGAGACTATTGCACTACTGACTATAGCGCAGCTTTGCATGCAAAATTTCTGTATTGGTTTCAGAAATATGGAGCTGAACCATTGTTGAACCGGTTCACTAAGTTGAAGATAAAATTATTAAGAAAAATTGTTCTGAGAAATGTGCAAGAAATTTATTTTAGCAGCTAACATGTCAAGATCTTAAAACATACCTATATTTTTTGAACCATTGTTGAACCGGTTCACAGAGTTACAAATTGTGTGTTTAAAAAAAAAAAAACGAATAAATGAAATGTGCGTTATTTATTTTAGTTAAACAGGAAACAGTCAAGTGTAGTGTAACGTAGCTCGAATAGCTATAGATATATGGCGCTGAACCCATTGTTGAACCGGTTTAAAGAACTACTAATTGGACATAAAAGGTGAACAGAGCATATGTGCTATGTAATAGATTCTCCATGCAGAACTAGAAGGCTAACTTTCAGTAACGTAGCTCAATTAAATGCCAAGATATGACACCGAACCACTGTCGAACCGGTTCGGAGAACACAAATCACTCAACGTTGTGCAGTTCATTGTGAAATCAAATTATGATATGCAATTAGACAAGTGCACTTGATTAGAGCTCACTTTGCTCAGCTTGCAGGTGAATCCAACAAGTGCTTTAAAGTGGCAACCATCATTCCCAGAACTGACCCTTGCTTGTGACCTTTTCAGCAAAAAAAAAAAAAAGAAAGAGGTGAGTGGGGAGTGGGGAAGGATGTGAGGATTGTTGGGGGGTAATGGTTCCGTCAGTTCACGTTTTTGTCGAGGGCGTCGCTCTGTTTGTCTGTTGATGAAGACATTAATTTGATGCAAATCGCGTCAACCGAACACAATCGAAGTGCTAATTGCGCTTCTTTCAATGCGCAACCTTTCCCTTCCTCCCTCCTCCACACAGCTGCTCACTGCTTCTTCCCTGCACAGTGGGTGCTAACAAAACGTTGGCCAATCAGGCCACCCATTCCACAGCTGAAAATGACAGCAACAGTGGCAGTAGCAACATCATCAGCACAATCATCATCATCATCATCATCATCATTATTATTATCAACGTCATCGTCATCATGAATGGAGGCAGGTGTGCCAAAACGTAGAGCAAGAGAGGGGCACGGCCAGGGGTTGGGTATGGGGCTGCAGTTCTGGTTCACTTCATTATGTATGCGCGACACAGACAATGGGCCACTGATGGACGTGCTGCAATTGCAACAAATGGGAACGGGCGCAGCGGGGGCAAGAGCATCAGCAGTCGTCCCTGGCTACCGCAAACACAGACAACTCCATCCCTCCATCCCTCCACACTCCACAATCCTCTCTGCACTCACAAAAAAAAAAAAAAAAATAGGAAAGAACCAAAACTCTTGCCTGAATCCGAATCTGAATCTGAGCTGCGACTTGGAGTCGCCTTCAATGAATAAAATGTTTTGTAAATCTGAAACGCTTGTCTGTGGCATGTGTGCATGCTTGCCACATACACGCACACACACACAGAGAGAGAGAGAGAGATGTACATGTGTGTGTTATGTGTGTGCTTGTGCAACACCTTACTGTGGAGTCAAATAGCGTAGCTTGTGGCGTCAGTTTATCTATTTGGCCGCCTGACCAGCTTGTTAAGTTTTTGTTGAAACAAGCCTCTTACATGCTCCCCTCCTGCCTCCTTCATTCTCTGCCTTTCCAGGCAGCTCTCGCCTAACCGCAAATCGAACCCTAGCTCCATTGAAAATGAATGCCTTCAGCTGTGCCGTGGGGAAGGGCAGGCAGGCAGAAGGGAGTATAACTACTGGAGGCGCCACAGCTGCACCTGTGTCCAGTCGGCAGTTCATCATCAAAAGACGTACTGCCTCGGGTTTTGAATTTCATCCGGAGACTGTGTGCATGCATATGTGTGTGCGTGTGTGTGTGTGTGTGTGTGTGCTTGGACTGCTTTGCTCCTTTCGCCAAAAGCCATTCGCACGCCTGTAATTTAATGTGGCCATCATGGTCATCTGGTCATGTGGCAATGTGGCAATGTGTCCATAAACGCCCATTTGTGCACTCATTTATCTGGACGGGCCCAGGCGAACGGGCAAAACTGCAGATTGGATTTGTTAACGCAATTTTGCGCTTATACAACATTATTTTAATGCAAGTATTCTCCTGGCAAACTCTACTTGCATTGGGCTGGACCTTAATCACACGCACATTTTTGCTGGCCAAGAGGTATCAACAGCATCAGCTGACAATGTCATCCAATCATCAGACTTGTGAGTCTAAAGCTTTCCCTATTGAGCTTTTTATGCGCTTATAAATGCACTTGAAAAGCTCACAAAAGCTCGCAATAACCGCTACATTCTTAGTTGATTATTTTAACTTTTATTGCAAATGTATATTAACAGCTTTTGTCTGAAAGCTGTATTATTAATATACTTCTAATTATTTCTTAACTGATTTTAAGCTTTGTCTTAAAGTTGCGAGAACTTTTAATAAGCCGTTGATCACAAGCTCCATTAATGAACTTTTCACTGCTATATTCTTTAAACTTTAAAATTACTCAAAAAAGCTTAGATTTCACGACTTGCTTTGTATATGTGAGCTTTACAGCTTTAGAGTAAGACCTAAGATGAAAGTTCCTTTCTATGTGCAGCCAATCAACTTAAGCCAATCCAAAAGCTTTCCTTAAACGATTCTTCTGTACAATTCTTCTTAAGCCGAATGCTCTCCCTCTCATTTTCTCTTACTCTGTTACTCTTCAACTTAAGCCAACAGCTTTATTCTTCCTTCAACTAAAAAAACTGTTAATTGTTTAACTTAAGCCAAAAGCTTTCTCTCTGTTTATCTGACTTGGCTTCTCTGATAACAAAAGCTCTATTCATCTCCATCTGACTCAAATCAACAGTTTATTCTTCAATATATATATCTTGAGCTTAAGTGAAGTCAAAACGTTTCTAAAGCTCTCAAAAACTCTCTTCCTTTATTCCTGCAACTGAAAAAAACTGTAAATTCTAATTAAATGTAAACCCTCTCTCTCTCTCTCTCTCTCTCTCTCTCTCTCTCTCTCTCTCTCTCTCTCTCTCTCTCTCTCTCTCTCTCTCTCTGTCTCATGCATTGCTTGTCTTCTTTTCCCAACCAAAATAAAACCTGTAAGGCTTCTTCGCTCTTTCTCTGACATTCACTCACTCAGCTGCCTGTAGAAAGTCTATTTGGGAAATCAGAGCCAGCCTAAATCGCTGCCGCATAATTTATATGCAATATTTTATGCATTCTTATATAATAGATTTAAGTGCACACACATTAAGGACGTTAGGATGCCATTATGAAAGCGCGACTATATTTCGTTATTTTCATTTTATTTTATATTCTTCTTCTTTTATTTGTATCATTTTATAAGCTTTATGCATGTAAAAACAAAGCATAACAAAATGTTTATCCTAAGTGCCAAAGGACTTTAATGCGTATTCGAACTTAACGGGCAAAATGTGGCGAAATGTGTTCATAAAGGATCCTCAGCGATTTACGAGTTGTATCCGACTACACGTAATTTCAAATGAGAGTGGGCAGGGAGAGAGAGGGGGGGGGGCAGGGGTGACTGGGTGCTGAAGGATGTGGGTAACTCATTAAGTTCATGTACTGTCTACTGGCGGGTCATCAAAGTCGATTACCTAGAAAATGCCCCAAAATGCCACAATGTCAATCGATTAAGTTGCATGGGGCACAGTCGGGAACACAGGCAACCCAGCCAAACAGTCTGAGCACAGTGACGCTGCGAGGCAGTTAGGCATACACAGAGGTCCGGAGTCAGGAGTCAGGACCCTACATACAAGCGTTACGGACTTTGGACTCTGGCTCATCGGTTCATTGTCAAATTACATTAGCATCCAGTTCGGTAGGAGCGTCTGTGTTTTGACAGCTGCTTTTGCTTATTGACATACGCTTCTTGGTATTCAACTCTAAACACACAGACACACACACACACACACACACACTCACGCACACACTCACGTTATGGTCAACGCTATGACAGCTCCAGTGGAGTACTTAGCCATGTTCCTTTTACTGCCACGCCTATAATAGACACACACACACACACACACATATATATATCTGCCTTTTCTCCCCCCTCCTGCTCTTTCCCTTTCCCTTTCTCTTTCTCTACTCATTGCTTGCCCTCATAAACGACATGTTTAGGAGCCAATGAGCTGCGTTTTTATGGCACATGGAGTGTGTGTCAAAGTTAATTTTCGGCACAATCTTTTATGAAGTGTACACTCACAACTCTCGCATGTGTGTATGTGTGTGTGTGTGTAGGCAGCTGTTGAGTGCGAGTGCTTGTGGCAATATGACAATGTGCCACACACTGACAACATTAACTGTTATCCATGTTTCTTTACTAATTGCCAACTTGTTGTAAAATTAAAGTTGCTACAAACTCAATTCCTAATTGACTTTTAAAAAGAAAGTTTGATATTTTAAGAAAATTGGAACTACAATTTATTACTTTTTCTAATGAAATTAAAGACTTGTTATACTTATAGAGCCTGAGGGAAGATAGCTTTATTAGGCTAGAACTCAAACTCAAATCATCACAAAGTTGCTGTACTTGAATACTTCATCTTAAGCCTTTGGGAACTCTATAATTATAAATCTAAATATCCCATCTGTTTATCCTGTTAACAACTTGAGAGCCTTAACATATAGTCCTCTTATTAACATTGCCTCAATTCTCTAAAATTGTTAATTATGTTATTTATTGTTATTTCTCTTAATCTTCTAAATTTAAATACTATATAAAATAAAGTAAATCAATTAAATTATAACGAAAATATAGTTAGTTCAGAAATTAATATTTAGCTATTAAAAATGTTACTTGTCTAACTCAAACTTTTCTGAAGAGAATTGAAATATTTGAAATATTTCAAAGTCAATTGTAATTCAAAGTTTGCTAATTAATTTTATAAAATAAAGAAATAAATAAAGAATAACAAAATTGTGAGTTAAAATACTTAAGAAGTAAATACAAAATTATATTTTTGTGCTTGATCGTGGACGACCCTGTAAAGTATATATATTCTTGATCAGTATCAACAGCCGTCGATCTCAGCAACCGTAAGGTTAATGTATACCCTCCGCAAATAGAATAAATACAATTATTGCTTAACTTTTGCCTGGCAAACACTTCCAACTTAACATATGTTTAACGAATAGCATTGTGAAACAATCCTGAAAGTTTCATAAAGATCGGTTCATAACAAGGGAAGTTATTCCGAAAAGAAATGTTTACATTAAATCGCTTGCGTTTTGCTTTATGCGGCCAACACATGTGTGCGAGCGAGACAGCTTTATTAAGGTGACTGACGCAGCGTATTATGCAGTCGCGCTCACTCGACTGATCCGCTTGTTAATACAGCATTTCCCAGTTCAAGATCAAGTTCACTTCGTTGCATGCTGAAAATGACAGAAACTATTCATGAATATCAAAGAAAATATACAACAATTTAACAATTTTATTGAAGAACTCTAAGAAAATCATTGATCTATTATTTAAATAACAGGGTATGAACAAAAAGAACTCGTATACCTAATATGGAGTTATAGTTTCAATTTGTTAACCCTTTCCGCGACTTTGATCAACTCTCAAGTTGCGTGCAAGTTTTTAAGTTAATTTTGCTGCTTTGGCTTAACTAAACTAAGTTTCTCATAATCCTTACAAGAGTTTGTTGCATATTTGTTGCAATGGTGGCCAATGAGGGGGAAACTGCCGGCAATACTAGTAGGAGTTGAAGACCTATTGGGGTAAAGTGAACAGGCCAAAAGAAGCCGCATCAAATGAGCCACAAAAGACGCATCGTGATAGGATAGGGGAAAGGGAAAGGAGACTTCTGTTGTGGATGGATGGACAATGTCCTGAACCTGTTGTTACTGTTATTCGAATTGTGATGCCCCCGTGTCACCATCATCAATGAGAAGTTTGTTGAACGAACTCACGTTTGGGCTGCGTTCCAATAATAAAAATCACTTTTATTGCTCAATATATTCTAATTACGGTAATTCTCCACATAAACGTAACAAACTTGACTAATTTCCAAAGGTAAGGCCAGGCCAGGAAAGGACAGCACAGGATAGGAAAACTATCGCAACAGGAAACCTACCCCTACTTCAGACACCCTGTGGTCTCCCCCCCCTCTCTCCCCTTTCCGTGCCCCCCGTTTCTTGGTGTTAATTCATGGAGTGCGCTCCCTTGATAAAGTGTAATTATTCTATGAATATCGAAAAAGTGTGTACCTTGTGGTCAGGTAAGGAAAAGAGCAAAGAAAGTTGATTGAATGAGGGGAGCGCGGAGTAGAAATGTGGAGGGTGAATGCGGCAAAGGTGGCAACTTCAACAACGACAAATGGCAACCCGTAAGGCACGAACTCAACTAACGGTCTATGTGATTTTATGGTAATTTGATTGTAATGAAAACTAATAGCAATTGATTGTACGACGTGTACAAATGTCCAGACTCAAGACTTCAGACTGACTTCGACCCTTTCGGCATGTACCACCTTATGCACTACCTTAGCCATTGTCTTAACGTGTCTTGTTCTGTTCAATACTTGTTTGATTCCCTTTTACCCTTTTGTATCTCTTTCAACTGTGGATGCTCTGTTGTCGTTGGGTTTCTCAGCGTTCAGCAAAAGTTCTTGACCCTCAACATCATAAGCTCACTGAATGTTGCTATAACAACACCAACAACAACAACAACAATCGTAACAACAAATGGAATATGTCGATGTCTTCGTAAACATCCAACTGACACCTGATAATGGGTATAGATTGTTTTAACAGTCAACCAGATGAGTTTTGCTTGCTCCCTCCCGCTGCTCCCCTATCAAACTGCCTCTTCTCTGCTTTCCCTCTATTATTTACATAATTCTCTATACTATATTATATGCATACAAATGATAAATAACGACTCATATTGCTTAAGGTAATCGGATACTTTTACTATGCCGCTTTAATAAAGTTAAGAGATATAAGGCAGGCTGTGTTAAATTATGGCAAAGTTTCGATTATAAATAAGTAATAACAATAATAAATAAGTAATAACAATAAATAATAATTATAATAACAAAAAATAAATAAATAATAAAAATAATAATAAACAAATGATAACATTCAATTATAATAACAGTTATTACTTCAATAATTATAATAAATTATAATAATAAAAATAAACGAATCCAAACAATAAATTAATATACAATAATAATAATATGAAATAAATAATTAATAATAAATAAATAAATAAATAATAATAATAATAAGTAAATAAATAATAAATAATAATAAATACAAAATAATATATATAATAAAAATAATAATAAACAAATAATAACTATAAATTATAATAATAGTAAATAATAATAATAAATTATAATAATAATAATAAACGAAAAATAACAATAATAAACGGATATTAACAATTAATTATAATTGTAGTGAATATATAATTTAAAAAAATTTATAAATAATAATAAAAATTATAAACAAATGAAAAAAATAACTTATAATAATAGTAAATAACTAAATAATAATATTATATAATAATAATAATAATAATAAATAAATAATAATAATACATAAATAATAATAAAATTAAATAAATAAATAATAATAATAATAAAAAATAAATAAATAATAATAATAATAAACAAATAATAACAACAAATTATAATAATAATAAATACGAAATAATATTAATTATAAAAGCATATTTGAAGTTATAGATATCTTATTTAACAGTTTTAGTAAATCTTTAAAGAATATATTCCTTCTTACTCAATAACTCAAATAAAAGTTTAACGTTTTTAGGCTGAAATCCATTAAGTAATATATTTTATTAATAAACTGACTTTGTCAATTGTTTAAAATACTTTCGTCATTAGTTTAATGCATAAATTTGCACTTTAAATGAAAATAACAAAGAAAATAAATTTCAAAACTATCAAAATATATTTAATAAATTGTCAATGCAATCAAATTGATTAAAGTCTTTATTTGATTAACATTCATACAACTGTCTATCAACATTAATCTCTATGTCTATCAATAACAATGCATATTATCTGCAATCAAAACAGTTTTCTACCTACAGTGACTGCCAAAAGAATGTTGTCTGAGTAAACGAGTGTCTTGGGTTGAATGACTTTCGTTGAATTATTAGCCCAGAGTCGATTTCACAGAGCACAAAGCACTTACACAGAACAAGTCATTGTTTAGCGTGACAAGATTGCTCGACTCTTGGATACCCTATAAGCACTCAGCTGACTTCATTATAAATGTACTTTTCTTAGATCTTCTACCCTTTAGAGTGCATATTCATAGTGCAGGGTGTACTAAATGCAGCTGCTATCAAAGTGTGCAGAAATGCTAATGTAGTCGACTAAAAGATACCCTGTCTGTAGAACTCTTATGTATATACTTGACAGCATTAAAGTTGCCACAAGCAAGCTGCTTACAAGTTTCCCCTGCCATCGTTCTTAGTACAGGGTATATTATACATAATGCAATTGGTTGAAATGCATCACAAATGCAAATTATTTGACTAATAGATACCCTATCTTCAAATGTTTTACACAACTATTTCCTACAGCTTGCTGCAAGTTGAGTATACCCTCATTTGATAGATATGCGCAGTACAGGGTATATTATGCTGAATGCAGCTGGCTTGTAAGTGTCCAGAAATGCAGCTAGTGCATCATCTACAAGGATATGTGGCAAGTGAATTAGTTAGTTGAATGAACAACAACAGCTTTGCAAAGCAAGCGACGCCAAAATCCGAGTTCATTGCGAGTTGCATGCAACATTTTGGGTCAAGCAGCTGGCCACAGTCCATTTGGTTCCCAGACACAGAAAGAGAGCGAACCCAAATGATGGCCACATGCTACATGCCACACACCACACACCATATGCCACATGCCACATGCAACAGACAATACATAGAATTGTATATAGATATATATATATATATATACAATATAGAAACTTACTTAGTTATAAGCTCAACGCACGCGACTATCAGTTATGTGTTGCAATCCGCAGAGAGAGTGGGTTGGTCATCTTAAAGATGGCAACAAACGTAGCACTTTAAGGGTCAGCAGAAGAGATGAAGTTGCCCCCTAAACCCCTCCACCTCCTCCTCCCGTCCCCCACTAGACGATGATGCTGCATGCAAATTGGAAAGCAACAACAAAAACTCAAAAGCAAAACTCGTCCTTCAACGGGTTTGCTGCCAAGGGAGTGTGAGCAAAAGTTGAAACATTTTTGCTTGATTAAGTTTCGAGATGAATATCAATATACAATACAGAATACAATATAAAATATACAATTTATATATTTATATATATATATAAACATTATATATATATATATATATATATGAGCATAGAAGATATAAGATACAAGTGTGGCAATATGTGCGAGCATTTTCATTATTGTCTGGGGCCAACTGATTTATGCCATTCAATTGGCTTTTCAGGCAGACAAACTGCTCGGGAAATGAGGCCAATGAATCAGTGTGGCCAATTTGGAATACAAATGCCAGCAAATGCTATCCCCTCCCCCCCTCGTACTTACCCCTCTGCGATGGCGAACTTTACAGGCAACACACAGAAAATAAAAGTTAAATGATAAAGTTTTCTCCATTCAAACCATTGAGTTGGCCTTGACTTAGAGCTGGAGCTGAATTGTTTGCATAAGTAGAAGTTACGACAATCTATCTAATACTTATTTTATATATTTTTATTATTATTAGCTCTCGTTCTTTGCAGCTTTGTTTTCCTCTTTAAGGGAGGATCAATTTCAATTGTTTTTTTTTTAACTAATCGAACGAAAAAACTGAAATTTCTATCAGCTTTATGCTCATGTCTATAGGTTTTTTATAAGACTAAGTCTACTTGAATTAAGCTTTCAACCCATTGAGCAACTAGTTGTGAGATTTTTCGGCAAGTTTTGAAGCGCATATTAATATGATTTTCCTCTTTTTATTGCAGTTAATGCTGCTTAAAGAGAAAGTGGAAAGTTGTCATCATTTTCCTTTTTAAATGAATAATTAAATATAATTAAAAATTTTTTTCTGTTAAACTATTGATTTTGCTTCTTGCAGGTAAATTTTCTGCAAGTTTAGAGATAGTAAAGAGAAAAAGGAAATTGCTCTTAAGTTTCTGCTTATGGGGGTGACTTTTAGTAAGGCAAATTAAATACAAATTAAAATTTACGCACTTCAAGCATTCATTTTCCTCCCTGGGGGTGAGTTTTCTGTGAGGATACATTAATTTTTTTTTTCGCTCGCAATTATTTGAATGGTTTTTAAAGCTGCTGAAGAACAAAATGGCATCAGTTTTACCTCCTTATTGAAATGATCAATTGAACTGAATATGCACTTCGATTTAACACTGCTTTCATTCCTAAATCAATCAATCAAATTCCTGCAGAATCAACAATCAGGAAGTTCTCTCCGATTTGTAATCAATCAAGTCTGGCAATACCAAGCTAAAGCTGTATTTAAATATTTTTAGATTGAATATAAATACAGATTAAGTTTCGGAATGGAATCGAAATATATATAAAAAAGAAAATGTATTTCAAATGAAAAATGAATTAAGCGTTTATTGAAGTTGTAATTTCAATAGTTTCTTCATGATCATCAACAGTTATTGAAGCTGCATTCGGCGGTTCCTGCTGCTCCTCATCCAATTCCACCTGCTCCGCCTCTTCCTCTTCCTCTGCCTCCTCCTCCTCCTCTTCCTCTTCCTCCTCCTCCTCCTCTTCATCAACTTCCTCCAGTTCCTCCACCTCCAACTCCTCCTCCTCTTCCTCTGCCGACTCATCCTCTGTCGTATCATCCAAATACTCCAATGTAACACGCTGGCACTGCAATGGCAACGGTGGCAATGTCACACTCGGCGCAATCGCATATCTCAATGTCCAGTTGATGGCATTGTTGTTATACAGCTCACGATTGTCTCGATAGAGGGCAGCCATCAGCTCATCACAGGGATCATCGGCATTTGGTTCACGCAACAAGGCACACACCGCATGTAGAATCGTTGAGACCGTAACGAGGGCCGTCCATTTGGTGGTCAGCAGATCCCAGCAGATGTAGCCATCGAAATCGATATTACAATGATAGATTTTCGTTATGAAATTCACGCGTGGCGGCATAAATGGATAATTCTTGTTAAACTTGAGCCTCAACGAGAATACGCCCAGATAATAGGGCGTGTCCCTTACACCCAATATGGTTGCCTCCCATAGCATCAGATCACCGGTGACGGGCCAGGCACAGCAATTGGTCGGCTGCAGGCGATATAGCTCATTGAGTTCCTTTCTTAAGCGTCTTTCGGCCATCTTACATCTCCCTCTCACTCCCTCTCTCTCTCTCTCTCTCTCTCTCTCTCTCACGCGCACTCTAACGCTTTCTCTGTCCGCTCAGCTCAGGGGCAACTTATCAACTATCAAAACTTTGTTGTTGATTTTCCTCAGTTGTCGCAAGTTCAGCACTTTGTTTTCGATTGGTTCCTCAAAAAAATAAACAATCGATTCGATTTAATTATTATTATTTTAATAATTATTATTATTATTTTTTTTTTTTTATTCGTATTTTACATGTGCAACTTTAACAAATTAATTCATCAATTCTCTAATCAAAATTAGATTTCATCGCCGCCTTTGATTTGTTCATCTTCATTTGACATCAGACTGTTGCATTTCAAAGTTGTTTCATTACTCTGCATTTTGCTTGGAGTCCACATAATTGCTTATAGCTTTTGTTATTTTATACATTAACAGATTCCCTTGCATTTATCTATTGATCCATTAATTAAATTGAGTTGTAATTTCTATAAATTTACAAATCAATTTACTTCAAAAAAATCTTCATTTAAATTAGTTTGTAACTCTGTCTAGTATATGTTATAGTGTTTCGATCTATTTGCTTCAGCTTTATGTTCTATATTAAATGTTAGAAAGCAGCTGTACGAAATTTCATTAACATATCTTAGCTGAGAGCTGAGTTTAGTTAGACAGTTGAGCATTATAACTTGGGTAGTAACTCTCTGTTAGAAAATGAAAACGAAGAAATATTTACATAAACTTTATAAGACAGACTATATGCAGACTTGAAAGAGTATTTATAGTATATTATGACAGTAGTTCATTAGTTTAATTAATTAATCTAATAACATTTATTACATTTTATATATAATTAATAAAATTTCACATTTTATAGTTCTATTGATTTCTTATTTGCATTTGTTACATAAACAACGATTGATTTAAGCTCTCAACTATTTGCGCAATTGAATCCGCTAAATCGATAACGAGTTGAAGCACATAAATCGATAACAAGTGCAGTTAGAGCCATCGAAACAGTTGACAAACCAAAGCAAACTGCACAGTGTAGAACAGAGCGTCAAGTGCAACAGTTGACAACGCGCAAATTTTGAGCATGGGAAATCGTTTGGGACGTGATGGCTGCACTCGATTGCAGGATGAGGATGTTGATGCCGATGCCGATGACGATGCTGGCAAGGCGATAATGCATCCGCCGTCATTCAATCGAACGGCGCCTGTACAGTGGTTCGCCGATATTGAGGATTACTTTGAGGAGTTACACATCTGCAGCGATGAGGCCAAATGCGAAGTGCTCATCGATGAATTGGATTGGGAAATCATACAACTGATTGATTACGTTGAGCTCTGCAGCACCCTAAACTCTGCCTCCGAACAGCGTTACGAGACATTGAAGGGCATCGTCTTACACACCCTGTACTCCGAACGATTCTAGATGAACCGGAGAAGGGCAAATGTAATTGCCCTGCTAAGTACAAAGGGCGTGTGTCTCTCCATCAATCGCCTTCCTTTGCTCTTTCTTCCCAGTCTCCCCCTCTCTCTCTCTCTCTCTCTCTCTCTCTCTCTCTCTCTCTCTCTCTCTGTGTGTGTGTAATTCTCACTCTCTTTTGCGCTCTTGACTTGTGGAAAATGATTTTAAAATACACAACGAAATATTTCGAGAAAGGCGAGGGCGCGTGCCTTTAAAAGCTACGGAAAGCTTTGTTTTTAACTAAAATTAAATATATATAATAACCGACTAGCAGTTACTCTATATTTGCTAAGGTTTCTGTTGATTTATTTAGCAAAAAGTGCATAACTTTTGTGTTTACTAAGCGATTGTAATGAAACTCTTAGGATAGTTAAAGTACTTGCTAAACTATTTAACAAACTTAAACTTAACTTTAAGAGTTTTTATTTTTTAGAAATAAATAAAAAAATAAACTTTTTATCAGCATGTTAAAGACATGGATAGGTAGACTTAATTCTTCTTAATATACACTATAAATTAAGAGTAGTTTCTTTATGTTATTCTCATTTGCTGTTTCACTTTCATAAACTATGCTAAACACATCTTTGTTTACAGGGTATACACATTTAAATATTTATTTTGTAATATTTATTATTTCTTAAGAGTGTAAAATAAAATGTATGTGGAAATATGTTATAAATGGTTGTAGAGTATGCACGTACCTGGACACAATATATGATGCCAAAAAGCTTTGCGAAATATCTGTCACTCTCTCTATCTCTCTCTCTCGCTCTCTTTGTTTCTTGCCAACGCACTCTCTCAAAAATTGCCCCATTTATGTACTTTGTCTATAGTTGAATACTTAAGGCAACGTTTATAATAACAGATTAATGTAAAGAGCACATCAAATTTGCCTTACAAAAAAAAAAAAAAAAAACTGCATAATGTGCCTAATTATGGGAGAATAAAGATTCTCCGAGAGAGAGAGAGAGAGAGAAACAGAGAGGCAAAGAGCGAGTGTGTGCTACAGATACACACAGTTAGCTGGGTATATAGTTGGATATATATATATGTATATATCAGTTTTAGATACGGATTCAGTGCGCTCCCGTATGCGAACGCCTTTGCCGTGTGAGATCGCAGCAGCCAAAACAGAGCGGAACATTTTCATTAATTGTTGTTATTTTCAATTTGAATTTTTTTTTTTTTTTTGTTTTATTTTTTTTGTTTCTTTTCAAATTTCTCGCCTGCACTTGCATACATTTTTCCTATACGTTTTTGCTATAATTTTTCAACGATTTTGTATAATTTTCATATTCTTATACTGTGTGTCTGCTCGTTCGTTTGTTCATCCGTTCGTTCGTTGCGCTGCGTTTCGTTATCCGTTCGTTCCTCGTTCATCGTTCTTCGTTTGTGTTTTGGCGTGAGTTTCGACGTTGAAAAGCGTTAAAAAGCAAAGGGAAATATCTATGTGGGAAACTAAAGGAAAAGAAAAGAGTCAAAATATGCTTAACAACAAAACATGACAAATACTAAGTGACATCTGTTGTACAACATGTCGTATGCGTGTTGCACTCAAAAGTGAAAGTCTTAAGCAAAATTTATGTTAATTTTTTTTAAATATTTTTTTTTTTAAGCCACTAAAGAAGTGAGAAACGGTGAAAGTGTTGAAAGTGAAGTGTAATTGGAAACTAACTACAGTATGCTTATGACGTCACAAACTCTCGCACACACACACACACACACACACACACACACACACACCAAGGCACAACACATGTATCTAGTATATGAAGGCTATGGCAGATACATATTTAAATGACTGGCAGAGCCACAACCGCCGCACAATCATCCAGTCAATTTGCGCTGTGTTTTGCGGGGCATTAAAACAAAAGCATTTCACTACGAGATATTTATTGTTGTGTCTTCTGTTGTGTGTACTCTCTCTCTCTCTCTCTCTCTCTCTCTCTGTCTCTCTCAGTGTGTGTGTGGTTGTGTATATATCTCAATGTGGAATGTGTTTATAGTAGCTGCTGCCGCCTGCCAACGAAGTTGCCGCCACGCTCTGCTTTCCCCAACTGCCCCTCCCCCCCGGCCCCACAACGTCCCCTTTTTGTAATACTCAAATCTCAAGTCACATGGCCTGATATCAGTCTCCATGAGTTTGCGATCAGTTCATTATTATATCAAAGCACCTATCAATAATGCTTATAAACTGTTTGATAGCTTCCAGCAACGTAAAGAAAATGAAGCTCAAGAATGTTTTCATTCAATTTATAGACCTCAAATATGATATCTACAGTCTCAAGTGAAATATATGTATATATGTAACTGAAGAATCAATTCTAATATCTCACATAAATGTGAGCTTTGCTTTATTTATAGAAGAAGTTGTGACAGAGTTTATAAATGAAGAAATCGCTGAAATTCTCTAAAGATAACTCAAACGTAACTCAAATATCCTTTTTAAAAAACTTAAGATATCACGTGAAAGTTCAATGAAATAATGTCTTAGTTAATCATTAGACTTCTGATAAGTTCGCGCTGTATAGAAATGTGAAAATCTTCCCTATTTAAGTTGTTGTAATAATATAATATAATATAATATTTTCTATAGCTTGTGGATGCAAAGAATAGAATATTGTATAATAAATTTATTATATACATACTGAATACTATATTTCTATAAAATCTCAAAGATCTATTATCTACATAAAGTCAAGATCTTAATCGTAATTACTGCAGTATCCTATACTAATTATTTCTTGCATTCAAGAAGAAGAATAAAATCTTATAAGTTAACTTAAAATTTAACAATTTTGTATCATATATATCATCTTAAAGATCTATAGAATCAATCTCCTTGTATATAGAAACAATTCAAATTTCCTTTTCTAGCTCGATCCGAAAGATCATAAAGATCTATAGGTTCATTTTCAATTTCAGTATATTTTCAATGTGAAATATAAATAGTGAGAAATATAATGAAATACGTTTACGATGTCTTAAATATCGAATATGTTTATGTGCATTTTTGTGCGTTTTTATACATATTTTTTCACAATTAAAAATGTACATTTGTTTGGAAAATTATATGGCCAACAATTGGTACATTTATTAATAACAAAAACATATGGATAAAAACGAAGGAAAATATACAGACAGTGGCATAAATCTAGAAGGGAAATACCCTACAATAACTTAAATATCAAACATATAATTTACAGTCTTAATAATAAGTATTCTATTATCGCAACAATGATCTTAAAAGTCTGATAAAAGTCTCTGATAAGATGGCGACAATCTAGCAGATAAAGTATCTGTTTGAAGAATGAATATGATTTAGTTAGGATTATGTCAATTCATACTTCAATACGTCAATACATAATATGAATAGTTAGATATATTATGTATTCATTGAAGTACTTTAAAGCATTCATAGTTCGAGCAGCCCAAATTAGGCAATAATATTATTACAATGCAATGTTTGTGTTACAATGTTTTCCTTTTGACTGTCACAATTCCTTGGCCTTTATGGCAAATAACAGATGAAATAGAAAAGTGAAAGAGAAGCATTTTATGTGATTTTTGTTGTTTTGGCAGTTGTTTGTGTTTTGATTTTGAATTTGCTACGTTTTTATCGCTTTCCCTCTCCCTCTCTCTCACACACACACACACACCTCTGTCTCTCTCTCTTTTTTAAAATCATATCCGGCAATCAATTGGCACGCAATCTCGCACAATTCGCCACTTAATTCTATTTATAATAACATTAACAAAGATAACAACAACAATGAGAACAACAACAACAGCAGCAACAACAACGGCTATAGAAATAATAATAACAACAAGAGTATTCACAACAAATTTGAAATGAATCGAAAACTTATTTTTGGTGGCACGTCAAAGCCAGAGAAATCATATTTTTAAACGTCGATGCGACGACTCACAACCCCACAAAAATGCGACTGGTGGATTCCCTACACAAATGCCCATAACAATAGCAACAACAACAAGTGGGTGTATGTGTGTGTGTGTGTGTGTGTGTGTGTGTGTGGGGTGTGTGTGGGTGTCTGTAAATGTGTGTATGCCCTTCAGGCATAAAGCGTATTGTAAAAATAAATTGGGAGAAGAAAAAAAAAATTGAAACAAAAACAAAAGTGCCGTCAAATATCGCAATTCAAATTGCTTTGTTGTTGTTCAATTTCTTTAGTTTTCTTTGCTTTATTTTTGCAATTTCTCAAATGAACTTCATCAGAAATCGGACAGGCAAACAACATTTAATCGGAAGCCGAAGCAACAATAAACATTGTATGCTCATTTGTTACAATCAAACACTCAAAACCCCTCTGACTCAATTGTTTAGAAGACCTTAAGTATGATTCTCTTATGCTATGTATATCTCAATCTGTTATATATCTAAAATATGTACATCCGTCGATCATTTTGTTGTTTAATCCACTCTAATCAATTGTCTAATCAATCAAAATTTCACATGTCATTAGTTCCTCCATTAGCATTACTTGATGTATCTTGAGATTTTCCTCTTGGAATTTCCACATAGACGTGACAAAGTGCTCTATTGAATGTTTTTGGCCGTCTAGAGGCCATTCCTAATCGTACTTATAAATATACAATACAATCTCTATATAGTTGACCATTTGTTGCCTTGACTGAGGCACGTTCGACGTGCTGTTTGTTTTCCTCTATTCAAATTTTCAAATTTTCATTAACTTTTATGCAAATTTTTCGGCTATTTTCGCTGAATTTTTCATAGTTCAGATTGATGAATTAATCACGCGCATTTTCAACATGTCTATGCTGTTATCGTGATATTCATGGCATAAACATGCCTTAAATGGAAAACTTACGGAAACTCCATTTAACTTTTAAATATATCATAATAATGCCGAGTTAAACTGCCTTCAAGTAGTGGAGAAAAGCATTATCTATCTATATAAAGTATATATCTTAACTATATATCGTAGGCCTATCTGTCTAACTGTGCCTAACTATCCGAACTCGACTCTCAGCTGAGCTTTATTAATGAAACTTGGCACAGCTGCTTATTGCGACTGTAGATAGAACATTGAACTGTATTAACAATATCACAAGACTATATCATATAGTTGGCATAGCATTATGCCAACATTACATTAAATATATTAAGTGAAAGTGAAAGTGAATTATTGATTTATCCTTGATGAACTGCACTTCTTTACTTTTGTAAGTGTATTAAATCTTCGGCAATATGAAAATAGCGCTACCTACTCGCTTCTCACGTAATTTATTGAGTTAATATAGATGCCAAGAAGTGATATGCAAAGCATATAGAGTAAAGAAACGATGCGAAAGAATAAGCAATTTCATTATAATGAAAGATGAAAAGAACATAAATCATAAACGTATTGAGTATATGCATATATGTATTATGTATGTATGTATGTATGTACATGTACATATATTGTAGGGTATTTAAGCGTCTTGGTTGTTCTCATTTTCATTCTCAGATATGTCCATCAACAAGGCTTTAAACACGCTTACCGGCCAAACAGAAAGCAACAAAAAGAGCAACGGCAACAACAAAAAATGCCAACACGGCAACAAGAGCAACAACAACAACAAAAACAACAGCAACAACAACAATAAAATACAGCTGACTAAAATGCGAAGTGAACTGTTTATTTAATATAAATATAAGAAAACGCCTCGTATTCGCCTTTCGTATCATTAAACACATAACACAAAGCAGAAGCAGCAGCAGCAGCAACATCCCCTCTTACCACCGATCAGTTCGTCGTCGTCCCCCCCCCCTCATCAACCAACCCCTCCCCAGCGCTTTTTGGGGATCCATCGATCGCATTGCTTCGGAGCGTAACGCAAACGCAAACGAAATTGCGATCGGAGCAAAAAGAAAAAAAAAAGAGAGAAAAGAAGAAGAATATACGGGATTCGTACTCGTGGCACGTAGCCGTATTTCCACTTACAGTTTCCGAGGCGCACGTTGGCCACAATAACGGCCCGCAAATCGTGTAAAGGATTTGGCGCGTCGTTGACGCGGAAGCGGACGCCAAGATGATGTTCACCCGCGCCCAAGTGCGCAAACAGAAGGCAAGCAGCTCCAGCAGCAGCCAGAGGCCACGCAGCTCCGGCGGCTCCTCACGTCATGATGTAAGTGTCATTTCAAATTCTACAAAGCATTAGCTACATTTCAAATTACTTTAAGCTACATCCATTTATTTGCTTTAAACTTATCTAAAACTTTACGTCAGCCTCATAGACAGTTGCATACTAAATTTCATAGCTCTAAGTTGTAAATATTCCGAGTTCCTTGAGTCTCTATGAGTATGGATAGACTTAGTTTCAATGTATGAAATGTTAATGTAATTAACTCTCTATATACGCTTTGTTTTTCTAGATGAATAGATCTAGCTATAGTTGTTATTTATAGGAAAGTGTAAGAAACTTAGGAAATTTCCCAACACTGGCTCCTATAGTTTCCCATCAATTTGTGGTCAAATCATTTTTAAATACAATTGTCTGGCTTTTACATGCCTACCCTATGCTTTAGCTTTACGACTATAGGGTATTTTAATCTTGTGGCCTTAATAGTGTTAATAGTGTTGTATATTTATATAAGAACAGAACCAAACAACTTGTAAAAACTGTAAATTTAATTGCAACCCCAATTAGCAAATTCTTCTTGTAGAAACTGAATATTGAAACATTTTCGTTTGTTTTTATTGTTTTTATACAAAAATTACTTTTAAGTGTTTCGGTTTTTACAGATTAAAGAAAACCAACAACAAATTTTTGGTTTAATTGTAAAAGAATCAAAAGAAATATCTGGTTCAATTGAATTTCAAGCAAGTTTAGCAAAACGATAATTTTATCGAACAAAATTAGTTTGGATTATTATTAGCGAGTTAAGGTATTGAGTGAGCATACCTTACAACTTAGTACATGAAACTCTAAACCTTAAATAATAATAAAAACTACAACTTTTCTACAGATATGGCAACGCTTTGCGTTTAAACTAACAACTGTTTATCGATAAATTGACAGCACTCGTCAATAATAATGTCACATCGATAAATATGCATTTATTTATGCTTACAAACATTCTTGTGTTGTTGCCATATGCATTGCTAGGTGGCAACACTACAATACTTATATTTTTAAATCAAATATTTATCGATAAAAGTTAGATTTGATTATTATTAAGGAGTTAAGGTATTTATTGAGCAGACAAAACTTACCATACATAAGACTCTCAATCTTCAGTAATAAAATCTACAACTTTTCTACAGATATGGCAACGCTTTACGTTTAAACTAACAACTGTTTATCGATAAATTGACAACACTCATCAATAATAATGTCACATCGATAAATATGCATTTATTTATGTTTACAAACATTCTTATCTTGTTGCCATATGCATTGCTAGGTGGCAACACTAGTTCACTAATAGTTATCAATAGTTATCAAGTACAAGATAAACTACCTGCCAAATATTATCAGACAGTTGAAGTCAAAGTCAAAAGTAAAGAGAATTTCAACACAAGATTTAGCTGAAAGCTAGGCAAGCCTAAAGTTTACTTTAACTGGGCTTCACTGTACAATGCATTCATCTACTTTTACTCATACACAGATTCGCTATAAGCAGAGCTCCTCCAGCAGCAGCGGCGCTGGCAGCGGCATAAGTGGCTCCAGTGCTGGAGGTATGCGTCGTGATCGTGAACGTGAACGGGAACGTGACTGTGATGATCACTACAACAATCACTATCATTATGGCAAGCAGCATTCCTTTGATCTACCGCGCCAACACTCCAAGGAGGAGGCATACGCCCGTGATAGGGACAGAGAAAGGGACCGAGATAGAGATAGGGACAGAGACAGAGAGCGGGAAAGTGGTGGTGGCGGTGGCGGTGCTGGTGGTGCTGCTGGCAGTGGTGCAGGTGGCAGTGGTGTTGGAGTTGGTGGTGGCTCTGGTGGTGCTGGTGCTGGTGGCTATGTCGATAGACGCACCCGACCGCGCAGCATTACCAATCGACGTGGTGCCATCAAGCATCAAAAGTGAGTATATTAAGTGGCAACCCCTTTGCCAGATTTACCAGATCGATTTACATGTTGGTTTCTTCTTTTTGCAGAACCCACGACATCAATGGACATCGCTTTGTGGCCAAGTTCTTTCGCCAGCCCACTTTCTGTGCCTTTTGCAATCTGTTTCTTTGGGGCTTTGGCAAACAGGGTTACCAGTGCATAAGTGAGTAAGGTGGCAACACTTGGCACACTTAACTCTAACTTACTTTATCCGCTTACACACAGTTTGTCAGACGGTTGTGCACAAGAAATGCCATGAGAAGCTACTGGGCAAATGCTCCGGTTCCGTTTTCAATTCAGCGAGCACAATTGTAAGTGCCACATGCCACATGCCGCATGCCCCGTCTAAGTATCTGACTCATCCCTTGCTTTTGCAGTTGCTACGTGAACGCTTCAAGATCGATATGCCACATCGCTTCAAGCCGCACACCTTCATGTCACCCACGTTTTGTGATCATTGTGGTTCCCTCATGGGTGGATTCTTCATTCAGGGCCTAAAGTGCGAGGGTAAGTCCAAAATCTCACACCCAATACAACAGCTTTTTCTGCTTGACGATTTATTTGGTGTGCGTTTCGGAAGCTTACGCCAGGTGGCGCTAGGCGTCAAAGTTGTGCACAAACTTTCATCGGAGTCGTGACAACAACCCAAAAGCTTGCAAAGCTTTTAGTTGGGAATTGTCAACTAACTAAAAGTAACGGTCAACTTAAAACTGGGAATACGTAACTGTTAAACTGGGAAATCTAACGGGAAAACAATGCTTTGATTGTCCTAACTTCGAGTAACTGAAAATTGAGTTACTGTTTTGAATCAGTCTCTGTGTATATTTCCTATTTACAATAAGATTTAGAAATACTTATCCATTCTCTAACATAACCTCAAACATGTTTATAGTTTGGGCTTCAACAATATTGAGATTTTGTTAGACTCTGTACTTTAAAAAAGTACAAAGTCTATTATTTTAGTTTAAGTTTAGTTTCTTTAGTTTTTCGCTGAATATTAATTAGGAAATCAGGCAAAAATTTAATTATTTTTTCTATATAACCTCAAAGAAAACCCTAAGCTCAGGAGAATGGAAAAGTTTGCAATATTATTTAAATAAACTTATATTTAAAATTTATTTTTTCTTGAAATAATCTTGAAAATACTCTTCTGCAATTTATTTATACTTAAATAAGTTGTAAATCATGTTAATTGATATATAATCTGAAAAACCCTTTTGGTATTAACATAACCTCAAACAATATGTTAACACTCTGATTCAGATTTGATCTATTCTATTGTGAACATTTCTTATCATTCATTCGTCAATCAACATGGCCATGTGATTAAATTCACCCTGCCAGCTGGTGATTAAATTTGTCGTATTGTCGTATTGATATTCGTATTTTAAATGCCGTCATTTGTTCTCGGGGGGCTGACAGCCTTGTGCATTTTTCTTCTTTTTATTATTTTATTTTATTTTTTTTTTTTTGTATACCTTTTTGGTAAATGTCTTCCTGTTGTTACAGTTTCGAGCACATTTATTTTAATCGCTGTGAATCTGAATGCAAATGACATGTTTTCACGGTACCTATCAGCAGCACACGTAAATGCATTCATACATTCATGCATTCACCTACATATATTCATATGAATACTCTATACTTGAGACTTATCTTTTCGTTTTTTGATACCCTGCAACATTAAGTTATCGTACGAAATGGGTTTGCAATTTAATGATACATGCAAGAGAGAATACATTATTGTTGTACTCTTATCTCTCAGATCAGGACAAGCTCTGGGTGTATAGCTTCTCGTGTGTCTATTAAGCAATATTTGTGTCTAAGAAACATTATTATATTTAAATGCCGAAGACATTTAAAAATCTATCTATATTTACAGAGTAATTCATAGACGAGCATACTCGATTTCTTTTTTTAGCCCAATCCTGGGCAACTTTAAAGAATTCATTAGATCAAGCTTCGATAAACTAAAGCTTTATCGCAAGTATCTCTTTCTAACACATGCTCTGTCTCTCTCTCTCACTCTGTTTCCATCTCTTCCTTTCCATTTCTTTCTCTTTATCTCTCTTTAAATATTAAGCAATAATTGTGTCTGAGAAACATTATGATAATTAAATGCTTTAGACATTTAAAAATCTAGCTACATATATTTACAGGGTAATTCATAGTGGAGCACACTCGATTTTTTTAGCTGACACTTGATCAATCTTAAAGAATTCTTTGGATTAAGCTTAGATAAACTCTCTTTGTCTTTCATCTTTATCGCACTCTCTCTCTCTCTCTTTCTCTCTCTTCTTTCCCTCTGCTTCCCCCTCTGTCACTCTCCAACTATCCGTACAGCAGCTGGTCACACTTTACACCCCAACTGAGCGCATTATATGTTGGCAGCAATTAAAAGTGCACAAAAGATATTAATAAATTTTTGCAGGTTATAAAAAAATTTCGGATTTATATTTATTACACGTTGTATTTTTATGTCACAACGAAATGAGCGCAGCCCCCGTTGAAATCAACTCGTAATATTTATATGTATCTGAGAGCATTTACATACACCTATGTATGTATGTACACATTTATTTTGCCGTTAAACGAAAAGGCAAGAATACCAAACGGAATGCAGTAGAGAATACCCTGTACAGTTGCTAAATTTAAATTGTTGATGTTGAGCAAACCAAATGAAATATTTAGAATAGTTAGGTAAAATAATCATCTAAACTTATGCTAAATAGTGGAAGATATTTTGTGGATATTTAAAGTTTAATTTTGATTTTAAGAATTGATGAAATTATGTGAGAATAATTTAAAATTTATGTTTGTATATGACACTGTTTATTCTGGTGACGAGAACTGGTGACTGGTGATTATTATACAAGAAATTTAGTTAAAAAAAAAAAGATTAAAAAATTTATAATTATTAAACTATTTCTTCAGACTGGTAACTTGTGACTGGTGATTGTTATGTAAGAAAATTCATTTTTTAAAAAATTTTAAAATCTATAAATATTGAACTTGTTTTTCTGACTGATGACTTATGACTGGTGATAATTATACAAGAAATTTAATTTAAAAAAAATCAAATCTATAAATATTAAACTCTTTGACTGGTGAATTGTGACTGGTGATTATTATACAAGAAATTTAATTAAAAAAAAAATAAATCTAAAATTTATAAATATTAAACTCTTTTGTTTGACTGGTGACTGGTGATTATTATATTAGAAATGTAACTTAGTAAATAGCCTAAAATATAAATGGATATTTTTAAAATTCAATAATGAAAATATATGATAAAAAGAAATTTAAAAACCCATTATAAATATTAAACTATTTATTCTGACTGGTGACTGGCCAGTGGTGATTATCAACTGAAGAGAAATATTGTTTCCCTATCCATCGAACGAGAAGTAACTATTGGGCAGTAAACAACCCGCTTTGCCTCCCTGAAGTTGAGGACAAACTTACCAAGCAAAGGACATTAATAAATTAATTAATTAATTTGATGAATTTGAAGTAAAGCAACCTGAATGATACAACAACCTCATTCATTTTGTTCAACATTTTCCATAAATCGAATCTAAATAGTCTACAAGATCGTTGAGTCATTAACATCCTCTTTATAGGATCGTAAATACTTTCGTTTCACATCTAAAGAAAACAACAAAAGGAAAGAAACGTTTTACAACTGCCGTTTGATTGAGTGAGCGCAGCGTTCATAAAGCATGGCGGAAATACTCGTAATGCTTGAACCCAATTAAGTCCCATCCGAATACATACATCTATCTATATCTGTTGCTTTACTAGTAGTATATACATCTGTAGTATGTAATATCTATTATATAGCAAGAGATTCATGTAGACAGTCGGGACAGGCTGTATTAGAAATCAATTTATTGCGCGTTTGCCAACAAGCAGCGGGCCAAAAAAAAGAGACACCAATATAATATAATAGCATGCAGCGACTGTGTGCATCGGGGTGTACATGACATTCTAATACTCTGTACCACAACTAGTACTGTTAAAACACTTTTCATATACGTTGAGAGTGTTGTTAAACTTGTTTAACTTATAGTTGCTGTTTTTAAAATTGAAGTACACACAAGAAGTGGGTATGCTCGACTCTATAATACGCTGTAAGAGTTATGCAGCTGAAATATAAGTTGGGAGAGTTTCTAAATTTTATAAATATATTGTTTCTGCATTATATTTTGCTGTCTACAAAATGTGTGTATGCTCGACTGACGAATACCCTGTAATTGCCGAATACCATACCGAATACTGCTGATAGCTAGAGCGCTTGTACTTCAGTTACTTATACAAGATTTATGGTTTCTTAATCTAAATAGTAATACACATCTCAGATACCCTGTAATGTCTCTAATAACAGAGACTGTTGGTAACTTTGATAATGCAAGACAGTTACTAAGATAAGTATAGTGATTCAGCGTGTTCATGGAGACTACACTAAATACCCTATAATTCCATAACATAGCATAGAGCTTAAGAGACCCGCATACAGTCGAGGCAACACAATGAACAAGCATTAAACCAAAATGTTTCTAGTTGTTCTGACTGCAACTGTCTGTCTGTAGTGTCTGTAGTATCTTACGGATGCAGCTTTACAAGCCGAAGATGACATGAAAGGAATGCAGGCAGAGTGAAGAGATGCAAAAATACGAAAATACCCCGCAAAATGCGACATGCAAAATGGTAAAAATAATGGAAAGACGGCCTGGCTATAAATCGCAAAGATTAAGTACTCTAAGGTCTGATGCTGCGGCAAGAAATGAATGCAATGGCTACTCGTGCAACTACTACTACATGTTGCAGTTCTATTTCTAGTTGTTTGGCGCTTTCAGCAACTACACCCCCCTCCCCCCTACCGCCCTACCCGCCGACCTGTTGCCGGCTATAAATGCATTTTGCGGAACCGAAAATCGTCACCGTCTCTCCGTCGCGTCGCTGTCAGCGGCGTGTGGCATTTTTTCCTTCTTTTTTTTTGCTGCATTTCTTATTTCCCTCAATTTTTTTTTTTTTTTTTTTTTTTTTTGTAAAAGAAAGGAAGAAATTGCCAACATTTTCCTAGCAGGTGTACGAATCGATCAGCTTCCAAATTGAGCATTATTTAGCATAATTAGAGACTTTATTTGTATCATTCGCAAATATTGTAAGAAATGTTTTGCTTGTAGAAATTCAACAACAAAAATTTAAATCCAAATTTATGTGTTGGCAGTGCACGAAAATAAATTATGAAATTATGAAAATTATGGGCATCTGTTAAATTTTGCTCTAAGACTCAGTTCTCATCTGCCAAATATATGTCAAAATATTTGCTTTATTGCTGATGAAAATACCACATATAGTATAACGATTTAAGAACTTATAGATTGTTAACAAACAAAACAAAATAACAAACAAAACAACAAGCAGATCATGTGGCAGGTGTGACTTGTGTGTGTGTGTGTGTGGATATACTGTATTGTAATCAATGATTATTAACAATTATTAATTGTAATTGATTGCTAATGACTAGAAAGGGTCGACAGAACTTATAAGTAGAATCTACAGCGTGTAGAGTCGAGTAGAGAGAAACTTCAATTGAGTTATAATTATTAAATATTATTATTCTTGATTAACTTGCATTAAATTATAATCATGTATTTGTTATATACAACATATTATTATGTATTATTGATTTGTAGTTTAGTTCTCTCTGTGTCTCTGCAAGTAAGTTGAGTCTAAAGAATTACTTAATACAATTCTTATTGTAACTCAATAATTTGCTATAGCTATGTTTGCTATAAAACTCAACAATAAATACAAATTCTTATCTTATCTTAATTTTTAATTATTTATCTGCAATTAATTATTGTTGTTTTGAGTTAAAACTATGCGTAAAGTCTCAGTCTCAATCTTCAATGAAAGATGCAAATATTTTAAATTCTTTCTAAAACTAAAAGAGAAGCATAATGCATTAGTTAGATTTGCTATATATAATAATATACATATTTGCTCTCTACATTATTTTCTATAATCATTTGTTACTTATTTTTTAGGGAACTAATTGTAGTTATTCCAAACTTTAGCTACTTTCATATTGTTTGTTTATATTCTATTTATTTGTTATCTAAGTCGCTGGCCTTAGAAGCTAGCACTCCCTGCCTTTAGTTATTATATTATTGTTTGTATATTAGTTAATCAGGCAATAATAATATTATTATCTACCTTAAACTGTACTCTGCTTTCTATGATTCTTCTTGAGTCTTATATATTAAAAGTATTTTACATTAATTTCGCCATCGTTTCAGAATTTTTAAATGTTTCACTGAGCAAAATAAGCAATACAAAACTTTAGCAAACGATTATTAATTTGACAGAATTTCAGATCGTTGCTCTTTTCACATTTCTCAATAGTTTGCACACTCTCTCTCTCTCTCTCTTTGTCTGTCTTACTTTGTCGTTTGTCGCGCTCTCTCTCTCTCTCTCTCTCTCTCTCTCTATTCTCTCTCTCTCTGTCTGTCTGTCAGCTGCTTTAGCTTTTACTTTCGCTGTGCAAAAACAAAGCAACAAAATTGTGAAAATGATTTCAAAACTCAATTTTGATGTTTTTCGAAATTCGAAAAACACAAAATAAAAAAATTATCAAATAAAATTTTCTCGCTCTCGTCGCTGTATAGACGTTTTATATTTATGACTGTGTGTGTGTGTGTTGAGTGTGTGTTGAGTGTGTGTGTGTGTGTGTGTGTGTGTGAGTGTGTGGCATATTTCGAAATCGGCAGACAGCATATATAGCAATTTGACTGAGAGCGCCAATTCGAAGACCAGGCAATACCTGCTGCTGCTGTTGGTCTGGGCCTTATTGCTTGGCCTTCTCAACACACACACACACTGACAGCAGGCAGCAACAGCAACAGCAACAACAACAACAATACGAACAGCAGCAACAACATCAATATTATCGAAGTTAGCCGCCCAGTCTCATCAGCCTCTAGAGGTCTCTCTTGCTATGCCAGTGTGTGTATGTGTGTGCCTGTCTGTCTATATGTGTGTGTGTGTGTGTGTGTGTGTTGTGTGTGTGTGTATGTGTGTGTGTGTGTATAGCGTACAGGAACAGCTCCAATGCTTGAACATTTTTGCGCTGTCTTTCACATTTCAGTAGTTTCCGTTAATGCGTTCGGCTCGTTGAGAAGTGCCCGTGCTTTGTGGATTTCAATTTTGGATTTCAATTTCAATTTTGCTTTAGTTACCAACCAACTAAACGTATTTTGACTGTAACGTGCCGGTCGAGCGTCTAAACCCACGAAATACTTAACGTTACTTGTTCATATTATTATTATTATTATTTTTTTTTTCTGTTGTTGTTTGTTTGTAATTTGGGAAATCGAATTACCAAATGCGTGAAAATCGTGAAAAATCGCCAGTCAGGTTAGCAACGTCCAACGTCAACGACGACGACAACGACAACGACGACTCGTGAGCTTACGTCACACAAATTGATATACTAGATGGAAACATAGTCTATTTCTATATGCCGCATGTGGTCCAAAAAGCTAATATACTATTTATGTGACCGAAACATTTGAATAGAAGAACTCCAACGTCTTGAAATTTGATTGCTATATCAATTGCAAAGCCATTCAAAATGTTGTCTAAACTTTGCTCAAAATGCAGCTCAGTTTATTGAACAGAATTCCGTTTCAATTAGCAGAGTTCAATTTCAATGCAATGCAACCATTTTTTGTGAAAATCTCAAACTTTAATTCGAATTAAGACGAAGAAGCAAAGTTGTTTACAAAAGACTTTAAATTTATTTTAATTGCAATTAAATAATTAATTCTACTTTATTTAGAACCTATTCAATTTCAAACTAACTTCAATTGGAGAATGAATATTGAATATTGAATATAAAATGAATATTGAAATAAATTTCAATGCCTTCAATAATTTGACAACAATATATTTATATGTACTTTCTGCAAATTTCAATGTTTATTGTCTATCAAACGTACGTCAATTCAATAATATATATAATAGATATTTCAATTTCAATGAATTTGTCACAAAACATTGATATTTTCTGTTAGTAGTATCGCTTTCTGCTTCAAATTACTAAACGCTCAAAACACTTCAAGTTCAATTTCAATTTCAATAAAATTACAACTTTAGCTTCAATTGCAGCAAATGCAAAGTAGCCTATTCAACTGTATTTTAGCCGATGTTCTTATACAATCAAAACCTAATACATCTTCAAGTGATATTTCATTTGATATGGCCGCTTTAGACATCAATTCAATCAAAGCTAAATTAGCGTCAAGTTCTATTTCAATATCCTGCTTAGAGCTTCAATTAGTTGCGGTTGATATTGTGACATTATTTTTATTGAATATGGTACGTTTCAATCGTCATGTTCAATTCGAAATATAAATTCATATTGAATACGCCATTAGCCCTTCAATCAATGGCAATTAAATTCTATTTGCCGATAATTAATGTTGACAGTTTTGCTAGATTTTCTCAGTTGCTGGCAACATTTGTTGAAATCTATAAATATGGCTAACTAAATATTATGTATATATATATTTAGATATAGATATAGATATATATATATATAGAAGTGTTTTCATGCAAGCGTTAAGCTCTGATCAACTAAAAGTCATTGAATCTAACTGAGTAAATCTGATTGAAATGTTGAGCAAGTTGAAATAATTTTTAATTGAAAGAATCTTTTTAATAGATTATATATATATATCTATATATATATATCAATATTTGAAGTCGGCTTAAATTATTAAATATGCTGAACTGAATGCATTTCCTTAACAGATCCAGGCATATGGCTATAGACTAGCTGTTTCACTAGTTATTGTACAAAGCGAGCAAACAATAATAATTATTAATCAATAATAAACTAAAAGATAATACAAGTGTGTAAAGTAATTTGCAAGTTATTGTTAAATATTTGTTGAGTGAAAAAGCAAACAAAGAGGATAAATCATCTGGAAAAATGCCGCTCTATTCGGATTCAAGCAATTATTATTATAGCGGCGGCAGCAGTCAGCTGTATTCGCCATATTATAGTTCCGGCTTGAGTCTGCCAAGCACCACGCCGGGCAGCTATACGTCCAGCTATAATCGCGCCTATCCGGGCAGTTATATGGTGCCATTGTTGCCCTCCACACGCTCATCGAGTTATGGCAGCAGCAGCAGCAGCAGCCTTGGCAGCGGCACGGGCAGCAGCAGTAGCAGCTTGTTGGGTTTATCATCCAGATATCAGCCGAAGTTGACGACCATTACGGAGTCGTCGGCCTTGACGGGTCGCCACAGTGGGCACAGCAGTTTGATACCGCTGACACGCATACAATCGCCCAAATACAGCTCCGTGTCCAGCTATGGCAGCAGCAACAGCAGCAGCAGCAGCAGCAGCAGTCGCTATATTCCAGCTCGACCCATTGCCATAAATACGGCGGATATTGATGTGAGCTCGGCTAGATATCGGCGTAGTGCGGAGCCGTCTGTGGAGCGTAAGCGTGAGTCGGATGTGGCCAAGGAAGAACAGCAGGAAAAGCAGGGAGGAAACACAGCAACAACAACAAGGGCAGCAACAGCAGCAGCAGCAGGAAAAACCACAGCAACAGCAGCAGCAGCAACAACAACAACAACCAAGACGCTCCACCATAAGACGTAATCGTGCTGTGGTGCGTTTGTCGACCATAAGAAGACGCAGCAAGGAACGCGTTGATGGGAGCCAGCAACAACAGCAGCAGCAGCAACAACACTCGCAACAGCAACAGCAATTGCAGCAGCAGCAGCAGCAGCAACAGGAGCATCAATTTCGTGATTTGCCGCCGGCAGCAGAGCCAAGCTTGAGTTGGCGTCAAAAGCTGGCCGATGAGCTGGCGGCATTTCCGACGTCGAGCAACAAAAAGTCACCCGGCGAATTGTTGCGAGAACGTTTCTACATTCACGATGAGAAGCAGCAGCTGGCGGAGATGAGACAGCAGCAACAGTTGCAATTGCAGCAGAGGCAGCAACTGGCAACGCCAGCACAGTCAACAAGGCAAGCGCAGCAACAGCACAAAACAGAGGAAGAGCAGAGGGAGGAGCAGAAGCAGAAGCAGAAGCAGAAGGAAGAGCAAGAGCAAGAGGAACAAGTCGAGGAGACAACCGAACAAGTGCAGGAGTCCATAAGACGTCTTAGTCTCGTGCAATGTCCAACATTTCATGACATCTGCGAGGACATCTCGTCCGACAAGATCGATGATGATTTGAATGCCGGAGAGCTGCGACGTCGTGCCTCAATCATTCAGGAGCAGGAGCAGGAGTTGCTCAATAAGTTGCAGAAATCCAACTCGGGCAGCTTTCAGTTGATTCATTTGGAGCGACGCAGCAGTCATGATAGCACCACAGCGGATGAGTCGCAATCCTCCGCGGTTGCTGTCAAGCAACCCAAGCGGAAGAGCAAGAAGTTACGTCACAAAATCACAGCAATCGTGGAGGTTGAGAATGCCATACCCACTGGACAACATATGCCCAGCGTGCTGGAGCTGAACGAGGAGACGGCACCATTGCCAGCAGCACAGGTCAGCAGTCCCAAGCCCAAGTTTACGGTGAACGTGGAGACGGTGGAGGAGCATCAGCAGATACATAAGATCTTCAAGTTGCCCAAGAAAAAGGTGGCACCGAAGGTGGATCAAGTGCTGCCCGAGGGCTTTATGAAGGCGCAGCCGAAGGCAAAGACATCGCCGCTGAAGAAAGCAACAAAAGTCAAGGAGCAGCAACAACTGGAGAAAGAGCAGCAGCAACAGTTGCAGGAGAAGCAGCAGCAAGAGGAAATAAATCAGCAGCTGTTGCAGGAGAAGCAGCAGAAGGAACAGGTATTGCTGGAGAAACAGAAGCAGCAGCAGTTGCAGGAGAAGCTGTTGCAGGACAAGCAACAGAAGGAGCAACAATTGCAGGAAAAACAGAAGCAACAGCAGCAGCAGTTGCAGGAGAAGCAGCAAAAGGAACAACAATTGCTGGAGAAGCAGAAACAGCAGCAGCAACAGCTGCTGGAGAAGCAGCAGAAGGAACAACAATTTAAGGAGAAGCAACAACAGTTGCAGCTGAAGCTACAGCAGCAACAATTGCAGGAGAAGCAAATGAAGCAAAACCCAGAACAACATGTGAGCGTAGCACAGATTTTCACCTTCGATGAGGCAGCCATTCAACAGAATCAGGCAACACTCACGCCCATGGTCGCGCCCACGCCCACACCGATGAAAACAGAAGGCGTGGCGACGCCCAAACCCATTAGGAAAGCCTTGCAAAAGTCGGAAAGTGGTGAGGACTTCTGGTCTCAGATTGGCTCGCGGGAGACGCTCTACATGAGCAATCGAAAGAAAGCGCTCAGCGAGCGGCAACTGGAGACAACCAACGAGGCGGGCGAGTTGTCGCCAAAAGAAGAAGCAGCAACAGCCACAGCGACACCAACAGCAACACCAACAGCGGCAACAACGCCCACGCTAAAGTCAGCAATTCTAATTGAACTTAAGCAACCCACAACAGCAGCAGCAGTGGCAGCAACAACAGGCCCAGCAGCTGCGAAGTCAACTGCAAAGTCAGCTGCCACAAAAACAGCAGCAATCTCTGTGAAATCTGAGCCAGCAACACCAACAATCACTTCTCCCAAATCCACGCCTGCAACACCCAAACCGGTAGCAACTATACAGACCTCCACAGCGGCATTAGCAACAAAAGCCGAGCCGGCAACACCCATTGCAACAACAGCAACTTCGCCCAAATCCACACCAGCAACACCTAAGCTAACAGCAACAACTACAGTCAAAACTGAACTTGCAGCACCCAAACTAACAGCAATAACTGCAACTGCTGTTAAAACCGAAGCGACAACAGCAATAAGTTCTCCCAAATCTACGCCGGCAACACCTAAGCTAACAGCAACAACAGCAAGCAAATCCAAATCTGATCCAGCAACAACTGCAACTGCATTAAAAATAACAATAGAAAAGCCACCCACAACAACAACTGTTGCAAAGCCAGCAATAGCGAAGACAGTAGCAACAGTTGCTGGGACAGGAACAACAGCAGCAAAAGAACAGTCTGGCAACGCTGCAAACGCAACTGTAGTCATGACAACCGCATCAACAATAGCAACAATTGCACAAACAGCAACAGGCAAATCAAAACTGTTCGAAACGACAACAACAATAGCTAAAACTACGGCAACAACAACGACGGCAGCGCCAAAAATAAATACCGGGCAAACAGCCAAGTCACCTGAACAACAACAGGCAACGACAACAGCAGCGGCAGCAGCAGCAGCAGCAACGAAAATAAATAAAACAACGCATAATAATGAGCGACAACAACAGCAGCAGCAGCAGCAACAACAACAACAACCACCAGACAACGCAGCAGCAGCAGCAACAGCAATAGAAAAAGCGGCGACAGCAACATTCAAGCAACAAACGGAAATTAAAACGAAATTGACGGAAACTGTTGAGCCAAAGTCAAAGGTGCAATCACCGAAAACGCCGACAAAGCCAAAAACTGCGACGCCAGCAACAACAGCAGCAGCAGCAGTAGCCAAAAAGAAAGTCACAACAGCAACAGCAGCAGCAACAACTCCGACAGCAGCAGCAACAGCAGCAGCAACAACAACAACAACAATAACAACAACAACACTGCTAGACAGCAATGTGACCCCAATCAATGCCGATCAATTTATAACGTTGGCCCCCACTAAGGCGGCCATTGCAGCAGCCACAAATGCGTCATCGCCGGCAACCGCAACTGCAGCAGCAAATGCAGCGACAGCAACAGCAACAGCTACAACGCCTACAACAGCAGCAATAATAACAACAATAGCAACAGCAGCAACAAGCGACGAGCTACGAACTGTTGCTGCTACTGCTGATGCTGCTGCTGATGCTGCTGCTGTTGCGGTTGCCACTGTTGCTGCTTACGACGGCGACAACAACAGCTGCGGCGAAGGCGTCGGCAATAATTTATCAAAGTTTGCAACAGTATCGAATTTGGCACAGTGTCTGCGAGACGTTGACGCCGAGCTAGAGGACTATATACCCTCGTCGGCGGAAAATAGCGAAGACGATAGCGACGACGATAGCGACAACAGTTTTGGTGATTCCTCCAGCGCGAACGGTTGTGCCACAAATCTCAGTGCCAGCATGAAGAAGAAACAGCGCAAGGAGAAGAAGAAACAGAGACAGGCTAAAGATGCAGCGGCGCCAGCACGTTTTGATCCGCAAAAGAAAATCAAAATCGATACGACAAGCAAATGTTATGTGAAAGAGGAGGCGCCACGTTATCCATTGGTTGCCACACCGCGTCCACTTTGGAAGCGTGAGAAGATCGTTTATTCCGATGAGAATACGGACGATGAGAGCAGCTCCGAGGGCAGCGAGGCAACCGGTGGTTCCCTTGAAGAGGATAGCGATGAGGATGATAGCGATGCCTGCACCAGCAACAGCTCCTCCAGCTCGGAGGAGTTTGATGATGAGGCGCATGCTGCAGTTGCGAGTAAACAGGCGCATGTTGCCGCTAGCAATGGCACTGCGAATGCCAATGCCAATGCCAACTTGACGTTAGCTACAAATCAAGTTTCCACACTCTCTGCTGCATCCACATCCACATCCACTTCCGTTTCCGTTTCCGTATCCGCCTCGGCATCCACCTCAGTGTCTGCATCCAGTTCACCATCGATAATTCGAATGAGCACGTGCAGCAATGATTCCGGCTTTGAGGGTGGCACAGCACCTTCCAGTCCCAAAAAAGATGTTGGGTAAGCAAACCACAGCAAACCTAAGTTCCTTACATAGAGACAGTCAAGACGGACTAACAACTAGACGAACGTTTCAGACGATTCAGACAGTTCCGACACATGCAGTGATAATCCACCTGTTAGCTGTTGGTCAATTTGTGTCTGAGTGGGGCACGTGTCAACCTCCCCCAACCACATTTACAACCACATTCCCCATTCCCTCTCCGCCATCGTGAGCTCCATACATCGTGCATTGCCTAGAGGCAACTAGAGCATTCCGCTCATTCATGTTGTTGTTCTAGCGATAGATATTGAAATTGCCTTTCATTTTCAATAGCCAAACACACACCACACACACACACACACACACACACACACACACACACACACACACACACACACACACACACACACACTGAGTAAGAGCGTGTATGTGCGGCATGCGGAATATTTAGTTGAAAGCAAAAAAAAAAATTATATAAAAGAAAACAAATAAACATGCTATAAATCTTGATAGGCGAATAATACAAATGCCTTTTATATGGCCACATTATATGTATTATATACTATATTTATATAAACTAACAGAAACATCAATTTGTTTTCCGATTCTTTACGTATTTGTTTTCCCACAAACGAAATCTAACAAAGAGTTCCATTGAATTAACAAGTGAGAACTTCAAATGTTGTTTTCTTTTTTTGCCAATTACTTCATGGACTTCTCTCATGCAATATCTCTCTCTCTACCCCTCTCTCTCTCTCTCTCTCTCTCTCTCTCTGCCTCTCTCAGTTTCTCGCACTCTTCTCACACATTACATTACAATTTCGTGGTATTTGTTATTTGCAATAGCGCATTTCAAAAGCAATCTGTTAATGTGACGCTCTGAATGTTAATGTTACTGTTAACATTAATGTAATGTTAAGCTGGCAGACATCATGTTAACATAATGTAGAAACCAGTTCTTAAGAGTTTCTCTGTTTCTGTTTTCACCTCAACACAAGAAAAAAAAAAACAAAAATTTCTTTTGTTTTTCTTCAATGAGTTTTCCACGTCAGAGTTTTCGTGTTCTTATTTCCTTGTGGTTGGCTTGTGTATTTTTGTTTTCTTCTCTAGAAGACGTATTCCATCAACAGCATTTTCTTAGTCGGTTTTTCTTAGCAGACATTTTCTTACAAGATTTTCCATTATGGTTCTGATTACCATAGAAATTATTTCCACAAAAGAGTTTACCTTACAAAGCTTTTGATCAACCGTTTTTCTTCGTTTTCCTGGGAAGAGTTTTCCACAAGATTCTTTGGTAATATTCTCTTAAGAAATGTTTTCACAGATGTGTCTTCTTGAGAAGAATTTTGATCAACAGTAAAAAGGAGAGTTCCAATAAAGCAATCTTCCATGTAAGAGTTTTCCTGGTCAGAGTTTCCTAGCTTTATTTTTAGTGCGTGTGGAGTTTTCCTTATATAATTTTCAATTGGAAAATTTCCTTACTTTCGAGAGTTTTCATTAACTGGAATGCCCTAGGAGTTACTGTGTAACAGTCGTTTAAGTAGCCCTGCTAACTTGTCACTGTGGTGCTGTCAACTTGTCGACATAGACTTGTTCTCTACAGGGTATTAACCAGTCGCACACTCTGAATTTAAATCACAAACGAACTTGTCATAAAATAATACTGAATGAACAAATATGAGGATAGCATCGTACAAAATAACTACAAAATAACTTAATTGCATTTAAGTAGCTGAAAGATACGTAAAGATCTATTAATTGCATTGCACATAAGCTCACTGAGCGTGTTTATGTAATTTCTAAGCCATTTTGGGCATTTACTTGTTCATTTGCTTCAGAGCCAAACAAAACGCTGAGAACTTGCTGGCAAAATGTGGAAATGAAGAGCGAATAGATGCAGACACAGACACAGATACAGATACAGATGCAGATACAGATGCAGATACAGATGCAAACAGAAGTGAAGATACAGATACAAGTTTTGGGGAAGGGAACTGAGACAGACAATTTGGCATTTTACTTTTAGCAAATTGTATACAAAATTGTTTAGGTCATCGTTGTCGTTGTCGTTTTTACTCTCTGTCTCTGTCTCTGTCTCTGACTCTTTGTCTTTGTCTTTGTCTCCTTTCGCCTTTTGTCATTTCCCTTTTGGTCTTTCATCTGTTGTTTGTGTTGTCTGTGTTTCCTTTACTCGAGAGAATTCAATTTCTCGTGTATGGCAAATATTTTCTGTATTTTTTGTTTTCTCTTTTTTTTTTTTTTTTTTTTATTGTCTTAAAAAACAATTGAAATACACATGAAATGCAATTGCTAACATTTTGTATTTAAAGCACAACGAGATTTGTATTTATTCGAGTTAAGATTAAGACTTAGAAAGCAAATTGATTATTTCACTTTCATGCAGTAAATTCGTAAATTCGCTGAAAGCAAAAGTTATAATAAAATTTCGAATTGCTTTTGCAATAAAATGAAATCAATGCGAAAAATGTAAACAAAACTATGCAAGAATCTTTGCAAATTATATATACACATATGTGTATTATAGATCTAGCTATAGATATACATATATATACACATATATATATATATATATATATATATAAATATATATAAATATATATGCGATATTTACATATATCTATATATAGCTAGATAACGAAAGTGTGAAAATAATTCGAATTAGTTCTTAGTACTTGACTATGACTGCAACAGTTTAGTCAGCAAATCTTGTATTTTCTCTTCTTAAATATATCGTATATATATATATATATTCCTATATATATTCCCGATCCATAGAACCATAGAACTAAGTCAATATAGCAATCGTGTGTGATCAGTTCAACTTGTTGCTATGCCATGTAGTAGTTTCTTTGTTTCTTACTTATTGCAGCTGTTTCAGCTCAATGCACATAGTCTATAAAAAAACAAAACAAAACAAACGATTTGATGGAATAATTATGTCATCGTGTCTATATTGAGTTTTTTGGATATAGCATATAGATTAGTGGAAGCATTAAAATACTTAGTTGATGTTTCATAATTAATCATTATTATGATTATAATTTGTTAAAGCTGTAAAGTAGTTTATATTTATACATATATATACCCTGTGTATAATAGGCAGAAGGAGGCGTGACAGACCCTATATAGTATATAATGTCTATTCTTGATCAGCATTAATCGCCGAGTCGATTGGGCTATGTCCAGCCGGCTGTCTGTACCTCAGGTTAAGAAATATATGTGCATAGATGTCTTGCACTCTCTCTCTCTCTCTCTCCGTGAATAATATTAAAGTTACACTTCTTGTTGGCATGCGAAAGTCTCTTTTTAATTTTTAGAATAACTATGCGAATTTCTATTTTGATCAGCATTTTTAGTATCGTTATCATAAATTTGTTTGGCGTGATTTGATTTGCTTAGGAAGAAAGCAAACAGAGTTCAACTTGCATTTGATGGAGAGTGTTTGCTCTGTTCATGTTTTTTTGATAAAATAAGTTTATATCAATAATTTAAATAATGTAAGTGATCTAATGAACGCATAATAACATCAGTTGTGGTTTTTATCTCAAAATGACACGTGGAATACATACGAAAAATTAAGAGCGCCGGCTTATAATTTGCTTGAAGGAAAGTGGCTCTTAAATTGATGACATAACAGCCACAGTAAATCAGCATAGAAATAGTATATCAAAAAAAGTATATCTCAAATGCCCCAATTCTTATGTCTGAACATTAATGTATTTTGCAGATTTATATGAATATAACAAAGTAAGATTTGTAATTACTGCACAATATACTCGAAGTAGTTGTGAAATCCAGTCATGAATAATATGACAATATCAACTTTATTTATTATTTATAATTTCTCTAGTTATTAATGTACTTAAAAGTGCTCTTAATCCTTCAACAATTATACGTATTTCTACAGCATAATTTAACTTAAGATTGGCAAGCCAGCACATCTTAATCATCATCTATAAATTTTAAAACATTTAAAAAAAACTGCTCTTAATTCTTATTCATTTATCTGCAAGTATAGATCCCTTAATAATCATCTAGTTTACGATTAGCTGTCTAGCTCATCTTAAGCTTCATTTAGAAGTTGTCTAGGAGTTAAGGTAAACAATATAATACAACTTATTAACTAAAGGAAACACGAATGAAAGCAATATTTGTCTTTTAGATTTGTATTTCAATAGTATCAGCTAATAAGAACATCTTAAGTCTCATCTATAAGTTGACGAGGAGTCAGTGATTTGCAATGTTTAGTAATATAAAGACAAGCAAGAAGTCTCGCCTTAATATTTAATATTTCCTCTTAATTTACCTCATATTTATATTTGACGATCAGCTGACAATCATCATCGGAAATCTTATATAAGAACAAGTCAGCTGCTCTACACTATTTGTTATTATTTAAAGCAAAAACTAAATGGACAATCAATATTTGGGAACAAAGTCTAAGGTTACGCATGTTGTATGATTGCTTTGATTGTGTATTTTAGTGCGTCACACGCTGCGTATGCGTGATATTTGCATTGAGTTTGCAAACGCTTCATTGAGTCGGAGCGAATACATTCGCATGAATACTCACATTTCTTGTTTGATTGCGTGCAAATATTTGTGGAAAATATTTGTTGTTTATTAAATTCACATTAAATGACGCCTTTTGGGCCATTGGGATACGGCCAGAACAGAACCCCCAATAACGGGGCCAAAGCGGATGTGCGTTAGCACTCAATGCGTGTGTGTGTGTGTGCGTGTGTGTGTATGTTTACATTGATTGCCTTAAGGTCTTTAGATTGTTATTGTTTTTGTTTAGCTCATCCCCAATGGGATATACCCAGTAATCAAAGAAATTGTTAAGAAGCAATAACTATAATATTATTATGAACAGATTAATAAATATAACAGCTTAAAAGCGAATGAGTCTTAGATCTCATTGAACTCAGAGACTAACAGAGCTAGAGTCGTCAAATTTGGTCTTGAGTTGCTTGTATCCATAATATCTTAATAGCTTATCAATTTTAACTTAATTTAATAATATTTCTGCAGTCTTTCTTGAAACTAAAGACAGTCTATAATAAATTCCAATTTCAAGCTAATTATTTGATTAGATCAATTTAAATCCAATTTAATTGCTAATTATCTTTGTATTTTAACAGTTTAATCCATTAACTATTCCAAGGTATTCATATTACAGAGTATCTCTCATTCGAGCTCTCTCTCTCTCTCTCTCTCTCTCATGCAATTCTCGCATTTGGCGGTTTTTTAATCGTTCCTTCCTGCGGTTTTTGCTTGTTGTTTTTTAAAATTGCGAAGGAAAATAGCAAATGAAACAACAGCAGGTGAATATTTTCCAGAAACGTGCAACCAATAAATCGCGTCAGCTGCAAAAAATGAAGAAAAATATATAAATTTATATATATATATATATGTATATATGTACATATATGTACATATCCATCGTATATAGTATATAGACATGTATTTTATTGTGCATGGTCACAATTCATATTCATATTAATAACGATTTGTTTTAATTAATCTCAACATTTGCTCTCAACATGCTGCCAACAACAAACACAATCACAAATACAAATACAACAACAACAACGACAACAACAACAATAAAACACAAACAACATTCGTACAACAGAATGTGACGTGAATTGTCACAAGAAATGCGAACGCCTCACGGCCAATTTATGCGGCGTCAATCAGAAACTCATCGTCGAGGCGCTCAACCACGTAAAACGAGGTAACAAAACGAACAGCAACAACAACAACAAAAAATAGAAAATAAAGAAGATCTCGAAGATCAAGAAAAAATAACAATCCAATATGATCCAAAATTGTACGCGTACCGCAACGATTGCAAGATCCCACAAATGGCGCGTGCTTTTCGTGGGGCAAATTAAAAGAGAAATATCCATAAATAATGGCGCCTAAATATGGCTGACATTATGATTTCATAATTGACTTTGCCACCAAATTGTGTGTGTGTGTGTGTGTGTGTGTGTGTGTGTGTGTGCGTGCGTACGTGCGTGTGTGTGCGTGTAAGAGGTGTGTACAAGGCGTTGAGTGATTGTCACTTGAAATGTGTGAAATAATACGAAAATGCTAAAGATGTTATTAGGAACTGATCATTTGATAGGATAACACATAAATCAAGCCGAAGAGTGTGGTATTAACTGCTTGCTTGTAACGAGTAAACTGCTTGCTCGCTTAGAACTGTCTGTTTGTCTGATTGACCTAAGGGAACTCAGAGATTAGCAGAGTTAGAGTTACGAAATTTGGTATGTATGTAGTCGACATCAATTTAAAGAGATTTATATATGATGTGTGTGGAGATAAGTTGAATTAGTGAGATAGGATAGATAGGAATAATAGCTGATATGATAGAAAGGATTATAACGTGATATGATAGATAGGAATATGAAATGAGATACGAGTGATATGAGAAGTAAGAAATTATATATAGATATAGATATAGATATAGATATAGATATAGATATAGATATAGATATAGATATAGATATAGATATAGATATAGATATAGATATAGATATAGATATAGATATAGATATAGATATAGATATAGATATAGATATAGATATAGATATAGATATAGATATAGATATAGATATAGATATAGATATAGATATAGATATAGATATAGATATAGATATAGATATAGATATAGATATAGATATAGATATAGATATAGATATAGATATAGATATAGATATAGATATAGATATAGATATAGATATAGATATAGATATAGATATAGATATAGATATAGATATAGATATAGATATAGATATAGATATAGATATAGATATAGATATAGATATAGATATAGATATAGATATAGATATAGATATAGATATAGATATAGATATAGATATAGATATAGATATAGATATAGATATAGATATAGATATAGATATAGATATAGATATAGATATAGATATAGATATAGATATAGATATAGATATAGATATAGATATAGATATAGATATAGATATAGATATAGATATAGATATAGATATAGATATAGATATAGATATAGATATAGATATAGATATAGATATAGATATAGATATAGATATAGATATAGATATAGATATAGATATAGATATAGATATAGATATAGATATAGATATAGATATAGATATAGATATAGATATAGATATAGATATAGATATAGATATAGATATAGATATAGATATAGATATAGATATAGATATAGATATAGATATAGATATAGATATAGATATAGATATAGATATAGATATAGATACAGATATAGATATAGATATAGATATAGATATAGATATAGATATAGATATAGATATAGATATAGATATAGATATAGATATAGATATAGATATAGATATAGATATAGATATAGATATAGATATAGATATAGATATAGATATAGATATAGATATAGATATAGATATAGATATAGATATAGATATAGATATAGATATAGATATAGATATAGATATAGATATAGATATAGATATAGATATAGATATAGATATAGATATAGATATAGATATAGATATAGATATAGATATAGATATAGATATAGATATAGATATAGATATAGATATAGATATAGATATAGATATAGATATAGATATAGATATAGATATAGATATAGATATAGATATAGATATAGATATAGATATAGATATAGATATAGATATAGATATAGATATAGATATAGATATAGATATAGATATAGATATAGATATAGATATAGATATAGATATAGATATAGATATAGATATAGATATAGATATAGATATAGATATAGATATAGATATAGATATAGATATAGATATAGATATAGATATAGATATAGATATAGATATAGATATAGATATAGATATAGATATAGATATAGATATAGATATAGATATAGATATAGATATAGATATAGATATAGATATAGATATAGATATAGATATAGATATAGATATAGATATAGATATAGATATAGATATAGATATAGATATAGATATAGATATAGATATAGATATAGATATAGATATAGATATAGATATAGATATAGATATAGATATAGATAATGTATCTGCAACTAATGTAATTAGCCGAACTTTTCAATTAAAAGTCTAGACCTTTTAAAGGTAAACAAACAAATCGTGAAATCGAGTTATGAATGCTTTTTACTTCTAGCTAATTGCACAGCTATTATTAGACAATTACTCACACTCACACTCACACTCACACACACACACACACACACACAATTTATGGTCAATATGAGGCAAATGAACAACAACAAAACAAATTAAATTTTTATCCATAAACTAGGCGCACGTGAGGCAAGGGATTCACCCAGCACACCGCCCAGCTCAAATCCTGCCTATAAGATAGAGGCCAACGATGAACACGATGGTATGGAATGCAATTCTCTCTTTATTTATAATAATCATATATATATCTATAACTAACTGTATTATCAACAACAAATGACCAACAGCCGAACTGTACATTACCTTTTATATCAACTGTCTCTATTTACTATAAACTATAAACTATCTTATTAATGTTAACTATATTTCTTTACTCTTTCCCAAACTGCCAACCTTCTCTCCATCTCTCCCTCTCTCTCTGTCCCTCTCTCTCTCTCTCTCTTTCTCTCTCTCGCTCGCTCGCTCGCTGTCTGGCACTTTATTCTCTGCTTCTGGATCATATAGAAACATCATATACATATTCACAATTCCAAAAATCCGGACGTTTCACCGCGCCAGCCACAGTAATACCTAGATTTAAGAATTATTCGGTAGATGATTTTCATTTTCTGGCCGTTCTGGGCAAAGGAAGTTTCGGCAAGGTGAGTTATTACCTCATTACAAATATATATATATATATATATATATATGTATGTACTTAAATAATAATTAATGTAATTAATTTAGGTGTTGCTGGCTGAGTTACGTGATACAACATATTATTATGCCATCAAGTGCCTGAAGAAGGATGTTGTGCTGGAGGACGATGACGTTGATTCAACGTTAATTGAGCGCAAAGTTTTGGCCCTGGGCACAAAGCATCCATATCTATGCCATCTGTTTTGCACATTTCAAACAGAGGTAAGTGTGTAAAGGTCGATCAGCAAGGTCGATAGGTGCTTAAACGTTAGACGTTAGACGAGACGAGACCCACTGATCTACTGATTTAGACTCGTCTAGGTAATACCACCTACGATAGATACCCAAAAATACATTTGCGAAAAGGTAAAACGTCCTATTATTAGAGTGCAGTACGTGCCTATTCCCCCCATATCTTTCTCCCTCTCTCTCTCTCTCTCTCTCTCGCTCTTGCCGCCCCTCTCTGTCGCACACCTCTCTTTACTTCTCTGACCATCGATTGGGGCACACGACAACCGCAACTGCCGCTGCTGTGAGTCTCGTAAATTTTTTGTTTTTTCTTCTATAAAATTTGGCACGCACGTCCGGCATTACGTTCGACAATGTTCTCTAAACATTTAACAGAAAAAAATACTAAAAAAAAAAAAAAAAAAAAAAAAAAAAAAAAAACAATAAAAAAACTAGTAAAATACAGAATAAAACAAAAAGATAGCAACAAAATAAAAACAATAAGTTTTGTTTGCTTTGGGGGGCGCTCTTGTCTTGCATTGACACCGATTAGAAGGTATTTTAATTATTTATGACTTTGAGGATGCACGACCATTCATTTTTGGGGGACTCTCCCACCCTCTCTCTCTCTACCTCTCTCTCCCTCTTCCCCCTAACACTGTCGCTTCCTCTCTCAGTTGTTTGCCTAACAACACTCGGCGTAATTCATTCGCATTTCTCACATTATCAACTGGAATTAAGTTGCCGCTTTAACCACTTGTGAATTATAAACCAAAATATCAGCTTAAACTGTGTTTTCATAAATAAAGTATTTTGTATATTATTAAAAATTGATAATTCTGCTAGTTAATGTTAAAGTTACGTTGAAATATTTAAACAGAAAAAATTAATCATTAGAAAAGTTAAAAATTAACAATCTGACAACGCTACATCCAAAAATTGCATCAATTGTAGACATTCAAAAAACATTAACGTATATTTTCAATTATTTTTTTTAATTTGTTTTATATTTTTTATTTTATTATTATTTTTTTTTTTTATATTTTTCTTATTATTTATTTCTTTATTATGAATAAAGATGAAAAAATTCTACGTATTATAGACATTAAAAGACTTAAGTATATTTTCGATATATATTTTTTTTAATTTTATATTTATTTTTTGTAATTTAAATATTTTTTGTATTATTTTTATAATTATTTGTTATTTATTTATTATTATTTATATTTTTTAAAATAATTTTTATTATTATTTATTATTATTAATGACACCAAAATTTATTTAGAAGCATTAACAATAAAAACTAAAAGAATGGGAGAAGTTGAGAGAATTATAAATTTATTTTTACTGAAGTATAGAATCCATAAAAGAATCTTATAATTGTCAGGTCAAAAGGTCAGGTGGAAATATCTATGAAGTAGAGCAGATGTAGATCGATATTGACCCAGTCAATCATGCTGAATCCTTAACGATTTTTTCACCAGAAAGTTTATTAAAAATAAATGTATTAAAAATGTACATTTGCTAACTGTAACATTTACAGTAAATGTACATTTTTAATAAAGTACAAATTTGTATAAACTTTATAGATAAAATAGATCCTAAAATATTTTCCACTGTGTAGTTCACATAACACACATTTACTCTCAGCCGCTGTTATATATATATATATATATATATCTCACTCTCTCTCTCTCTCTTTCTCTCTGTTTGTTCACCTCTACAGAGTCACCTGTTCTTTGTGATGGAGTATCTAAATGGCGGAGATCTCATGTTCCATATACAGGAGAGTGGACGATTTTCAGAAGAACGTGCGCGTTTCTATGGTGCTGAAATCATCTCTGGCCTCAAGTTCTTGCACAAAAAGGGCATTATCTATAGGTAAGTATTGTGCTATCTATTTAAACTGTAGGAATACCACGAATAATAAGCGATTACACTTTGCTAGGGATCTCAAATTGGACAATGTATTGCTGGACTATGAGGGTCATGTACGTATTGCCGATTTTGGTATGTGCAAATTGCAAATATATTTGGATAAGACCGCCGATAGTTTTTGCGGCACACCCGATTACATGGCGCCCGAAATCATCAAGGTAATATATCGTTAAATATATCGATAAATGGTTATTCTAATGTTTTTATTCATTGTTTAGGGTGAGAAATACAATCAGAATGTCGATTGGTGGTCATTTGGTGTGCTGCTCTACGAAATGCTTATCGGACAGTCTCCATTCAGTGGCTGCGATGAGGACGAACTCTTCTGGTCGATATGCAATGAAATTCCATGGTTTCCCGTCTATATATCAGCCGAGGCAACTGGCATACTCAGAGGGGTAAGTGGACTTTGCAAAATAACTCTTCCTAAGATGGAACAACTAATTTAATAATGCATAAATTTTGTAGCTGCTGGAGAAGGATTATACGAAGCGTATTGGATCGCAATATAGTCCAGCTGGCGATATAGCCGATCATATATTCTTCAGGCCCATCGATTGGAATCTGCTGGAGAAACGTCAAATTGAGCCGCCCTTCAAGCCACAAGTGGTAAGAGCCACATGTCATTTAATCGATTGCAATAGATGTGTAGTTATAACTTGGTCTACTCTTGTCATTAGAAACATCCATTGGATACGCAATATTTCGATCGTGTATTTACCCGAGAGCGTGTTCGTCTCACGCCCATCGATAAGGAAATACTCGCATCAATGGATCAGAAACAGTTCCATGGCTTCACCTATACAAATCCGCACATCACTTTGGACTAATGGCAATGTGCTGGGCATATAGCAAATATAGTTATACAATATACTAAAACAATACTATATACACTATATCTAAACCTAATCCAAACAATTACTTCATAGAGCAACAGTATTTGTATATGTATGTATATATTCTATTATTATTATTATTATTATTATTATTATTATGTATTTGTCTAAGTGTATGAGTTCAAATCTGACTCGATATATATTTATTGATTAATTAGGCTTACATAAATGTCAAATTGTTCATATTCCTAGCCAAGTATAGCTCAGCCAAATCAAATGCTCGATTCTACTTGCATATGTAAAGAAGATATTTCTTCATTCAATAATGAAATGGAAATGGATATGGATATTGAAAAAGTTTTGAATCACATTTGGCTCTTGCAATTACACAGCTATGAATACGTTTATAATGCTAGTCAGCTTAGTAATACTCGATAAATCTATAAGATAAGCATATAGCTCTGTACATATATTGCATAAATACGTAATATTTTTTTTTTTTTTTTTTTTTTCGCCGCACTTTGGTACTACTTAGTTGTACAAGCTCTATGCCAAAGTCTACATATGTATATGCTACTCGTATGTATATGCTACATAATGCTAAAATAAAATGCAACAAAAATCAATTCGATTGTGTTTCTCAGTAACTCTTTCATATCTATAAACTTCTCTATATGTAGAGCTGTTTGTTTGAAGATAAATTTGATATTTGATTAATTAATTAATAAGAACAGAAAGTATAAGGACTAGGCATACCACATAGGGTATATATATTATCGTATACCCTATCTAGCTTATGTTTATGTTGCTTTGATTATAAGAATTACAATTAAGTTAAATAACTTGAAAATAGCTGGAACATGGGAAATTTTCTCAAGAAAACAATGATATTTGTTGTTGAGAGAGAGAGAGAGAGAGAGAGAGAGAGAGGGACTCAGACAAAAGCTGAATGCGTTCTTCTCTTGCCTTCAAAAATCGGAGTTTACAAAGATAAAGCCACAGACAAAAAGTGATCGAGAAAGCAAAAGAGATCATTGCTCACAGCAGACAAAAGCTGAATGCTATGCGCTTCTGTCTTCGAAGTTCGAACCGAAGATTAAAGAAGAAGAAAGAGAGAGAGAGTGAGAGAGATGAATATACATTCGCTCGCAAGTGAGTAAAACTGAGTCTGATATGCTTTTGTGGCGTCAAACAAGAGAATAAACTGAAAAGATTGATTATCATAGATTGATAAACTGCCAAAAGATAAAGGCCACAGAAACTGTGATCTTCAAGCGCGGTGAAAACTCATTAAAACCGGGTTTATGTGGCTGCTGAATGGGCCTAACAAAGAGTTGTAGCTATTTGTGTTGACATACATATAATTAAGCAATTAACTGCGTTGCTGACAGATGAATGAAGAGGCCGTTAGAAATGATAATGTTAAAGCTAAATGCAAATGAAAAATAGGATGGGGGAAAAATAGGAATGACCGCAGTGTGTCTGAGTGAGAGTTCGAATTTAGCCTTTTGAAGTTCAGTGGAGCAGAAGTGTTGCTGTTGCTGTGGTTCTTCTTGTTGTTGTTGAGTGAAAATTCGATTCATTGTGCAACATTTTCGCTTTTCCGTTTTATCAATTTGCATAAACTATTGTTATTCAAAGTCGTCAGAGCATTTTCATGCTAATGAGCTAAATGCGACCATGTGACATGCTAACAATTAAGCATTTTCAGCGAGAGTGGCCCACAGAGCTCGACAGGTTCAAGTCTCGCTCCAGCTCCATCCTCAGCTGCGGGAGCCGAGCTGGTGGACAGTAGCTTTGCTTTTATGACCGCAATAATGACCCCAACTAGTTGTGAACCAGTTTAACGTGGGGGTCGGGGTTGCGGCTGCGGCACAACAACAACTACAATAGGGACTACAACACCAACTGGTGGCTAGCGGGGCAGTGGAGCAGCTGTAGGGCAGACAGCCAGGCGCATTAGCATTAAAAAGAATTATTCTAGTTAAGTGTAGCATAAATCATTTATTAACCAACAAACAAACACATACGATTGTGTGTGTGTCTGTGTGTGTGTGCATGTGTTGGCCATAAAATGATGGAAGAAATTAAATGTTACCAACATTGGCAGCAACAACACAACAAGCAACATCAACAAGACAACAATAAACAACGCAGTTATGTTTTTATTTTCATTTCAGAACGCAAAGCATTTAATGCACAGTGGTTCTGTGCTTAGGTTTTAGCTAATGAAACCTAGTTGCGAATTCTAAAGAGTTTCATTTCATAATTAAGTAATTTACAAGATCGTAGATAGAATCAACGAAACATCCAAGAAAATCAATTTATTTATAAGTAGATAAAAAAAAATTCATAATACTTAAAAAAAAAAAACATTAAAAAAAATCAAATAAACGAAATAAAATTTTAAAATTTAACAGACTTGGAGTCAAAGGTTGCTGAACAGTTGAATTGAAATTGATGGATTTATTGAATAATAATAAATATTAATCATAAAAAATAATAAATTTAGGAAGAAAGTTTTAATCAATTATTAATTGCATCATAAAAAATGTATAATATAACATATAACAAAATATATAATAAAAAAATAAAATGAAGTCAGCAATAATATAAAACAATATAATCGAAAGCAAAAATGAATCATCTTTAAATAGATTATACATCTTTTAAAATAAAAATATACAATATATAAATAATAAATGGAACAAGCAATAAAAATAAATAAAATAAAAAATTAAAGGAATTAATACAAATTATAAAAATAAAAATATATAAATATAAAAAATAAAAACTTTAAATAAACTGGCAGATAAATAAATAAAAATTTAAATTTGACAAATACAAAAACAGAGTTCAATGATAAAGTCACCACAAAAAATAAATTTAAATTAATTATCGAAAAAAATCTATATAAATTATAAAAAATAAATCAATAAAACGTGGAAAAAAGCTTATTGTATAATAATAATAATTACAAATATAAAAAATATAATTCAAAGAATAAGCAACAGCAAACAACGAAATTAATTTTTTTTTAAATAATATATAATATAAACTAAACTAACTTATAACATAACATATTACTCCGTTTTTACACATTTATTTGCATTAGTTAAATTAAACATTTGATAGCAATTTGAGGGACAATAAATATACATTTTTTTAGAGTAGTACAAATGTTTAAAAACAGAGACTTAAAAAATATGAATATTAATTTGCTTATGATTTATTGTAATTTATAATGTGCCATTTCAAGCGCTTGGTACCACTGTGCAGCTGAGCGTTTCGAAAAGTGTGCGTCGAAATTTTCTCTAATTAATTCATTTATACCTGTGTGTGAGTGAGTCAGAGAGTGTGCTCTGCTATCAGCTGGTCGGACTGTCAGTCTGTCTTCAGTCTTCAGTCTCTGGTCTCTGGTCTCTGGCGCAGTGCGTCGCTTGGCCAAAATCAGTTGGTGCATTGCGGGCCTAGATTGAACTGCTTGGCTCCATAAGCCACAGGGATTCCCACTTATTTATTTATTTATATTTTTGTTATGGTGTCTTCAACAAGTGCTGATTGAAATTGAAAAAGAAATTGAAATTGAAATTGAAATTGAAATTGTATAAACAATAAATAAAGTGTTTGCAATTAAGTGAGATAATTCCGTTGAAGCATGTGGCCAAAGGCATGAGAATGTTGCCACCCAAAGAATCGCTGCTAAAGGCAGCCCTGCGGCTGCAGTTGCTCTTGCTCTGCAGTTGCAACATCATGTGGCCGGCAATGGGGCAACCACCGCTGCTGCGACGCAACATCATCAAGGTGCGTGCAAGTGGCTTTCTGCCATTTGAATCGGATCTGTTGCTGCCGCTGGGCATCTTGCGTCAGTTGCAGGCACAAGATCGTGCCTCACGTCTGTTGCCCCCACACATGGCCAAGACGCCGCGTCGCAAGCAGCCCAAACCGAAGGTGAAGCAACAGGTGCGCTTAGAGCGTGCTCAAGCGGATGCTGGCATTCAAATGTACAATCTCATCGATGACGATGGCGAGCTGTTGCTCAATCTCCGAGTGCACAGTGAGACCAGCAGCAGCAGCAGCAGCAGCAGCAACAGCAACAACAACAATAACAATCATTTGGATGCAGTGCCGCAGGGCAGTCGATTGAAGGAGGAGTTGGCCACGCCTTGGCGTCCATCAAAGTGGCGACCCACAAAGAGACCGCCACCGGTCTTGACCTCATCCTCGCCGCGTCCACTGCCGTTGCATCAATATCTCAGCAGCAACAACTTGGAGCTTGGATCTCAGCAGCAACAACAACAACAATCGACGTCAGCATTGACGCAGCAGCGCCGCATGTTTGGCGCTCGACAAGATTGGAGAAGCTATCAATGAACAGGCCTAAAAGTTAATTTTATTTATTTATTTATTTTACATTTATTGTCAACACACACACACGCACACGCACAACCAGCACACACACACACACACTCATAAAATATACATAAAATACTTAAAAACAAAAAAAGTGAGAAGTAGAGAAGTGAAGTTATACCATCTCGTGGGGCCTATTAATCAGCTCTGTGAGCTCATTAGGGTTATGCTAATGGATCCCATCAATTGCCGGAATATCGAAAGTGGGTGCAAACTGAGCAAAACCAGTTGCACTTTTCCATTTACAGTGGAAAATCACGCAGTTAATGATTATCCATAATGAACCACAAATTTAAACTTGCATTTCAATGAGATCATTAATAACCGGAAAATGTGGAAAATTCGTTTACGTTTATAAGCTTTACAAACAACTTTATTGATTACATTTTGATTAATCGACTACTGTAGACATGGCAACAGCATTCATTGAGTAATGCTCTCGACATGATGTAATATGAGCTCATCTTGCAGAGATTGCTCAATTTTCGAATCTATAAAAACTATAAACTGTGTGCAAATGTATGTAACAGACAGAAGGAGGCATCTCCGACCCTATAAAGTATATATATATTTTGTGGATCAGTATCAATAGACGAGTCGATTGAGCCATGTTTGTCCATCTGTCCGTCTGAACGCGTCGATCTCAATAACCATAAGAACTAGAGATACCTGTATACACTCTCCAGATCGAGTTAATGTTAGATTTTCGATACGTTCCCCCTATTTATTGTCGCATTTCTTAGCGTAAACACTTTTTACTTAACGTGTGCTTAAAGAATATCATATTAAAGCAATCCTGAAAGTTTCATCAAGTTCGGTCTATAAATAAGAAAGATAGTCACAAAAGAAGGGTTTGCATTGTGTCGCCTGCGCTTTGCTCTTTGCATCCAACTGCGATGCATACATATGGATCGAGTATGTGTGATAAACAGGCAAATATAAATTTATATGTAACTAATAGTAAAAAAAGAAAATCTGTACAATCTGTTAAAGTTTTTAAATTATAATTAAGAGGGACCTCTATAAATATGGTTTTCTTTTTATTTTTACAGCTACAATATTGGATAGTGATAGAAGCAGAATTAATCATCTGTAATCTATAGAGAGCGAGATCAATATTATTTATGTTTTCCTTTTGATTTTTTTTATAGATTAGATGAAGAAAAGAAACAACAACTAATAATAGCAAGTGAACGGATTTTGAATCATAATTGAGAGGAAATCCTATAAATAACGTTTTCCTTTTATTTTTATTTTTATAGATATGATATTGAATAATTATGGCAACAAAACGTATTATCTTGGTGCTATTGACATGAGTTATTCTCGCTCACACCCATGTGGCACACGCAGCGCAAGCGATTCAATGAAAAAATTTCATTATTGAATAATTTTCTTATTTATACACCGATCATTATGAAACTTTCAGGATTGTTTCGCATTACTATTGTTTAGGCATCCACTACTTGCAGAGTTTCTTACTCTAAAAGTGTAGACTATATTTGTTATTATTTTTGGGAATAGCTACTCAAAAATTTCAAATAAATTCGATTTGTGGACGATTTACAGAAACCTTCATGACAAATGTGTACAAGGTATAAAAAGCTAATCCACTGATCATGTAAACCTAAATGTTTAACGCAGCTATAATCCTATACTTTGAGGTTAGGTTTGGCACATAAAGTAAGGTTATGTATCAACATTAAAAACAAATTTGCAAATAATTTTTGGTTAATTTTTATATAATTTTCAACAGAAAAAAAATAGTTTTCAGCTTAAAATACTAATTATAGAAATTACAGAAAAAAAAGTGTAATTATACTAGAACTATTTAACAAAGGGGTGGGGGGGGTAGGAAGGGTGACACTTATGACACAGTTCATCACAGGACAACTGAGCGCAGCTGAGGGAATTATTTCCAGGCGCCAGATGGGGGCAGATAGCCGGGCTGAGGAGCTACTACAACTGGCGGCAGATATTCGTTGTGCACACCAATAGAAACTGGGGCAGCCTCCTCATGGATGACCTTGACGGTCTTCACCTCCTGGTGGGCATGACCGCCGCCATGGGAGAAGCCACCAGCATAGCCACCGCCGCCTCCAAGAGCGTGTCCCTCCTCATGGATGACCTTGACGGTCTTCACTTCCTGGTGTCCGCCGAAATCGTGTCCGCCGCCATGAGAGAATCCACCGGTGTAACCGCCGCCTCCAAGAGCGTGTCCCTCCTCATGGATGACCTTGACGGTCTTGACCTCCTCATGTCCATGTCCGCCTCCGTGAGCGAAGCCACCGCCATGGGCGAAGCCACCGCCGCCTCCAAGACCATGACCTTCCTCATGGATCACTTTCACAATCTTGACCTCCTGGTGACCATGACCGCCGCCGTGGGAGAAGCCACCACCATGAGAGTATCCGCCTCCGTGAGAGAATCCACCAGCATAGCCGCCGCCGCCGCCAAGAGCATGACCTTCCTCATGGATCACCTTGACAGTCTTGACCTCCTGATGACCATGTCCGCCGCCATGGGAGTATCCACCGCCGTGAGAGAAACCGCCAGCATAACCGCCGCCGCCTCCAAGAGCGTGACCTTCCTCATGGATAACCTTGATGGTCTTGACCTCCTGGTGACCGCCGAAGCTATGGCCACCGCCATGGGAGAAACCATGATGCGCAACTGGAGCTTCCTGATGGATAACCTTGATGGTCTTGACCTCCTGGTGACCGCCAAAGCTATGGCCACCACCATGGGAGAAACCGTGATGCTCAACTGGTGCCTCCTGGTGAATGACCTTGATGGTCTTCACCTCCTGATGGCCACCATGTCCACCGTGTCCAACATGAACATGTCCATGATCATGGCCACCGCCCTCATGGATAACCTTAACGGTGCGCACCTCAGTGTGTCCATGACCATGTCCGCCTCCTCCACCGCTGTTGCCAATGCCATAGCTGTAACCTCCGCCGCCTCCTCCTCCGCTAATAATGCCAGCGGAGCAGGTGGCCACAAGGGCGGCAAACAAACACACAAACATCTGGCGAACAAACGAACAAAGATTGTCGTCAGCTGACGATGCTCCCGATAATGATGATGATGCTGCAGTTGCAAATGCAAATGCCGAGACTTACCTTCATTGCTGGAAGTTTCTTGCTTGGGGGACGAAATCTGTGGAACTTCACGTAGCCGAAGAATGAAACCGCTAAGGCAACTGATGATCAACTCGAGGCAGCTGCTCGCTTTTATATGAAAAGCAAAGCAAAGCTCAAGCCAAGTTAAGCGATCAACATGCTGATGATTATGCATCTCATTGGATCGAGTTGGAATCGGGTCTTCAGGGGGCCTTGCCCAATGCCCCGTTTTGTTGGCTTTCGCCTTCAGATGCCGGCAACGTTTCTGCTTTCGTCATCGATCTGCAAAAGCCCGAGTTTGCTCGACTGATGGACGTTGTGCAGCGAGGGAGGAGGAGGAGGAGGAAGATGAAGAGGAGGGCAGCAAAGTGCGAGCATAAATGAGTTAAAAATTTAAATTAGGCGCAAAACCCGTTGACCAGCTTCTTACTATGAGAGCAACCATAGATTGAGGTCGCCAAAGAGCAAAGCCAAGATGGGAAACCGGGTGGATTAATCAGAGTTACAAAGCTACTTAGTTACATAGGTCATGTCAGTGCCTGACCTCGACCATCTGAACTTCATTGCTTTCTATGGCCCCATTTGAAGACCGAACTCAAGACGAAGACATATTGCATAAGCTTAAGATTAAAGAGAACTTTCCACTGCAATTAAATGTGTGTAATCGCTCATTAAGCTTTGGCTTAATGAGAGCTTTGATATGGGATTCAATGAACTGAAATAAGCTTTAGATTAAAG
>JAEIFK010000454.1:15507500-15737500 GCA_018901825.1 Drosophila funebris | reverse complement strand
TTGAGTTCTGTGTTAACGAATTGTAGCACTGTGACGTTGTCAATGCATATGACTTGAGTGTTGATTTAACGGAGGGCGGCAGGTGCAACGAATCAATAGCATAAACGCTCGTCCGACGCACAATTGTTCGACAGCATAGCTCCTGCAGTGACAGCACTACAACAACAAATATATTAAACATATAATAATTAAATCTTTTAGAACCTTAATCTTACCCTTATTGCTGCGCCAAATGTGCTCCATGCCATTGCGATGCAATGCCATGCGAGCTAATTCGCAGAAAGATTCGCGTATATTGAAATCGCAGAGTGGCGATATCTCAAAGCAGGACATATTGTTGCGTGAGGCGTAGGTCTCTGCCTGTTTGGCAGCCACCTGACGCTTGTAGGCCAAATGCAACCGATTGCCAACCAACACTTTGGGTATGCCAGGCGCATGCTGCAATTATATGTACATTTATCAATATATATATATAATAATATATATAATCAAGTAACGAGATTGTACTTACCTCCTCGACCTCTTTCAGCCAGCGATCGATGCCATCGAAGCTCCATTTATTTGTTATATCGTACACTAATATAATACCCTGAGCACCTCGTGAATAAGAGCGGATTATGGTGCAGAAACGCCCCTGTCCGGATGTATCCCATATCTGTAGCTTGACCCGTTTACCCTCCAGCAATATCGTTGTTGTTTTATATGCTACCGTTTGCAATATGTGAGATGTGCAGTCTGTGTATATTAGTTGGATTATCCAATAAGCAAACACACACATAGATATAGATGCTTACCATTGCCACTGCAGAAGGGACTTTCTGTGGATGGATCCTCCAGATTGGACAATATTTCATGTTTACCCACATCGCTGTCCCCAACCAGTAGAACTTTTAATAAATAGTCGTAGTCTTTTGTCATGGTTCTCATGTAGCTTTCGCTGTTGCTGTTCAACCTGCAATAGCAACCGCAACAACAAACAAAAACGACAACAACAAGACAACATTAATAAACTAAAATAAAAGCAGGTTAGTTACCATTTTAACGAGCCCAAGAATGCGAGCCCAAGTTCTTGCTGTTTGTTACTTGTTGGGCCGGGCTAACCGGTATATATGTATTTGGAATGTGGAGGGAATGGAAAGCGGAAATGAAGGAGGGGTGCTGCGCCAGATAAGCGCACACAAATTGCAAGGTGCCAAAGTCGAACCGGCAATTTTCGTAATGTGGGCAGAATAACATTTATCTAGTGAGTCATACAACATATATGTATATATATATATATATATATATATATACTATATACACATATAGACACACACTTGTACACATGCATGTACATGCCACAGATGTGCATGCATATATGCAAAAAAATGGGCGTGAATATGCAAAAAAAAAAAAAAAAGAAAACGTGATATAAAAGCAGCAAGAACAAAAACTGAATACAACTCGACAATATCCACATTTCGCCGGTTTACACCACCCAATGTGGTGCATTAGGGTGGCCGTAGTGCGTTTATTCACCCGTATGAATATTAGTTTGAGCACCTTAAGCGCCTTCCTATACATAGATGGCCAGTCATTTGGGTGTGTTTTGTTTTGCACCGCATACGGCGACAACAACAATGACAACAGCAACAACAAGGGCAACACAACAGGCAGACACACACACACATATAAAAACAATGAGCAAATTATACAAACAGTGACGCTGACACTCACACACAGCAATATTAACTTGACGTATTATACGACAGCAGCGGCTATTTATTGTTTACGCGGCACAATTGCATTTTAACATTTTTTAAATTTGCAAAAAAAATTACGCAGAAATTGCAGCACAAAAGACACAAAACTTATTTTACCCAAATACGCATATGCACATGCGAACAGAGTTGCAACCACACTCTCGTATCGGTTAACTTTCGCTATCGATGTGTATTACAAGCTATCGATATTTGGCACTGATAACACTGGTTTGTTTTTGCATTTCTGCACATCAAAACAACACTACTGCTTTGTTATCATTGTGTCAATAACAATAACAATGCTTAATTATATTAAAATACAAGATGAGCTCTTGCAAAGAGAAAACAACGGCAGCAATGCAGAAATGACGAAAAGAAAACTTGAGCATCTGAGCCGTTGGAAACTTTTAACCGCCTTCGCCTTGCTCATTTGCTTCATATTACTGCCTCTTTGTTTACTCACGATAAATCAGAATATACTGCAACACCAACAACGAGAACAAAAACAACGCTTAGTATGTTATTACTCGACATCTAATACGCTGAGTCTGTTGGATGTACCGGGAGATTTATGCACACACATCAACATTGGCATTGCTGATTTGTACAACTCGACGCTGTTGCTATCACCGCGTCTGGAACAAGTGCTGCAGAATGACACTCGCTTGTTTCGCGCCAACAATCCGCAGGTGAAGCTGCTACTTTGGATTGGCGGTGCTAACAGTGGCCATCAATTTGCCGAGATGGTTGTGAATCATGCGTGTCGCAAACAATTTATACGCTCATTGAAATCTATCATGCACAAATATCCCAGTCTGGATGGCATCGATCTGGATTGGGAGTTCCCCAGTGCCTATGATAAGGAACGCATGCATTTCTCCCAACTGCTGCACGAGATACGCATGGAATGGACTCGCGAGAAACGAGCCGACAATCTGCTCACCATGGCCGTTGCAGCTCCAGAGGGCATCGCATTCTTTGCCTACAACATACGCGAAATCAATCTCTATGTGGACTATGTCAACTTAATGACCTACGACTTTCATTTCTATCGCGAGGACACGCCCTTCACCGGCCTCAATGCACCGCTCTTTGCCCGCGCCAAGGAGCAGTCCATCATGGGCACCTTCAACATCAACTACACCGCGCATTGGTGGCTAAAGAATGGATTGGAACCTCATCGTTTGGTCATTGGGCTACCCACATATGGACACTCCTACACGTAAGTGTCAGCCGCATTTAAAAAGCAATTCATTTATATATTCTCAATCATTCCGGACAGCCTGGTAAATCCGTTTAATACACGCATTGGTGCACCCGCCTCAGGATTTGGCAAGTGTGGCCAACTGGGCTTCCCGACGCTCTCGGAGACTTGCGCCTGCGCCAATGGATTTCTTTCGCCGATCTATAGCTATGACAACATTACATGCTCACCCTATCTGAGTGCACTCGGTGAATGGATCTCGTATGAGAGCAAGTCGAGCATTTCCTGCAAGGCAAACTTTGTGAAATCTCTGAATGTGGGCGGACTGATGATCTTCTCACTTAACACGGATGATGTGAAGAACACTTGTGGCTACTTGTCACATAGTGGCAAGCCAGTGTTTCCGCTGGTACAAACAGCCAAAAGCATCCTCATGGGTCACTAATGAAACGGTGAAGAGAGACAGAGAGGAATGGGTCCAAATACTTTATAAATACATAGATAGATAAATAAGGGATGCCTCCACCTTGTATTGTATTATGTTTTAGTTTAGTTAAACATAGTTAGATCAATTGAAATGGGCTGTATTAAACTATATAAGATTTATTTATAAATAATATCGTGTATCCATCGTTTCGACCTTGTACCGAGAACAGTTTTGTTTTGTTTCTTTATACAATATCAATTATATGTGGTTGCTGTTTATATTTTTGTTTGTTTTAATTTATAAATATAAATAAAATTATCACAATCGATCAATATTCATAATATAACTAGAAATTTCAACACGCAAATAATATTTACCTGTATGTTAGTTAAATGACGATTATACATGGATAATTAATTTGGTGGCAGGGGCTGATTAAAAGACAGGGATAAGGATGGCAATGTGATCATCTTCAACACGAATAAGCAAAGGAATGGAAAGTTAACAATCATTAGTTAAGTTCTACCAAAGGAAATACATTTGTCGTTGCATTTGTTGGAGAATAGGACCGACTTCTTGGCCGGCTGTTAGGTACGTCTCAGGCATGGCAGGGACGGCAATCAAATGTGCTTCGGTGTCCGCTGCAGATTTGGTGGCGGCGCCGCGAGCAGCTCATCGATTTGCAGTTTATACGCCTGCTTCAACTCAACCAGATCGAGTTCCAGCTCCTCGGTGCGTTCCACTTTCTCGCCGTACATTTGCAACAATGCATCGTATCGATGCTGTAGATCCTCGTAGCATTTTTCCATGGCCTCGTAGGCTTGCACTTTCTCCTTCAACTGCACGCGACAGGTGGATCAATTCAATGAGTGTCGAGTCGTTATCGTTAAGTTCAATTGCTTACCGTCTCCAGTTCCATGGTTAAATTTGATATTTCGCCATCCAAAACGCCGCGTTCCGCCTGCAGACGCGACAGTTCCCACTGTAGATGCGTCAGTTCGCCATCACGCTGCTTGAGCAGCGCCTGCAGATGCTCCAACGTTGTGGTATTCCCAGCCAGAAAGCTCAGATGCACGCCCTGGATAATGCCCGACTGCTGGCGTCCACTATTCGACACACATTCAATATCATCCTGCATGTACAGAAGATTAATAATCTTGCAATTTACAAATGAGATTCAGCTTACGCCTTGCCAATCAATGATGCCGCCAAGTGCATCCTCTGTGGAACCGCTGTCATCGACAAGACTGAGCGGTGGCGAGGCATGCGACGCCTTCTGGCAGCGACTCTCCGATAGTTCACTGCTGGCCTTGACCGCCTCCACGGTGAGCTCGCTGCTGCGTTGAAATGTACGCTGCTTGCGAAGCTCCGCTTCCAGCTGCTGACACTGCTCCGTCAGATCATCCAGCTTATCCTGACGCTGCTTCAGCTTCTCCTGCAGCGTGCTAACTTGGCTGTTACAAAGCAAACATAGAGTTCAGACAAGTTACGTGTAAGTGTTCAGGCTACAAACCTCTTGTAGTCGTTGTCCTTGAGGCTGGCGTCGAGTTCCTGCTGTCGCAAGGTTATCTTGGCGCTCTCTGATTGCATTAGCGCATTGGATAGCTTCTCCTCGAGCAGATCGCAGCGAGTGCGCAACAGTTCCTGTTTCTCATTCTGCACCGACTCGAGCTGTTGCAGCGAACGCAATTGTGACTGTGAATCTTCAAGCTTTTGCATCAGCTGCTGCTCTTCTTTGCTCCAGCTGGCGCTGCGTTGATTCAATGTCTTCTGCAGCGACTCAATTTGCCGAATAAGCGGCGTTGTCGACATGCTTAACTCCTGTGTGCTACACTCGGCACGAGATTCGGCCGCCTCGAGGCGGCGCAAAAGTTCGCGATTCTCCTCGCGTAGTTGTTGTTCCCGCTTGGCCATGTTGTGCTCCGTGATGCGCAGCTTTTCTCGCATATCACTTATTTGCTGCACATACTCCTGATTCTCGGCCTGAATTTGATTCTGTTCGTGACGCTGACGCTGCTGCAAATCCCCTTTGATGCCATCAAAGCTTGCTTGCAACGCCGCCAACTTCGACTGTAAATCTTCGTTGCGACTGCGACACTCAGCGTTCTCCTCGTCGACACGTCGCTTCTCGTTGGTCATGCGATTAACGGCCTCGATCTGTGTACGCTCCATTTCCTCTTTGGCAGCCAGCGATTTCTTCAAACGTTCCGATTCGCTGGAGAGCAACGAGATTTGTTCACCATTCTTCTTCAGCAGCGTATCCGAAGTTTTCTCTTTGGCGCGCAGTTTCTTGATGATGTTCGACTGCTGCAGTATCTCCTTGGAGAGTTTCTCTCCCTCGGATTGCAGCGCAGTAATCATTTCATTGCATTCGGTTAACTCATCCTTGGGTATCTTATTAAGCAGCTCGTCCTTAAGGCTCTTTATTTGTATGCGCAACGCATCACGTTCTCTAATGCTGCCCTGAAACTTCTTCTCAAGCGCCGACAGACGCTGCACTGCCTCATTCGCCTCCGAGCTGTTCGCGCTGTTCTTGGCTGCCTCAACGTGGGCACAAAGCTGTTGATTCCGCTCAAGAAGCTCGGCATTTTGACGCTCCGATTGTAGCAATCGTTGTTCACGCGCCTCAATCACCTGATTGAGCTCGCTAATGCGATTCACTAGCTTGTCCAGCTCCGATTGCGAGTCTTCCGACAGCAACGATATCTCCGATGGCTCACGATGATGTCCCTTGCTTTTGAGGCCATGCAGGCCATGTTGATTGCCCTTCATAGCACCACACAGTTCCTTGAACTTTTGCGGACTTGTACGCGTTGTGGTGCTGTTCGTGCTGGAATCTCCATTCGGATTCGATATGATTTCAATGTCAGACGATGTCGACGAGTAGCTCTGGTCAACCATCTCCGTTTTGCTGCCATGCTGGCACGTCTCAGATCCGCCAGGACTGGCACCGCCCGATTTGCTTTTATGGCTCAACTGAAGCTGAATGTCCTCAAAGCTTTGCGTTGAATCCGAATCAGCGCCAGCACCCGAGACATTGGCTGCAACTTGTGTATCGCTGAATACCAAAGCCTTCATGGTTTTTGTTGAATCTACAAAAGTAAGATGAACCCACAATATGGATTGAATGACAGCCAGAGTACGAATCATATACATCAATTGAAGTTGTTTGTAAGTTACAAACAGAAATTTAATAACTTGCCGTTTAAGTGCAGAGAATGATCATCCTGATCCAGATTGAGCGCATGACCATCCTCATCATCATCATCATCGCCGTCTGCATTATCTGACGTTTCATTGCTGGCTATGATGACGATGCTATCAGGCAACGATGGTTCTGTATCAGGCGACATTTCCATTTCCAATTCACTTGCTGATGTTGGTGCAGTTATTAGCTCCAATGATGATTCGGAATTGCGCATACATCCGGCGGCACTTTGAGATATAGGCGATGTAGGTGATGGTGATGAAAGCAAATCAACGGAATCCGATGTGGCAGACTGGCGTTTCGCATAGAGATTAGCCGTTGCTGACGTTGAGGCATCACTCGCTCGAGGCGGAATGGTAACCATTTCATTGGCATGTGGATTATCATAGAATGCTTCCTCTATAGCTGACGTTGCCAGTGCTGTCGTTGTCGTTGCCGCTTTGGCACCAGGCGTTGACGCTGCACTGTTACTCGCACTGCCCGAAGAGCCGCTGCCAACGTTGTCCGTTGTCTTGTTGTCATCATCCTGAATATCGAGCGCCTCAATTAGAACAGTTCTGGCTTTTTCGAACCAACTCATGCCGCTTGCTTGTGCACTAATGCGCTTCGTAAGCTACACTCAGTAACTGCAACACATTAATTATTATGTTATTTGCAATAAATTGCGCTTTTACAAACACAAACACATCATTAGTTCTCTTTTATTTTGTAGCTTGTTGGCAGCATCTACGGATATCGTATCGATATTAGGATATTTGCCTTACTATCGATTTCGATTTTACTCGTCACTCTTATCACAAATTATCCTGTTATGGCTTATACAAATTAAATAATACTTGTTATAGAAATATTGTACATAAAAGTAATTTTGAAACGAGAAAATACAATTTTATTGTCAACAAATATCACCCTCGATACGATATTGGGACCAACAGACTTCAGTTGTTATCAATTTGACCTCCCCCATTTATCGATATCAGCATATGAGCGTGTATTGGCATTTTGCAACACCAGGTATTGCGTTATTCACTGTGGTGGTCGACCAATAAATTGTGGTGGTCAAAAGCAAAGCAAAGAGTACACATAAAACGAAAACGGAGATGTTAAAAATAAAATAGAGAAAACGGAAACAGTAATTTAAATTACGAGTGGTAATCAAGCGGATTAAGCATAGTTATAGTCCAAACCTATTTTGGCTTTCGGAATAACAACGGCAACAATAATAAACTACGCACCGACAACGACACCAACACCAAGAACCCAACACCGACACCGACACTGACACCGACGACCGACGTACGATTAACGCCTTCCCTACGCTCCGCACTTTTGGCACCCGCACACACACTTCTCTCTACATATAATCATCATTATCATCACCATCGTCATCATCATCATCAACAGCAGCAGCACACAGGCAAAGGCACCAGGCACACAAACACTCTTAAACTTATCTATACACCGCATTTATCAACGCCGCCCGTCGCTGTCGCCGCTGCTGACCCGACCCTCCTCCTTCCCACCCTTGGATTCGTAACATCAACTTTGTTTGCTATTGTTGTCTGCTGCTGCCTGTCATTTGTTTTGTTTCCTTAAATGTGAACGCACGCACACACATATTAACACACACACACACAATAACTCGCTCACTCACACAAGCATACACACACCACGAGCAACATACGAAGGAGCGAACAAAGAACAACTCTAACAAAAAATAATAAGAAGAAATATAACACAAATCAACAGAGAGACGGAGAGACTCGATTAAGCAAGAAGTGCAATTGGAAATTGAGTGCGCGAGTGGAAAAGTGCAAGCATTAAATATATAACAACGATCAGTGATCAGGGGGTGCAGGGGCAGGGGGGCAGAGGCCGTGTGAGAAAGCGATTCAAACTCTATGGGTCAAAAGGCAAGCACACCAGCGACCAGCGGCCAGCAGAGCCCACGCTCCAGAACATTCTCAAGCAGCTCAACGGGAGCAACAGCAACTGATACATCGCCACCAAACTCAGCAGTGGGTAACCGCGGCGGCGATGCCGGTCAAGGTTTTAATTTGCTGCGCACATTGCCGGGTCTACAGGTCTATCATCATCATAATCAGCAGAACTCCACGTCCATAGATAGACAGCGGGCGCGCAGTTTGAGCTCTGTGCCAGATATACAACAGCAGCAGCAGCAACAACAACAGCAACATCAGCAACAACAACAGGGATCGACAACGTATCCACACACACATCCCGCCGTCTCAGTCTCTGTGTCAGCGAATTCAAACAGCAATAGCTTCCAAGCTGCAGCCAACAACAACAGCTCATCTGCAGCCGCACAAAGCTATATGCAACAGCGACGTGCTCTTGGCGATTCCATACGCGTAAGTTGATCCCTGTTACCTTGCTGTGTTAACCATATTCATTCGTTCCGTTAACTGCTTGTTAGGACATGTCAATGACTGGCGCCAACATCGTGGAGAGCATCGCACTTGCCGCGTCGGCAACGTCGGCGAATGGCATCGGTCGTGTTTATACAGCGACATCGCTTCCATCGCACATTTGGTCCTTCAATGGTATGGTTGCATGCAACAACTAACTACATATACAAATATATGTATATCGAAAGCTAAACAATTGCCACTGTTTTATGCAGGTATCAAGTGTCCCGTGTGCAATAAGTTCGTGTTGCCAGACGACATTGAATGCCATTTAGTTATGTGCCTAACAAAACCACGACTCTCATATAACGGTATGCAACAACAACAGCAGCAACAATAATAACAATATTAACAAGAATCGATTGTTTATTTATTTTATAACTCAAATTATTCTGCTCACTGTTGTAGAGGACACATTGTTGGACGCTAAAGGTGAGTGCGTCATTTGCCTTGAAGACTTGAGTCCAGGTGATACAATTGCTCGATTGCCATGTCTATGTATCTACCACAAAGGGTGAGTTTCAGCTCCATTTAGAGATGCATAAATCTAAGGTTATTGTTCTTGCAGCTGCATTGATCGTTGGTTTGAGGTGAATCGCTCATGTCCCGAGCATCCAGGAGATTAGTAAATATCTCATTAGGTAATGCATAATCAAATATTTATGAAGATAACAACAAAGAGAACAACCATATACAATTGGAAATGGACTGTAGATATAAATAAATGCATAACAATTAAGCATAGCTTATATATATTTATATATATGTATAAATATGTATATGTATTTTGGTTATTTGCATGGAAATGTAGCGCATCTCTCATACATATGCAAACGATGGCATTTGACATACATATGCATATGAATACGTATTATAATGCATTGCATTGCATTTGTATTGAAGTGCTCGTTAAGTCTCGTTTAAACCTCAAGTGGTCTATGCGTAAAACGAGCTCAGTTAAACCATAATCACAACTGGACTATAGACAACAGTATATGCAATACATATAAATACATATACATATATATTTATGAAGTGAGCTGATCTAATGATAGACAGCTGTGTTGACTTTATGAATGAATCTATCAAACAATTTATAAATATACTTTACTTTGTATTTAATTGCAGGCTAGCAAAAAGAGAGGCCAATAAAATGATGAAACGGGTACGAAAATGTGAAGAGATGTGGCGAATAGAGAATGGATACTGAACAATGGATAATAGAGGAGGAGAGGCTACGACAACCAGCGTTTGGATCGAGAGATCGATCGTTTGACCTACCGACTGTTGATGCTATCCCAAACAAACAAAAACAAACACACACAAATCAATTGAAACAAATTAATTAACTAAACAAAACAAAACAAAAAACAAAAATAATATAAACGAAACCAACCAACCCACAAAATAACAAAAAGGAAAACAACAAAGTAGACGAGTTCAAGATGATGATAAGATGAAAGAAATTGTTAGACAAAGTTAGACGATGATGATGATAAGAAATGAATGTAAAGCGAAGCAACCAACCAACCAACAAAAGAATGTCAACCAATGTGATGTTAAATTTTATATTTTGTACTATGGATATGATGTAATGATGTAATTGTAATTGTAATGTATATGTATGTATTTATTATTTTAAACAAAACTAAAATAGGATAAACACAAAACAAACAACTAAGAAAGCAACTATAAAAAAAAAACAAACAAATGACACACTAATACACAGACACACACACAGACAGACACAACATACACACACACATAGACAGTACACTATAAATAATTTATGCTTAATTAGAAACAACAAAAAGCAAAGCAACCAAAAACAAATACAACAACAATGGAAAAGAGCGTTAATTTTAATTAAAATTTTAAAAATATTAATTTAATTTGTAATTTTATAATTGTTTTTTTTTTTTTTATACATGTGTATTTCTATAATATTTTGCAATTGGTTTGTGTTTATCCGCATGTTCGATGCGTCATAAATAAGTTATTGCTATTTATATTATTATTTTTTTATACAAAAAAACAATCCTTACTTTGTTATACCTGTATTCTGTTTGTATTGTTAAAAAGAAAAAAAAAATCCAAAAGCAAAGAGAAAATAATATTCAATAATTTTGTCATGTGAAAATTCTGGTCAAAACGAATGCTTAAGGCAATTAATTAATTGTATTTTTCATGTTTCAATGGCCCAAAGGGAGATCCTGTCCTAGACACAAAAGGAGCTCAATAAGCCACAAAATGTAATACATAAAATCCGTTGAGAATGTAGCTTACGAGCTGTGCCGTAAATCTATATACTATATATATAGATATATATATAATTAATTAATAATAATTTTGATTTAATTTCTTATTTTTTGTTGATATTGATTGAATTTTCCTAAGCAGCAGCTGCTCTGGGCGCAAAATCGTTGACAACTGCTCGTTTTTTTGTAAATGATATAAATAAATATAAATATATATATATACATATATATATATATAAATATATGTAAACCTTAAGATAATGTACATATATAAAAACATATAATTGTATAACTATAACTATAACTATAGCGTTAGCGTTCCATAAAGCTGACATTAACGTTAACTGATGATGAAACTGAATTCCCCAACCCCCCCCCCATACACACACACACACATACACAGTACACTACACTAAACTACATAATCAAATATTAAAATGAGCAATAGATACAAATTATAATTTATACTCTTAACTGTTTGTAAAATACATTGATAATACCCCCAACACACACACACACACACACCCTACCCCAAAAAAAAACACCAATTGTAAACGAAACCCAATACGTTAATGTTAATTTTAATGTTAATGTTAACTTGCAACAAATACCTAAACGGAAAAACAAAACGAAACGATGAAGTTAAAATGAGCATTAGCTGGTAATAAGTATGTCTTGATCCTATTAAGAACATTTAAAACTTTTTACACCCTATCCAAGTGAAAAAAAAAAAAATAAAAATATAAAAAAAAAACAAAAGAAAATAAGAAGAGATAAATATAAATGATAACGAATGATTACCAAGTAAAATGACAAGCGAAGAGAACGAGAGAGACAGAGAAAGAACGAGAGCAAAAAAATAAAGCAAATTGAGATAAAACGTTAGAAAATAAACGAGTGATTATATATAAATACATTCAAGGTGCATTTGTATTTTCATTTAAATGATAGTACGATAGTTTGTCGCTTACTATCGAAAGGTTTACTATCGCATCTTATGGGAAATCTTTGGTCAATTCCCTCTTTCCACATCAATGCTTATGTATATTTTTTTTTAAGTTTTGATTCCTGTACAATTTGCCACAAATTTACATTTATAATATTGAGGAAAAAATTAAAAAAAAAAAAAACGCGGAAAAGTGTGCATAAACTTTGCAGTGAATTTAGATTTTAGATTTTAATAAAGTGCATTCCTAAGCACTCGAAATAATGTACAATGCATAATAACGCACTTCACTACACATTTGTTCTACATTTCCACACATTTATTTCTATTATTAGAAAGCATACATTTGTTGGCTGTACAATTCTCAACAAATGTTGGGAACAAAATGCGTAAAGACGTAAAAAGAAACTGCCTAAGCTTTGCATTTAAAAGAAGCTATTCGAATCTTACAAATTCGATCTATATTTGTACATTTTTCCAAATTTTTACACATTTTTTTCTTTGCCAACAAAGGTAATTTATTAATTATTTTAACAGATCATTTTTATATTGTAAAAACTGTGTAAAAACTGGGACCCATAATATACATTTTATGAAGGGGTATAATGCTTAACTTACTTAAATCCCAAGGTCTTCAATTATATCTATTTTCAAATTGGTAAGTATTACTATATCTTTTTGTTTTTGTTCTTACAGGTTCTAATAGGTTATTACTTTTAAGAACAGACTTAAATTACTAATAAATATAAACTTTACTAACTTAATGAAATACGAAAGTTTTTTTTGAAAGTCGTGATAGAAAGATACTTTTAAATCTAACTAATGAAATGGGTCAGTTTTAGGTGACTTATTAAAAATAGGTTTAAAATAAAATATATAATTTTATAATTAAAATAAAGACAAAAATAATATTACACAAAATAATTTAAGTTGAAGTCATTGAATTGATTCAACATTCGTTGCAAGGATTGATATTAAAAGGAGTGTTTGTTATTACGAGCTAAAGAATATTGAATGAGAAACTTGATAGTAGGAAGAGAGAGCTCTAAGTTGAGTACGTGAAAAAGTTTGGTATAATGAGCACAGATAACGAAAAAGGTTTATACAAATCGTAGTTAGTGGTAAATGCCTGAAAGTATGAGTACCACTAGAATGAGTATGCCTAGTAGAAAAAGTAAATTAATTTGATTTAATAACTCAATGGATTAAGAGGTCAATTCAATACCAGCAACACAGTTAAAGCCATGATGCGCGAAAAGTAAGAACTTCTTTTGTACAGACTCAATTCTGTTCCGACTTTACTAAACAAAGATAAGCTTAAGTAAATTAATTAATGCTTTGTTTAAGTCATGACCGAAAGACTGCCCGAAATCTGACTTAGTTTGTCATACTTAAGTACTTCGCACTTCAATCGTCAAAGTAAACTATTGAAATGCTTACTTACCAGTTAATTAGATCAACGTCAGTTCGAGCATCAGCTCAGGGAAAGTCCCTTGATTGAAACACATTTGATATTATTTATTAATCGTAAATGAAGTTCGCATTTAATAACCGCAAATCAAAACAAGAAAAATATAAAATTCCATTAAAGTAAAATAAAAAATAAAATAAAAAAACTTGAAAAAGGGCTGTAAAATGAACATAGCAAATACCATGGCAAACGTCAGCGATAATTTCATGTTTCATGGATGCCACACTATAGAAGTGGATCGATTAATTGACTATATAATGTATGTGTTCGTAGGTCTAGGGGGGGAGGGGGGTTATACATTTGTATGTAGTTGTTGTTGGGTATTAACAATTAAAGACTAAATGAAAGAAATTTTGTGCTTAAAATTAAATACAAATTACATAATGAGGCTGGTGGACAGGGGGTAAGTGGGAGGAAAAAGAGAATGTTCATCGTTTGGATATCATCAATTTTTTTGTTTTCTTTCATTTTTTTTTTGTTTGTGAAAAGTTAAAATTACAAAGGATACAAAGTTTTTTTTTCGCTTATAATAAATGAAAAATTTGTAACATTAAGCTGTTTAAACTGTTCCAAGGCCTGTTGAGATGCTATCTTTGATTAATTTCTGTTGTTTATCTGTTGGTTTTTGTACAACTAACATTTTCCTCAGGTGCAGCCTGTTGTTGGCAGGCACAGCACGTTGCCACATGCCGCAAATCCACATGCATATACACACACACACACACACATACGCATGCACACATAGACATACAATATGTGGGCGTGGCGCGTTGACATCTCCCATGTTTGAGCTCGAAAGCAACCGAAACGATATTGTCTTTGTGTCTTTCCATATTCAATTAATTCTTTTTTTTTTGTTTGCTGTCGTCTTTAATCAACTATACTTTGAGGCGGATTCTAAGTGGAGGGGGGAGGGACTGCGGGTTGCCAGCCCGCGGCGAGGACTTGCCACATATATATATATATACATCTGGCAATTAGTCCAAGTCAAGTTCCACTTTAGTCTAGCCCCATCATAATGATCGTTATATGCGGATTTCAATGCCCTTCTCTGTTGCCAATGTGCACAATGGCACCGTCCATTTCATTTTAGACCCACGGCGTCCAGCCTTCATAGAGTACGGCCAAATTGTCCGGATTGGTTGCCTCGCGTATCACATAGTCAACCTGCTCGGCAACGGTGCAACGTTGATTGCTATCCGGATCGCGTCCCTCCAATTTCATGCGTATCTTCTTCCACACGGAGACGCCGTAAGCATTACGCTTCTGTTCGTTCAGATTGGGAGCACCTGGAAGTGGCAAAAGTGGATGACATTAAACAATGTTATGAAGCATTACAATGTGACAAAGATACCTTTGCTGTGAGCAAACGTTTCGTAGGGCAGCGAATCGCTGTCCGCTGAATGCTGTAGAAACTCCTCGACGCTGCGGAAGAATTCATCCACATCATGGTGGGCCATTTTCTGAATCTGCTGCAGCTGCTCTTGCCAATTGGCAAGTATCTCTGGCTGCAGAGGACGTCGCTCGCTGCTTAGCTCCTTGCGCATGTCCAACAGACGCTGGAAGAAGTTCATCAAGGTGCGTTGAGAGTCACGTGCATGGCCACAAAGCAGCTGCACATCCAATGGCACCAGTTTACCCTGATCCTGCTGCTGATCCTCCTGCTCGGCACAGACGGAGCGCAAATAAACACGGGGCATATTATCCTGCTGACGCTGCAAAGGAAGTTTAGACAATAAGTTGAGCTTGACTTGGAGTGGCGTTATGTTATTCTGTGTACCTGCATATCCTTGAGCATATTGCAGATTAATCTGTGACGGGTTTGCTGCTCGCCCTCCAGCGTCGCTATCTCACGATGCACCTTGCAGGTGTAATCCTCGAGCAATCCTTGCACGTTCTTCAGCCAACATTGATCGATGGCACCTTCGGGATCGAGCAGCTGGACAATCGCCTGCTCCACGTCGGTGATCCGTGCATTGCTTGCTTGCCACTGCGAGTGGGCTTGTAGCCATTGTTCCATGTTGATTAGCATCTGCTTCTGCTGCTCCTTGCTGATCATCCCAGTCTGCTCGATGCTGCAGAGTGCACCGGCGCACTTGCATAGCTCATTGACAAGCTCCAATTGATCGCTGGTCAATTGACGCTGCAGTTGCTCATTCCTTAGCAGACTATCGATGTGATTGCGATTCCAATTGCTACGCTGACTCTGCAGCTGCTCCAACTTGGACTCCAATTGACGCTGCAACTGCTGCATGGCCCCCGAGCTCTCGTCCAGCGTCTGCCAATTCTCATAGATCGCCTCGCAGAGCTTCTGTCGACTGATAATGTGACCACATGGCAAGTCCGTGTCAAGCAGATCTGCATACGCCCAATGATGTGCCGATGCAATCAACGTTAATGTCTCAATCTTTTGATTGAGAAACGCTATATCAAACTGTTGCTGCTGCAGTGATGCCTCCGATTGCAATGCGGCAAAGAGTTCATCGCACAGTTGACTCACATCCTCATTGCCATCGAAATCCTGACAGCGTGTTTCACATCCCGTATAATATGCATACGATATCAACGATACGAATCCAGCTACGTAATCCGACTGCAAACGCTGCACCAGTCCCTGCACTGGTATGGCCATCAGACGCACATCGTAACTCTTGCTCTCCCGCAACGTCTGCAGCACAAGCTCAAAGAAGAGACTCTCGTCCAGCGGCATTCTGTCATTCTTCAGTATTCTCAATTCCTGTGATAGGGAGAAGAGCATGAAATGTGAATGTGGACTTTGGTTCATTACGCAGAGTGTCAACAAAATTATTTAGATGATTTTCCAGTTTTCCCACTCCTCCTCATTTATATCTATCTCTCTCTATCTTTCTGTTTCAATTTCTCTGAAACAATCTCCCTCTTTCGCTCTCATATTGAAGATCAATCTATCTATCTCTAAAGCATATCATGTTTATTAATATTTAACTATATACGACTATTTATCTTTCTATCTTCTTATCTCTCTAGTTCCCTCACTCTCACTGACATTTTCTATATATTTTTTCACTCTCTAATTTGATCTTAAATTGTTCTTCTCTATCACTTTTTATATCATCTAAAAATATCTCTCTAAACGTCTCATCTTATATTAAACTATGTATCTATCTGGAGTTTTCTACTTTTTTTCTCTAGCTTTCTCACTCTAACTCATTCGTAGCTCTCTCTCTCTTTTTAATTTATTTTTCAAACGACAGAAAGATCGTTTATATTTATCTCTGCCTCTTGATCAATCAATATCAATAATATCAATCTTATATATATATTTCAATATTTAAAGATCTCTCTCTTTATTACTCACTCTATTTTCTCTACTTTTCCGCAATCTACATATGTTTTTATCACTCACTCTTCTCATATCACATAGTTTTTCTTGTGTGGTCCTGTCTTGAAAATTTCAACACGATCGGATAATGCTATTTTGCGTTACTGACGTTAAGTAATGGGTCTCTCACAGTCGAGTTTGCTCGACTGCAATATATTCTCTGTGTTTCATATTGTACGCAATATCATATTCTCTATCTCTTTTAATACCTACATATTGCAAGAACTATATATATTGATAAATCTTCCGGTTTAAAAGTCTGTCTAACTATCTTTAACATACCTATCTTTCTGTCCTTCTCTCCTGTTTTCTATTTTCTTCTTTGCGACTTATGTGTATATCATAACTTTTCTCGTTTTGTATACTTGCTTTAAAAATAACTCAATGCCTGCAGCTTTCCAGTTGGATTAATCCACTGTTTTGTGAGGAGTCTTACCATGCATTGCTGAGACTGTGCATCCTGAACATCATCAATGATTAGTTTGATCGTACGCGTAATTCCCTCCAGAGCCCGGACAAGCTGATTGAATTGCCCAAAGACTGGCTGCAAGGCTAGAAGAAACTGTTGCTCCACAGACAAATGCATTCGATCCTGTTGTTCCTGTTCCTGTTGCTGCACGACAAACTGATTGTAACGTTCGCCCAATGTGTCCGGGCTCAGTTGGAGCAGCGCTTGCAAATGATCCAAGTTGGGACTGAGGAGCAGCAGCCGGAAAATGCTGGCGGACAGTTCAAGCTCAAAGCAATGCTGCAGCTGGACAAGAGCGTCCTGTAGCTCTGTCAGTTGATCATTGGCCTGCTCCAGAGGCTTCACAATGCCATGGCACATGGAGCGAACAAGTTGAATGAATTGCAAATGTTGTTGCGTTAACTTTGCGTTGTCTGTCTCCAGAGTGGACTGTTCGTAGCCACAGAATCCACTGGTTGCCCCATCCAGAGTGCGAATGACGGCGGCATTGAGCAGCGATTCGCTGCAGTTGCTCTGCCCGATGGCGGCGAGTAGGGAATGCGAGGGCGAATGCGTTTGGGCCATAGCCTGATCGTTGGCAAAGTGTTGAGTCAACTGATGCAACTGACAGTTGAGATCCATCCAAGCGGATTCCAAGGTCTCAGCAGCGGTCAGCTTACAATCTTTATTGATGAGACTCAATGTCAAGGTGCTGGTAGAGTCCACATTTTGCTGATGCGCAGCATAAGTATCGTGGAATCGCACATAGACATTCTCCCGATGACGTTGCTCCGGATAATATGACATGATGGCCGCATATTGCAACATATGCTCGACACACTGCAATCCCAGATCATTGAGGCGTCCAAACAATTCATCGATCTGACTGCGTGTGCTGTCGTAACCTTCCAATGTCTTTGCCGGCAAATGCAATTGAAGCACATCGACCAAAGCCATGTATTCATTATGCCAACTGCTGCCCTCGAGTTTGAATTGAATCAATGTCACATTGAATTCCGCCAGCTGCTGTTGCTGCAGACACTTATCATACCCAGCAAGTAGACATTGCACCATCTCGTCGTCTCCCTGCCGCATTGTTGCCAGCCTCGCCAGCGCCTCAGTGTGGCGCCTCTTTGAGGCATAACGTGACGATGCCGTATTGAAGCTATGACTCTCAATTGCCGATCCCAATGAATTGATCTCGGCTATCAATGCACTGCGCTGATTCAAACTCACCAGCTCCTGCTCTCTCGTCAGACGTTGTCTTTGAATCTGTTGGACTTTCTCAATCTCTCGCGACATACTCGACAATTGCAACAACATTTCCGGTCTGTAAAATGAACAACAAATAGGAAAAGCAATTAATGAGAGAAGAAACTTAAGGAAGCGTACTCTGTTAACAACTCTGCGTTGTGAATAATGGACGAAAGCTTCAAAAAGTACTGCTAACGATAGAGTATTTAAGTGTCGATAACAGAAATAGATTTAAGTACTGTTAACGACTCTAATCTGTTACTGACAAAAGAAACCTTGAAAAACTGTTAGTTATGAACAAGTTAACAGTGCTGTTAAGAAATCTTTTGTTATGTCTAAGAGAGTGAATGTCTGTTACTGTAAACGAGTCTCTTTGGATATCTTAATAACAGGGGGAACGTTAGCATTAGCAGAAACTAGTCGGTATAGTTAATTTATTATTATTATTTATAATTAACTAATTAATGAAACGTAACTTTTAGTACAAGAGAATCGCTTATTAGTTTTTAATTTTTGTGTGTTACTTTTACAACTGTTAACGACTCTCTTCTTTGCTCCAAGTAACAGAAGAAACATTTTCAAGCGCTGTAAACGACTCTCTGGCGAATATTCAGTTACTGCAAAAGCTTTACATTGCTGTTAAAGACTCTAATTTTAGCAGAAACTTCAGTTAGCGTTAAAGATTCTTCTCATTTAAAGAGTGTTCCAATCTAAGCTTCTGTTAACGACTATAAACTTTTTTTGTTTTTAATTTACTGTTACGTGACGCTGTTAATTTTAATTTATAGTTTTTTCTTCAGTTCTTAAGAACAGTGTCTTGATAACTCACTTGTATTTAGACCAAAACTTCTGGCATTGCTTCAATTTGCCCACAAAATGTCGCCTTTTGGCATCCCAATCCTGTAACTTATTCTTGGACTTGTCCTTCTTATGGCACTTAATCTCATTGGTGGTAGACGCTGAGGATGAAGGTTTCGCATTGATTGCACGACGCATTGCCGTGGCATCATCATTAACAGTCCAATCGACCAATGGATCATAGACAAAGGCCTCCAATAGGGTGAGCAATGTTTCACGCTCCTTACGCATCACCTTGAGAACATATTCGCAGCCGAGACGAAAGGCGCCCTGTAAGTAATACAATCATATTTCATATATCATGGGTATAGATGTATGTACTATACATATAATATATATTAGGGTATAGATCACTAACAGACTCGTAAATAAAGAGAGGGGAAAGAACTCAAATCTTGTTTATCTACAGGCGTATCTAACAGATACAAATTGTACACATTGCCATTGTCACAGTCGTAAAGCGGCAGACAAACATTTTTATATAGAACAACTGCTGATTTTATATGATATCGTATAACGCTCCATTCACCGCTGCTTCAGTGCTGACGATTGCAATTGTTTTCCCTTCTTCTCCTTGACTTTTTTTTAGAGTTTAATAGAGGGAAATATGTTGGGTAAATTGAAAATTATATTAAATTGTAACTTAATCGTAAAGATGTCATCGCTAACATTTGGTTATCGATAAATATGAAAAAAACTCAAGCTTGTGAAGTAAATTAGAAAAACACTATAGTAGTGAGATTCATAGTATATCTGTTGTCTGGATTTGCCTTATTTTCTATATCAACAAGTTATCGATAACTAAGTGAAGTGTTACACTAAGTAAAGTGTTAAGGTAAATGAGAAACAAAAACTCCAATATTATTCTTCCTAGGGTGCCTTTGCTCAATGGTCTATCGATAAATTATCGATAACCATTACATATATCGATATGTTATCGAAAACTAAATAGGTGCCAGTATGTAAAATAATGAATCAAGTTCATGCAATCAAATTCTTATAACTTAACAACACCTAATATTCCCAGACTGAAAGATCGATAACAAAGTGAAGTGCCAATCTGCCAAGTTACAAAGAAAAAACACTTCACGAATACAAATCTTAGCATTCTCATAATTAACAGAAACTATTTCTCGTAATCTGCCTTCGCTTAATCGTATATATCGATAAAATATCGAAAACTATGCAAAGTTAATGCCTGCAAGCTAAACAAGTAAAGCTATAATAAAACTGTGGCTTAGAGTACTGATCTTAACACTATTAAAATTAGCTTATATAATTCCTATTCACTTTCCACCTAATCTATATCGATATGTTATCGATAGCTCAGTGAATGTAATGTGAAATAGTAAGGCCATATGCCTACGGATGAAAGTCCAGAAATTCAAAGAATGTCAACAAATCAATCTCATCTATTGCTCCTTCTCCTCCTCTATGTCTTTTCATCTCTAGCGATAATTGATCGATAATTATGAATTGATTGATTAATATGATATGAATGAATCAATGCAAATTCAGAGATTATATAAGATACAACCTTATCACATTTATAAGTGCAAAGAGCAACATAAAGATCATTAAAAAAAATCACAAAAATGAAGTATTAAAAAATAGAAGACCTCTAAACAACCCTTCATAGTCCCATCTAAATTTAGCAACTTTACCGACAAGTTTCCGGCTAAAGCTAAACCACACACAAGCTGTCAGCACTGGCATGCACAGTCAGAGATACAGTTTATAGTATAGAATAATGCCCAGATATACGACTGTTCGTAATCGATGTTTACAAATGTTGATTGCACATTCGCACATTTTAACTTTGAAATTGTGCGTAATTTGTGGCTGTTTTTTGGCTTTGCCTGTTTTGTTTTCTATCCGTGGGTTTTGAGGGTCGTATAAATGATACCATGCTAGATATTACTCATACGCCGCATGGTACTGTCGATATACATACATAAACATATACTAAGTAATCGAATTTCGTGGCAAACAAATCAAGAAACATAAGGGGAAAAACTGAGAGTCATCAACATCAACAACAAAAAAATATAGCAAAAACACAAATCATATCATTTGACAAATACGTGTAAGCCGCACGGCTCACAGTGTGTTAACTTTGAAGAGCTATAAATACGTGCACCCATTGAGATACAGAGATACCTGCCTACGTAGCCCAAAATCCATTAAATAGTTAGCCATATCATGTTGTCGACCGTAGAGATGATTTGAGTATCGTGTTTGTTTCCAAAATGTTCACTAAACTAAAAATTCACTGAGCTAGAAAGCTCTGCTCACTCAATGATATCTTCCTAATAAGTATTTTTATATTTAAACTATCTAAAATTGGCATTTACTATCGATAAATTTCTGATCTCTAATATCTATTTATAATGCAAATTCTTAGCTGAAGTCAGAAGTACTTAACGTTGAGTTATTCAGGGTTATTATAATTGTGACTATCGACACATTAATTGACCGTCTTCATTAATCGTCTTCAATTATTGGCAAGCAGTTCCACAAATGTCCTTCCTTAATGCCTACATTTTAATTTATACATTAATGGATCAAATTTAAATATTCTTAAAACAGACAGTCATCGATAAAAATCAATCGATAGTCTTTAAAATTCAGTAATAACTTCAACTAGTCTATTTTTGTCAATCAACTTTAATTCCATTTCATGGATGATTTCGTGAGCTAGATATTTAAAAGTTTTCTTTAAGTTTCCATATTCATAATATATCGATATTAATCGATAGTTTGTACGAAAACGCAAAGCTATTGAACCTGCAAGTAACAGTGGGGTTATTTTTCATTCCCCCCTGCTGCAACGCATTCCAATTGTCGTATATTTTTATGAGATAACTATTCAAAATTGTCAAATAAGTTAATATAATCGATAGTCTATAATAATCACAAGAGGAATTCAGCATACGTCGAACTCTAGGGGGAGACAACACCCCCCGAACGGGCACTAACAATATGATGGGGTCGACCTAACCGTATACCCTACTCAAATGCATAGGTAAGAGAGCTGATCTTGTGGTTGGTAATACCGCACAGTAATAGTGTAGCACACCTAATGTGTCGAGGCTTATCGACGGATTGTGTTTCTCACGCTGGATCTGGAGTTGTTATCAGTTGGGGCACTGGATAATATGCTGCTGATGGCGAAGCGAAACGTAAACAAATGACGCCCACGAGCTGCAGTTTTGTAGTTGGTGTTGTAGCTGCAAAGTCCTTGCCCCATGCGGTGCCCAATGATGGTGCTAATTGTGGCTGATGGTCTAGACCCACTGGCAGATTGCTAACCACTGGCACTGTGTGCGTTTCGTAGTCGCGCTTCGAATTTCGATTCATAATTCGTTTTTTTCGTTTCCAACGTGATTTCCACCACCTGCTGCTGACGCTTGTTGTGTGTGTGTGCGTGTGTGTGTGTGTGGGAGATTCCCAACGAGGTCGTGTGGGCGCAATGACCATCGAGGATTATCAAAGTATTTGGCTAAAGCTAAATGCAATCAACACTACAGAGAAATTATACGATATCACCAGCGAACCAACATCAACGACTGACGAAATCCCATCTCCACATGCAGAGGAGGAGCCACACCTTGGCGCCGCCCTCTTGCTCTGGGTGATCATCAATGCCATCATCTTTGTCTTCATACTGGGCGGCAACATTCTCACAATTGTTGCGGTTCGCACCTGTCGCAATCTTCGTTCGGTCATCTCGAATCTATTCATCCTTTCGCTGGCCATCTCTGATTTCATTGTCGGAGTGGCTCTACCCTATCATGTTGCGTTCTACATGGGCATGGGCTTTAATCCTGGAAGGTTACGTGGCTTATGCCTGCTACGTTTCTTTCTCTTCATCTACGCCTGCTGCGTCTCCATCTTGACTCTCATCTCCATTGCCGTGGATCGGTATATTGCGGTCATGTATGCCTTGCACTACAGACGGTAAGTCTACGGGAAGAGAGGATACTTTGTCTTCTCTTCTGGCAGTCTGTTATACTACTTGTCTTAGTTTAGCTAGCGTCAAACTCTCCTATCCTTTTGCTCTCCTCCGACTCGATACTTCGCTCCACTTTGCGTCAAGTTTTTTATGTTCTGTCCGCTTATTTTCAAGGTTTGTTGTATTTCGTCACGTATTTTAGTTTTCCTCTATTTTTACATCTACTATCTTTCTTTTCCCTTCCAATTCTTTACAGATTTACTTCTATTTCTTCTTTATTAGTTTCATTCTTTCCCCTTTTCTTAAAATCTGGTTTTTCCCACTTCCAAAACTTTGAAGCTATTCCTTTTGTAGCTTTACCCCAGCTCTTCCTCTCTTTCGTCACTTGCCATCTCTATTCTCTAGCCCTTTGTATTCTTCCAGTATCATATCAGTCAAGTTTCCCCGTTTTCCTACCAAGATTCTCCACTTTTCAAGCAAGTACCTTAGTTCTCTGACCAAATTTCTTCGTTTTCCGTCAAATTTTTCTAAAATTTCCGACTAATGTTCCCCCCTTTTCCGAACAACTTCCGATCACATGTCCCTTTTCCCTTTCCTGCTAAATAAAATCGAACCTAACGTAACCAATCTTCTCTAATTTGAACAGTTACATGACACGTCGTGTGGCATACTTGATCATCACATGCAACTGGTGTGTTGGGGCTTTGGTGGCACTGATACCCATCTTCTGGAACAAATGGTCCGAATCGCAGGGTTGTGAATTCGACGAGGTGCTGTTGCCCTGGTACGTGGCAGGGATAATAACGCCTGGATTCGCAATCATTTGGATCTGTATGCTGATCTTCTACTGGCGCATCATGCGAGAGGCATCGAAGCAGGCCCAAAGATTGCGTCAGTCTGTCGTCTACAACACACACAGCAGTCACAGCATGTTGCATCCGGACTGGAAGAGTGTACAGATTGTGGTCTTCATCATGGGTTGCTTTACACTCTGTTGGCTTCCCTATTTCAGTGTGGCAATTGCACAATTGTTTAGCATTTGTCGCAGCAACTCGATGATCTACAAGTCGGCCTTCTCGCTGGCCATTGCCAACTCGGCCCTCAATCCCATCATCTACTCATGGAAGAATGCCGGCTTTCGACGCGCCTTTGCCCAAACTCTCTGTTGCAAATCCAACAGCTGTTGTCATGTCGATCCCGATGTCGAGATGCATCTGCCGTCGGATAGCGTTAAGCAACGCATCGATAGCAACAGCAGCTATGCGGCGGCCATAAAGCCCACTAAAGCTATTAAATCTATAGAAAATATCTCAACTCCTTGCCAAGGAACGCAATAAACAATTATAGAAAAGACAGAAAGTAGTCTCTATCAGTTAGCTTTGCTGGAAAAGGAAGAAGCCTCACTTATGTGAGGTTGTTCTTTAAGCGATTTTTAAGTAGGATATCTGCCATCTGCTGGAAGTTTAGGAGTTTAACTCTTTGGGAAAGAACATATAGTTGGAGATGCGGAGGGATATTCCTGTATTCCTGTCAACTCCGCGTGGAATATATTCCATATACTTAAGACCATTCCTCATTGACCAACTTTAAACTAGTATCAATGGTGAAGCGGTGGTATACCACAGGAAATACTGTATTAGACTCAACTTCTTAATGAAACATTCGCTCATTTTGTAACTTATAATGGCAATCGAGAGATATGCGAAGGAATCTCTCAGGGAATACTATATCAGACTGACAGACTTCATGTGAAATCCTTTCCATCCGCAAACGACTTAGCACCTCACCACTCCCGGACACTGTAAGAGTGTCGCAAGTGGTGCGGTGGGATCCGGTGTGTATTCCTAGGGATTTTAGGGAGTAGCACAAGACATGCAAAAGGGAATACTAAGTTCTAAAAGAATCTACCATTTAAGGAACAATTGGAAAAGTAAAGAATCAATAACTCGAACCCAGAGAACTAAGGACTTTACAGAGCAAATCAAGAGATGAGGAGGGATTCTAGGAGTAAGTCCGGCTGTTTTGCGTAAGACATAATCAAATGATGTTCTCGAAGCACTCAAAGCTTGGGATACTTATAGGTTAGTGAAATTATTCTTCAGACTTACCTCGACACCAGTTATACCCAAAGCATGCACCATGTTCTGGGTCAAGCGGAAGGGCACACGCTCGGGAATGCGAAGGCTGCGTCCCTTTTCAAAGCAGACATTGTAGTCGATGTGAACGATATCGCCGCTGCTTAGATTGATGAGTACATTGTCCAGATGACGATCACCCAGGCCGATGACATAGCCAATGACAGACATGACCGCCATGCATGTGGTATACCGTCGAACCGACTGACGCCACTCGGCGGAACTGCCTGCCTGGCACCACAGTTCGCGGGCCAGCAGATCACCAGGGGTTTCCTGCGTGAGCTCGGCTAGAACTTGACGCAACGCGGAGAGAGGCCACTGACGACGTGGATCGGTGACGAGCATATTGTGTTTGGCCAGCAATGGGGATAACTTGTTGTAGAAGAGATCGGTGAGGCGTCGCGATGAGGCAGCCGTTGCCGGTTGCGGCTGGCGTTGTTGCCACTTCTTGTAGAGGGCAAACATAGGCGTCACACCGTCCACCCAACTGATTAGACCCGACTGTGGACCAAGCGGTATGACTGAGTAATGATGGGCACGATAGCAGCTTTGGGGCGTGTCACTTTTACTCGCCATTATTGCATTCGAGATGGACAGAAATTGCATGATGCGCTCGTCAAGATGCAGATCCTCTAGTCCCTTGAAGAGGAACGTATACTTCTGTCCATTGTTGCCATAGAATGCGACCTTCTTGGGCTTCGTTTTCGTTGGCAATATGCAGACCGTGCTCTCCACACTCTCAATGTAAACCGGCTGCTGTTCATCATGGGCATCCAGGCCAGGCATCGAGATGCGCATGCGTCCGATTTCACAAAGAACTGGACTAATGTTTTGCATCTTGAGTGTGGTGCTTGTGCCACGCAGCATATTCAGCTGGAACACATGATACAGCTGCTTCAGTTTATCCCAGGCCTCCGGATAGGGTCGTTGACGCAGCGCCTCTACTGTGGTCTTGATGGGCGCATCAAAACGTCGCTTAAAGCTGCGCTCATAGCTCGTTTCCGGCTCACGGGCGGTAAATGCCATCAATGCCTCCAGATCGTTGAGCAATTGTGGTCGCCAGCTATTGAAGCGATTCTGTTTACCCTCATGATCATCGGGCTTGAATTCACTAGCGAGTGCATTCACCCGACCCACATAGCTGTTGTAGATGTGCGCCAGCGAGTGTATCCAATACTCATCCCACAGCAGGCACACACGACGCAGCTCCTTCACCAACAGCTGGACATGTTGCACCACCTCCGGTGACTGCTTGGACAAGGCACCCAAGAGGCAGGCATAACAACTGCTATTGTTCAGCATTGTGGCCGTTATCTCGGTTGGAGTTGTTATGGGGGTCACCTGGAGCTCGCGATTGGCACCAACGACAGCCGGAAATGTGACCAACTGTGGACAACTCTCGGCCAGGCGACATAATAAGGCGCACACACTCTTTCTCACATAAGGCTCGTGATGATTGAGGCGACTGAAGAGCTGCGGTATGATGACCTTCCATGGCCCAATGGGTGTGGTCTTTAGGCCCTGCTCCAACACCTCCTGCAAGCCGCTGGCATGCTTCACAATCAATCGCAGTAGACGCAATGTGGTCGTCACCATGTTGCTGTCATCCACATGGAAACGCTGTTGCAAGCTTTGCTCGTTGCCCGCTTTTAAGCTCAGATAATGGAAATAAGAACGTGCCGCCTCCTTGTAGTAATCAAATGTATTGGAAATGGCACGTCGCCAGATCCTCATGATGGCCTCCAGCACGCTGGCGGGCTTGTCAGCCAACAATGTTAGTCTACGCAACCGAATCTCGCACTGTGCGTCCGCAATGGGCAACTCCTCCTCCTCCTCCTCGTCCTCACAAATGTTGCCCGGCTGTTGTTCCATGCGCAGAGCCTGCAACAGTTCCTGCAATGTTTCACCATCCAGCGGCAACTTGCCACCCAATGCCTGACCAATGGCACTCACATCCGATTGGGTTAGCACACAACCGCTATCGACAATCTTCTTGCCCCAACGATAGCACCAATTGCCATAGGCAATCAACGCTTCCTCACTGTCCGGACGCTGTTGCAGGCTGGCATTGATCAAGCGTGCCACAAGACGTTCACCATGCGGCAAGGCCATCGGCTGGGCCGTGCAACGTGTCAGCGGGCACTCCGGCAGTTGCTCCAACAGCTGTTGCAATGTTGGCGATAGATTTGTGGCCAAACCGTTGCAACTTCTTGCCGTTATCCAATCGGAGAGAGTCAACAACAACTCCGCTCCAATGCTGGACTCCTGTTGTTGCCGCTGTATGGAAAGGCAGAGTGCGGCACAGACATTAATGGAGCTCAGTTCACTGCACTGCAGCTGCTGTTGTTGCTGCAGATGGAGGCACTTGACCAGCTCACTGTAACCGCGCAATAGATGCATGTGCTCCGTATCCAGCTGCTGGCTGAGCAGCTGACGTGCCATGTCTGGCAGAGATTGGCCAAAGTACAGTTGAAGCATGGACTGACAGGTCTGTTGATTGCCCTCCTCGCGTGCCACCATCGCTGTGTCCAGATACAGCTTGCCGAGACTCTCGACGCTGCAGTGACGTCGCAATAGCTGTGTCCATGCCACACAGCGTAGCAACAAGGTGCTGTTGATGCTGCTGCCGTTGCTCTTGTGCTCCTTGTTGTTGTGGCATGACATGGACAGGGGCAACAAACAGAGCTGCTCATCGTGGCAACTGAGCTTGTGTGCCACATGCTTCAACAGCATCAACTGCTGCCAATGCTGTTGATCGCAACTGGGATTGAGCAACGCCTCACGCCAGTTCATGTCCAGCAATTGCTGCACCGGCGGCGACAACTCAAAGTTGCCATTCTCTTGCATCGCCTGCTGCAGCACAATGTTCTCCAACTTGCCAAGCACATAGCTGGCCGCAAAGCTTGCATGCTCATTACCTTCACTTGGCCACAGGCTCAACTTGTGCAGCGCTTCACTCAGCTCCTCGGATGTTGCCGTTGTGCTCCTGGCCAGCAGCTGCTCCAGCCCACTTATCTCTCCGTTGCTCCTTTGCAAAAATGGATTAAGCGGTGTCGTTTCCTCGCCACGTTTCAGCTGCGTTCTCAACTCCATCAGCTCTGTCCACTGTCCAGTGCTCTGCAAGCATTCGATGAGCTGGGCGAGCACAAATTGCCGTGTATGCGGCTCCAGCTCCGTTTGCTGCTCCTCTGCAGCAAGCACACTTCTGTAGCCGGCCACTGCTTGCTCCTTGCGTCCAGCTGCCTGTTCTGCCGCATGTTGCAGCCACTGATAGGATTTGTCGCTCTTTGAGCGTGCCCAAGTGTGTAGGCCACGCAGTGAATCCGACTCACGGCAACAGATGAATGCCCAGGCCAGATAGACAATCGCCTGGCTGTATGTGCAATCTTGAGTCTTCTGTGTCAAGAGGATTTGCTAAAGAAAGTAAGAGAGTTAAAGGGAGATATATATATATATATATATCTATATGAAGTAAGAACAATTATAAGCAACCCGGTACTTATTTTAATTAGAAGTTGCTGATCAAATCAGAAAGACTGCAGTGGAGCACGCACGACAGCATGATTCCCTGTACCAATGACTATAGAAAAGTATTTTGTTAATAACAAAAATAACAAACATACATAAATGCACTCACTTGCCCTGTCTCGCTCGCACTTTGTAAATTTATCTTGCATGCAGAATCTAAAGTTAACATTTGTTACGCGTTCAGTGAGACAGACAAACGAACAATCGACTCGACGGTTGATACTGATCAGGAATACTTTATACTTTATAGAGTCTGTCATGCCTCCTTTTCAGAAACAGGGTATACAAGCATCGATTCATAACGAGTTTACTATGAACATACATCGATTAATGAATAGAAAAACATCGCCTTCACAAACATTGATGAATCTATGTATGTCAAGTCATCAACTCATCAATGCTTGTTAGGGCGATGATTTCCGATGTGAACTCGATGTCAACATTATTCAATCGATGTTATCGATGCAATGATTCATCGATTTTTTCATTGAGAATTTTTAAATCCAATGTTAAAGTCGAAGCTCACTGTTTGGACTTACAACACTAATTTCAAAATATATCAAATACATCTATAAATTTCAAACTTCAAGTGCAACAACTTCAAACAATCATAGCTACGGTTAGATTTATTCGATCCTGATGCAATTAAGTGGCATGATTGTGGAAGATAAAACGAAAAAATCGAGACCAAAATGAGCGTTATATCTGTGACGGCAGTTGGAAAAGGATCTGATGTGCTCAGAATATCCAGCCTTTTACAGTTTATGCAGAAGGCCGTTATTATTGAAATTCGGAGGCGGTTCATTGAGGTTCATAGAAGGCTGTTTGCCAAATATAGTTACTGCAGCTCTTATGGTTTCTGAAATCCAAGTGTTCATGCGGCCGGATAGTTGTACGTTTATAGATGGACTCTAGCTTCACTGATCAAGCTTATTTAATGGGATTGAGTACATACAATTACATACACTACAACGAACATAATATGCCCTTGCAATCGATAAGTACCGGGTATAATACGTCTCTGAAACTCCCTGGAGCAACTCACCTGGGCATAGCGTATGACCAGCTCCGGCTGCTGGCTGTGCATGGCAATGATAACAACACCGATGCGTATGCGATTGAACCACGACTGACATGTGGGATTGTTGAGGCGAAAGAAGGCGCTCACAGGTTTCTCCGGAGCACGCAAGGCAAACGCGCTGCCCTCGGCGGCATTGTAGATGAGCTTCTCGAGGGCATCGAGAAATCCGAGCAGCATGTTAAGATTCGCACGCGTATTGGACAATTGCTGTAGGGATAGCTCATTTTGGGCATGACGCTCCGATTCTTTGGCACAGCCGCTCAAGAGACGCGCATAGCGCATGACAATCGCCTCGAAGGCAAGGAACGTATCCTGTGGTTTGCCGAGGGTCGTGCGTAGCTTCTGATCCACACAGTAACGTGCCGCCTCGTATTGCAACCAGGCGACAGTTAGACGTTGACAGCGTCTTGTGCATTGCGACAACTTCTCCTGGCGTTCATCCAGTGCGGTTACCTGGCAACTTCTCATGAACAACGCACGCAGGCAATCGACAAACTGTTGCTGCTCCGGCGCCTGCAGTTGCTCCACGAAATCCCTAAATACATTGTCACGCACAGCGGTGCATTGACTTAATCTCTGTTGCCAGACGCAGACATGGCCAATCCCTTGGGCACGTCTACCAATGCTCAAACTCAGCGGCAATTGGGCAAAGATCTGTGCGTAGGCCGAGTGGGCGCAATTGCTCAACGATTGCAGCTGTTGTATGGCCGTCTCCCTATAGAGTTGCAACAGTTGTAGGCTCAGCACAGAGGATCCATAATCCAGCACCGCCTGCATGCAACCAGCACTCTCGAACGGAGCACACTTGGCCGCCATGCCCGCAATGCTCTCGCAAATGCTCAGGAAATCCTCATGTTGCAGCAACAAACTCGAACGTGCGCCACACTCGCCCAACAAAGACTTTGTCCAGTTGAGCAGCAGCTTTAGATTCATCGGAGCCAGCAATGCTGCCTGAACCAAACAATGCGCGAGGAACTTGAGTATGTGTCCAAAACTATGCGCAGTCGGAGATGTGCAGCTGTTGGAGTGCGATTCATTGTTGTCCACTTCACGCAACAGACTCGAGTTGTTGCGAAAGTTGTGATTGGCCTGACAGTGAACCACAAGTAGACTGAGTATCGCATTATGGGTTGCCGCATGCTTTGACCACATGGTCAAATCCTGGGCGCGACAATTGCTAATTAGCAACTCGAGTATCGATGGCTTGCAGGCATACATGCCAATGATGGAGGAGGTTTGCTTGGCCAACGCGGCCAAAGCGGACAAATGAAAGATGAGCAAAAGACTGGCATCGCTTAGCTTCTGCTGTGCTGCTGGCTCTGCTGCTAGACGCTGTACACAGTTGTCAATGTCCTGAACGAGTTGCTTGTACGCTTGTTGCAGCAATGGCACATTCTTAATCAGCAATGTTTCCTGGCAGGTGCGCAGAAGCAACTTGTGTGCTGCCCCCTTGCTCTGCAGCCTAATGCTCGCCAGAAATACGTGCTGATGTTCATTGTCCGACTGGAAGATCAACTGCACGAGGTCAGCGGGCAAACGTGCACGCAACTTTCGCACGGCGCACAATAATAAATACAAGCAGCTGAGTTGTTGCGGCTCCTGCAGATGCTGCATATGCTCGAACTCCATGTGAAGTACTTGAGCGAGAGTTGTGGCATCGGGTGAACTGTAACCATTGAGCAGGCATATGCAAAACAGTTCGTTCATGTTGATTAGAGCATCGCTGTTAGCGTTGTCATGATGTAAAACCTCGGGCAGCATTTGAATGAGATGCGAGAGGGCAAGGAATACAATAGATTCGCATGTGATGTGCATGCGTGTCAGGCACTTGAGCAGTGTATTGAAGGAGCCAACAAATGCGCCAATACGTTCCCCCGTACGCTCAGTGGCATCCAGCGATGTGATGTCCTCAATGAACTGTGTCAGGAGGCCGTAGCTAAAGTCCAACTGTTTGCTAAAATATGGCGTCAGTTGCTCCAGCACAGAGGCACAGTGTGACTTCAAATGTTTGGGCTGCCCAATTTCCAGTTGCCAGCCAATAATGATGTCCACCACATCCGTGAAATGTCGCTCAAACGCATCGCGATAGTTCATCGAGAATTGAACAATACATGCGCTAATAACCATAAAATTTTCAGCGCTTTCGGCTCCCTCCAAAAAGTCCTTTAACATGAGCATGATCTTCTCGGCATAAATATGCAGATCACATTTGGTGTCGCAACTGTGAAAGATTGTCGAAACATAATCGATTGTGGGCAATTCTTTAAGGTGTCAAAACAGACTGACCTTAACGTTGAGCGCAATGCAACAATTAAATACTTTTGAAGTCGTTTATTCATCCGATAGTTCTTCATAATGAACTCCTCATAGATGGGATACGACATGCGATTTATGTAGCCAATCAATCCAAGCGTTTTACTACATTCATCGAGTACAGGAGACGGGCATTGCTTTAACACCGAGAGCATGCTATCCAGTATAACGTCAAACGATCGTGTCAAGTAACCCATGTTGATCGGCGTGCGTACGGCCATTTCCAACTTGGCGCAAAGTTCGAAAGCTGCCGTGGGACTTGTTTCATTGTGCAGACGTCGCAAGATTTTGGACATGCGCAGGTCATCTGCCGCCAGCTTGGCATCACGATCACTTGCCGTGAATTGCACTAAATATACATACATACACATACATTTATATATATATATATATTTATATATGTTTAAATAATCATGTTAACTTCACAATGTGAAATTTGCACTTACTCTTGCATTGATGCGATTTACGTGAAATCCCCTTTGTCATATCATTGTTTATATTACGCAGCACTGGATTAGCATTGGCAGACGATGCCTGCATATCGTGTGCTTTTGACCACAATGTTGTCTCGTTATGATTGATACTATTTGAGATCCCATAGTGGTTATTGCCGTTGCCGTTGTTGCCACTGTGGACACCAGACACTTCGTTTAGCAATGCATCTTCATTGGCATCATTATAGTTGTCCAGTGTAATGGCGGCGCTTTTCATTGAATGTGCACCACGACTGGTGATCGTATATAGTTAAGTTTGCGCCACCAAATTGTTTTTGTTGTTTTGGCTTTCACGTTCAGTGCATAGAGATGTCAATTATTTACCAGCAGTGTGTCCACACATTTAAAATGCCGATATCTCTTTGGCAAATATATCGATGGTTATATCTATCGATAAGTGATTGATAGCGTTTTACAGCACTAAAACAGCCAGAAGTCACAGTTATTTATAAAAATATAAATACAAAAATTTATTTCACACAATTACACTATTTCCGGAGGGTGCGTTGTAATACCAATAACTACTATCGATTTGTAACATAGAATGCGAACACAGTCTTTATTACTTATTTATTTTCTATACAAATAGTCATTACGAACAATTTTCATTTTAAGTTTTTCAGTTTCTCATCTTGCCAATCAAATGCTGTGTATAGGCTGCCACAATATTTGCCATCTCGGCATACACTTGATATGGATGCCTCGGCTGCAGGGCAGCAGCTTGACAACTTGCCTCTAATGCATAGTTCCTGCCCAGCGGTGCCGTATGAAATTCTGGAGCCGGCGTCGGCTGCTCCTGCGGCACCAGCGATAGACAAATGTCCCCCACCTGCAGTTGTTGGCACTTTAATTCGTAAAGTTCAAACGACAACTGCGGATTACAGGAGGCCCAGCCTTGGCCATAGACAAACAACGGATGTGATGGCAGCACTTCCATATTAACCTGGAATTTAACATCAATATGGAGTGCATCAGGAAACCATCTAGTTGACTTGCCTTTAAATGCTGCGTATCATAGCTAAAGGTAATGTTGATTATATGTGATGATGATCTGTCGATTTTGACCACCGTTGCCTCCCTCAGATTGAAAAGCTGACTACGCATCGCTGACTGAATGAAATCCTCGGTGCGTATGTCCTCCACACGCCGCATCACACCTGTTGATAGCTCGATGTAGGTGCCCTTTCGAAAGCAAGCATTTGAATCCATCGATTGATTGCTGCAATTGATTAAAGATTTGTTAATTTAACACACATTTTGCTTTATGTTTAACAGTTTCACTTTGTTGGACCTGACTTGAGTCGCATTTTGAATGGATGAGTGCGTTCTTGTGCGGTTTCTGTCTGCATCTGTTGCATCTTGATGTTGATTCAGCGACACGACTTGTTCCTTTGAGTTGCAATTGAATACTGCTCAGTTCTATGGCAATATCATCTAGCTCATCGGCTTATGCAAGCCAACAAATTGAAATTCATTCAATTGAGCGTGGTGCTTTCCTTGGGCTTTCCAGGAATGTCGCCCACTCATGCGACCGTTGCCCATCTATTGCCTGTGCTCTTGTTGTTACCTGTTTTATGGCCCACACCTCCCTCTTCAGCCATAATCTGCTCAAAGCAACAGGTACGCGCCAGCATCTTTCACATTTTTAACGCCGAACATCGTCCTACCTAGGGTGCTACCTAGGTTTCCGCTTAACAACCATTGTCTTGTCCTCACAGCCGGCGCCGTTTTGGCTGTTGCGCCAGGCGCCTTGACACCGACCAAATCAACAAAAGGTAAAAACACCGGACAGCAAAATACTCTTGAAACATATATGTATATTTATTTAGTTTTACGTTTTCTCTTCGCTGACGAGAATTTTATTTGAGGAGCGCGCCGCTTGCCTAGGCCCTCCCACTTGATGTCCAAGGCATAGATATAGTATCGCACAAAGAAATAGAGCACGCCTAGTGCTGAATACACCGACGTGAGCAGCAATGGCATAAATGGCAAACGTTTATGGAGTCCCAGCACTCGACTGATGGCATGTTCATAGATTGGAATTGCTATGAATCCTAAAATGTATATCCACTCGAGCATGTGGAACTTTGGCTTTGGCTTATACATCCTCTCCAGCTGGCCAAACATCATGGCCATGTAGGCAAGATACAGTCCATAACGTGGCACAAACAGATCAACCTCGAAGAGCAAGGGAAACAGCGAGAAATAGCCAGCAACGGCCAAGATATACGAATATTTGGCATCCCGACGATCGACAATAGTTAGCAGGCTATCCAAAAAGTATGATTGTAATAGAGCCTCAAGTAAATCTCTTGGGTCTACTTACCACAATGGTATAAGGCACATAAGTATTGCTTTCTCGTGCACATGCCAGCCAAACATGAATGAGGAGCAGGCACAGAGAACAACAGCACGCAGGAACACCAATTTGGCTTGCCTATCAATTGATTTAGTAGATCATTTCAATGGAGAATTTTATACATCAATTAAATACTTACTCTCTGTTCTTTGTGAGGAAGAGTTTCACGAGAATGGGCAGCATGAATAGGAATGTTAATGCAAAGGTTGTGGACGGCGTTATGTTGGGCAGCACAACATGTTTCACCTCCTGAACCAATCCAGAGGTAGTCGAGCTTGCAGCATAAGGAAGTTTGCGCCTCAAGGCGGTGGTAGCCAACTTGTCGGCAGTATTATAGAGAGCCCATACATTGGGTGCCCAATAGGCGTGGGTGAGGCCACGCTTGAAGGGGAACAAACGTGTCAACAGCTGCGGCAATTGGCGCCAAAAGGGACCAAATGACAGCAGGAATGGCAACAGACCCACAGCTAATAGCTTGAGCGTAGAATGTACAAAATTGCCCTTGGACATGCAATAAAACTTCAACAGGTAAATGGCAAAGGCAGGCGCCATGTAAAGGAAGATATGCTTGAAGTTCAGCAGAACTGCAAAGGCAAAGGCGCTCCATAGATAACGTTGTTTAAGCAGAGCACTTATGCTGAGCAGGAGTATGCCAAATAGAAAGCCATTGTACTGGAAGTGTATGTGATCGACGAAGATGAGGCCCACATTCAGTAGCAATAGCATGGAGCCGGCAACATGCTGCTGCGATGACTTGACAACACCCAAGGCGGACAAGCAAGAGCGGACACCCAGCGCATATATCAAATCCATGACAATAACCGACATCTTTTGAAAATACACCGTTTGGCTTGATGCATAATTCAGATTCTGTACGATTAACATTTTGGGATCGACATATTTAGCCAACTGGGAGAGCAGCCATTCGAAGTAGGCAAAAAAGGGCGGGTAGTCGAGCGTCCATTCGCTAGTTACATCCAAATACCAACGGTTCAATGGCAGACTATGTGTAATGGCCAACCAATTGCGATGAACCTCAAAGTCTGTGGAATAACTGTAATAGCAAAGTTTCCAATTAGATTTCAATGATTGATATTGATAAGCCGGTAGAGTGGTCGGTACTTACTATGCTGGCATTAACAGCACCTTAAGTGCAGAGGTTATGCCAACCAGTTGCCAAAAGTAGCCAGTCATAATGTAATTGCCGCGTTTTTCAGTTGTACATGCATTTGGCACCGATATTTTATTTATATTTTCTAACTGCACATACGTTATCGCCGCTAATGATGGCAATTGTTATTTTTATTTTTAAATATCGATACCTAGGCCGATACCGGTCTATGTTATTAAGATATCGATACCGGCAATGTGTGGCCAGTATTCGGATTTATTTTACAGCCAAATTTAGGGCCATTTATAACGTTTGTTTATATCTCGTCCCTCACACGTGCATTCAAAAAATGGGAGACGTTGTCGAGGCTTTATTTATAAGTTCATTGAACAATGAGCGCGCATCCTGTAGCGTACAGGATCTTCGCACTGGCACCGATCTGATGAAATATAAAGGCGGCGGCCAAATGCAGGCGCATAGTCTCCAAATGCTTGGCGCGAATTTTGTAATTGCAGCCAACAGCACAAAGCCCCTGTTGCATGTGTGGCCCCTCAATGGACAGGAACAGATGTCCACCATACGATATGTTGTACCGGGCAAGGTGAATGCCCTGGCCCTGACTCCAGATGACGCCTACTTAGTTGCTGGCATACAGGAAACCATCTATATATGGCACCTCAATTCTGGTCGCCTGCTCAACACGATGTCCAAGCATTTCCAGCCCATCACCTGCATACGCTTCACCGACAATGGCGAGCACTTTGCCACAGCCGGTAAAGATGGCGCAGTACTCGTCTGGAATTTAACGCGCGCTGTTGCCCCCTTGGGTTCCGGTGACAGCGAGGAGAATGCGCCTTTCTATAGTTTCAATGACCATGGATTGGCTGTCACCGATGTGCACATTGGACTTGGAGGAATACGTGCCTTCATGTACACCGTTTCATTGGATCGCTGTTGTAAGGTTTATGACCTTAGCGATGGCCATATGTTGCTAAGCGTCGTCTTCCCAGTTGCCTTGCACAGCGTAATTGTCAACAAACTGGAGACGAGCGTCTATGTGGGCACCAGTGAAGGTCAGATACTAATCTTCCATATGGAGAAACTGCCACGCATGAAGGTACAGTAAAGGTTCTGCTTGAATGCCTCTACATTTGTTTTCTATCAACTGTTGTTCCTATCGTCTACAGGAATATCATCTCGAAGAGGAGGAAAGTCAAGCGTTTATTGGACACACAGTTGGTTCACCCATCACATCCTTGGCTCTGTCAGTGAATGCAGATCAACTGATTTCGGGTGGCGATGATAAACAGGTGTGCATCTGGGATGTTGGCAGTCGACAGTTGATTAAGACTATCTTACAACTTGGTGCCATTACCAATCTGCACGTGCGCCTGATCAGCTCGTCCAAATTCCATCCGGGACCCAAAGAGTCGAAATTCTTTGCTGACAACCTCAAGCGCATGATTAGTCCACCAGACGAAGATGGTGACTGCATTGAATTGCTAATCACAGAGAAATATTCAAAAGGACGACAGCTAGGAAAGCCAAACTTTGATTATAGCCACGATGGCATCGATAGCTCTACACCTGTGCCAGATGTGGAGATGAATGACGAAGCGCCAGCTGCTGATGATAATGACGAGGACGAGGAGGAAGACGAAGATGAGGAAATGACAGATGCTGAAGATGACAGTACCAACTCTCTCATTGCAGAGCTGGAGAGTTTACGTGCTGAAAACACACGGCTTAAACTTGAGGCGAAACGTTTGTTAGATTTGAAAATAGATAAAATTATAACGAACCCGCAGAACAACAAACCGTCGAAGAAAAACAAAAAAGGTTGGAAAAAGTAGACTTCGGGGAAAAAATGTTGGTTAACAATTATATTAAAATGTGTTTAGAAACAATAAATGTGTATAGAAATAAATCGCTATACATACAAAAAGACAAAACTGTGATGTGATTTAGTTGACTTCCGATTTGGGCACATTATCAATGCCCTCCTTGCCCTCCATTTCATCGTCTTCATCATCTTCATTGTCATTATGCTCCTCGGAAGCGTTGTCATTTTCTTCAGCTAGCTGTCGTCGAATTTCCCGATTCGAGTCCAAGAGCAATCGCAGCTGCGACAATATATCATCAGTGCGTTGCTCCACAGCGTCCAAGGCGCAACTGAGTGCATCGAGGCTCTGGTTAACATCCTCCATCTCTGCAATGGACGAATATGGCGATATTACCAAATGCCAAAATGGCACATATATTGTACTTCTACCTTGCAGATCGGCCTCCTGCACATTTGTGTTGCCCGACTCACCAGAGGACGTCGGATCGTGGTTATTCCTTGGGGACATCTCGTTGGTAGCGCTGCTAAAAAAAAAAAAAACAAAAAACCCAAGGCGTCAGCTGACTTCTATTTAATTTAACACAGGGCCATGTGCGTAGGCATCACTTTGCTAACAGGGATTAGTTTTTACGTCTTTCGAATTTTGTGATCACAAAAGTTATATTTAATCATAATTTGTTAAACCCTTCATTAAGGTTATTTCACAGATTGATTTGACTTGTTTACAATTTGTTAAGCAGATTTAAATCATACAGACCTTTGTTTATTAACTACGCTCATGTATAGGCAGTGTTTATATTCGATAGGATTATCGAAATATTTGATAGTTGTTGCATGCGATCATTTTCAGAATCAACTCTCCTGCCTACATTTTACAACACAGGGCGAAGTCATGCCGAATTTTTTGTCTCATATTTTAAAAAGGAGCTTTGTGCATAGTTCTATTTTTTTTTTTTGTTGAAGTAGTCCGTGCATAAAATAAATGATTTTCGGTGGCTCTAGTAGAGTTCATAGCGGTATTCATAAGTGCAAATAAAAAGCGAATCTGTTATATTATATATATATTTAAATTATGTATATTTAAATATTTCTTAAGGTTTATGTCAAACGAGATTTTAATGGTGGTTTTGCAAAATTGTGATATAAAATTCGAAAAATGGTGCTAATGATGAGGACGTGACAGCGAAGAAATCGGCAATCCCGATGAATATGCTTGTCTGGTTGCAGGTTTCTTGGCAGACATGACCGACTCAAAGCGAACACCAAGTGCTAGCCGAAATAAGAACGTGATAGGATTGAGAAAGAACTGTGCTGGCATGGAACAAAAAAAAAATCGGTGGATATCAAGAACATCCTGTAAATTACTTTATAATAAAAATTTTTGTTCTTGTATGAATTTAAAATAATTATTTTGAGTTTATTTTGGGGACAGCTTGCACAAAAATAGCAGATCGAATAAACCACGGCCAGCGTTGGTTTAGATGAATTTTGATGTGTAATTATTATTTAACGCAGCTATCTTCATACGACAATTATGTAGTGACTCGGCGAAAGGCACATTCTAATTCTTGCATATTATGCACGTTGCGGAAAATATGAAAATTTAAAATGGCCGACAAGCTTTTGCGGTAATTGATATACGTTATTTTGAGTAGATTCTGTACAGATATTTAGAGTGACCAGGTTCTCTCAAAGCAAGCGACATCGATAGAAAATGGTATATTCTAGTTTCGAAATTTCGGTCACACAAGAGCAGAAGTCAGCCGGTTCGGCAATAATGATAATAAAAACATTGTGTGTCTGTTCGGCGATTGTTGCATAAAATTCCTATTGAAAATCGTTACCTGCTATAGGTAAGTTGTTGCAGAAGAGGGAGAACATTCCAATTTAAAATGTACCATGAAATTATTTGGGCAACTTGTAGAGTTGTTTATCTAGTTCGTGCATGTGGCCAAATGTCACTTAAATTCCTTCGATAAAATAAGTTTAGACTTTGGTACTCTTAATTGTTAAATTTCTTTTGTTTTTGTTTTTATTTACGAATTTTAAATTACAAAAAAATTTGTATCACAATTAGTATTATTTTGTTTTGTCCATTACACTTTAAATAGTAAAATTGTTGTTGGAAGAGCCCACAACGGTCGCGGTGAACAATTAAACGTACGATTACGTTTTTGTTGGTGTTTCCTTTGTTTCGATATTTTTATTTTTTTATTTTACATGTGACATGTCGGTGCGTGTCCGTTGGGCCCAGAATAGCGCTCAATGCGCACGATTTGGAATGCCTGTAAAGCAGAGAAATGAGAGATGAGAAAGGATTAGGTTAGAAATCAGAGAAGGACTCACGACGTCGACAGTGACGACCTTGATAACCATCATGACATTTGCACTCCTTGTTGCCCATGCAGCTGCCATGGCTGCACTTACAGGTGGAACGCTGCCTACGTCCAATTTCGCAATGATCGCCGCGCAGTCCGTTCGGGCAGCGGCACAAATTGTTGCCAATGCAGCGTCCACCATTCTTACAGGGTATCACACACTTGGCTAAAAGATGGAATCATCAAGCATTACACACTGAGAGAAACTGTTAAATTATCTTTGTCTACTCACAATATTCACAATGCAGACCATAATATCCCTTTGAGCATTGGCATTTGTCCTTTTGTATGCATTTGCCGCCATTCAAGCACTTTTCCTTGCATATTCCTGTGGTGCAACAACAAGAAAAACAATACAAAAAAATTTAAAATATTACTACATTATTTATATATTTTATTGCAGCTTCTTTTGGTCGAGCACTTCAAAGGACGAATCACAATCACAATGTTTAGAAACGCGAATGCAAGGGGCATACAGCTAATTCGCCTCACAAAGTCCTCCATGCGTTGCATCGCCTCCGAAAGCAGCAGCAGCTCAAATAACCCTACCACGAACAGCAGCAGCACCAACAACGCCACCAGCAGCACCTCGTCTAGCAACACCAGCTCCTTCACCAACAACACCACCACCAAGGGTCAGCAGCAGCCACCACCGTTGCGTGCACGTGCCACTGCCTTGACGGATGAGATAATACGCGTGGATCATGCTGGAGAATTGGGCGCCGATCGTATATATGCCGGGCAAATGGCCATATTGGGCAAGGGTCCCATGGGCAAGACCATTGAGCATATGTGGGAGCAGGAAAAAGAGCATCGCAAGCAGTTCGAGCACTTGATACAACAGCATCGTGTGCGACCCACAGTTATGGCCCCCCATTTGGAATGTTGCTGCGTTTGCGCTGGGCGCCGGCACCGCTTTGATGGGCGAGAAAGCCGCCATGGCATGCACTGTGGCCGTGGAGACAGTCATTGTGGAGCACTACAACGATCAGTTGCGTCAAATTATGGACTCCCCCAATCCAGATAAGGTAAGTAAATGAAATGGTATCGTAGTCATAGTAAATGTTAATCATGCTTATTGTGCAGGAGCTGCTGGAGACAATCACGAAGTTTCGTGACGAGGAGCAGGAACATCACGACACTGGCATCGATTGTGGTGCGGAGCAGGCGCCCTTCTATAAGGCCATGACCGAGGTTATTAAATTTGGCTGCAAGACGGCAATTGCCATATCCAAGAAGATCTAAACTTCAAGCTCAAATTAATGCGACCACAATAATAATATAAACAACAACAAGAACAGTTTGAGCATTGTTTAAACCATGTGTGTGTGTGTAATAATAATATTAATAATAGTATGTGCTAAGCATTAAAATGTTATATATGTATATATATACATATATATATATGGATATTTTACTTACCACCCTCGCACTGTGTGCCTTGATAGCCATCGGGACAGGTGCACTTCGATGGCTCCGTGCAGTTGCCACCGTTGAGACATTGCGGAAAGCAGAAGGCCGTCTCACAGTATTGGCCGGTGTAGCCGACGTTGCACTTGCAGATGTGATGCTCGTTGCAATAACCATTCTTGCCACACTTCAATGTGCATTCTGGATCGGGAGCTTAAGTTTTTTTAGTTTAGTTCGATCGTATTTTCGTTTTATTGAATGTTTTTTTTTTTTTTTAGAAGAGAAAGTGAAAGCTATGCGTGTGCGTAGATGCGTGTGTGTAAGCACAACAAATGAGTTGATATATATGGCGAAAAATAGGGAATTACTTGGGTCCTTATATAGGCACAGCAATGGTCATACAAATTGCTCAACAGAATTCAAATAAAAATGTTTTTTTTTTTTTTAATATTTTTTTTTAAATATTTGTAGCTGATATTATAATATCAAATTAAAATATTTTAAAATGAAAAAAATATTTAAAATAATAAATTTTTTAAATATTTATAAATATAATTTTAAAAAAAGTCTCAGTAATATATTTTTTAAATATTTATAAATATAGTAAAAATATATTTTGTATGGCATAAACTTTTAATATTTATAAATATATTTTTTTTAAAAATGGTATAATAATTTTTTTTAGATATTTATAAATATAATAAAAAAAAAATGTTTCATTAATAAATTTATAAAATATTTATAAATATAATTAAACATTTGTTTTAAATAATATATTTTTGAATTACTTATGAATATAATAAAAATTATATTTTTAAATTATTTTAAATATTTATATAAATAATAACAAAATATATTTAATTAGTTTTTTTTTCTCTTAAATATTTTGTTTTTCAATTCAAATCTGTCGAAATATTGTTCTAAATATCTTAAAATTCTCTTTTATTTATAAATTTTGGGTAAAAGTCTTTAAATTTTTTAACATTATTATATATATTATTAAGTAAATAAAAATGTATTTAAAACTGTGTGCGCTATTTACATGAACATTGCTGTGTCCACATTTGAAGAATGCGAGGACGAGAGAGAGAGAGAGTGGGAGAAAGAGAGAGAGAGCATAGAGCATGGAGCATAGAAGAGAGTGGGAACTAGTGTTCTCAGAGAATACAATAAAAAAGCGGACTAATAGAACATTTTAGGGCATTTGGCGACAGTGATGAAGTTGAATGATAAAATGTAATTACAGTAGAACACGCCTAAGAGCAACATTTGTTAAATGTAACTAAATGATTAAAGTAATAGCAACGATAGATGATTATGTGATTGTTCTTAAGCGTTTTCTAACAATTTGATATAAAGCATTTTTTGGTTTTTTTTTTTTTTTTTTTTGACTTTTCATATACACTACCTTGCAAAGTTGTTAGTGAAGTAGGGTTGGAAGCGTCTATATCATACACACCTCTATGTGCGCATTCCTTTTTGAAGTTGAGACGTATGGGCGTACCAGATAATGGTTTATTCTTTTTGGTTTGGATCTTGAGGCCGACATTGAATGAGGCGGTGCCCGAGCTGTTTCCGGTGCAGGGCAGGAATATGCTAAAATCTAGCTTAGATTGATATCAAATTGGATACCAGCTGGCAACACACTAGCGAATCCTCACTGTGCACTTACTTTTCTGCTCCTGCGGTATCCGGCCACGTTTATTGATCGACAACGTTGGCGCCTTCAAAATGCTCTCATCCATCGTCTGCAGCCGATCGAAATCATAGAAGTACTTGCGTTTACCCGATTTCCATGTGAAATTCACATAGTTCACCTCCGATGGTATTACCAGATAATTGTAGAACGTCGTATCTCGCATTTCATTCGTCACACGACCATTGTGTATGGCATAGATGCGATCCGAGTAACCCTGCGGAAAGTACAGGGCTGTGGGAATTTTTGATTAGTTAAGTTAATCGGAGTGGTCATAGCGAGTGTTATCTGTAAGCTGATTCAAAGTTGAACTACTTCAAAGTCTTCGAATTCCAATTGAAATTAGTTCATTGTGGGTTCATTCAATTGCTGGGTCTATCTGGTTTAAAGTTGAACCAATTCACAGTCTCATAGTCCATAGTTCAGTGGGGAACTAGTATTGGAACTAGTTCAGTGGGGGTTCACATTTTTATGTGTAGAATGGAAACTGTTTTAAAGTTGAACTACTTTAAAGTCTTGTTCAGTATGCGAATTGGAACTAGTTCAATTTCTGGGTCTTTCTGGTTTGAAGTTTGAAGTTGAACCAATTCACAGTCTCATACGGTTTTCAGAATATGTTTAGATTAGGTATTGCTAAAAAGTGTTCATGAAGTAAAACTTATTATTAACTAAGTGAGGTTAGGGCGAAATATTTTGTGAGCTGAGAACTGGTTCAAGCTTAGAAGTAAGAACTAATATGAATTTATGAACCATATTTCGAATGTAGTATTATATTTGAAAGGCGAAAACAATTGAAATCTGAGAATAATATAGGAAAAACAAATTAATTTAAAAAATAAGAGAATCTCTCTAAAGAAATGATGGAGAACTATTGTCTGAACCACAACAGAATTGGAGAATAATATTTGCAAACGGCTCCATGAATAAGAAGAAGAATAACTTTATTCTTAAAAATAGATGCAAGAGAATTACTTTTTCAAGTCCGAATCGAATTCACATTGAAGAAGAAATCAAAAGAAATTTGAAAAAATTTATAGGAAAATTAAATTGTTTTATGTTGAGAATGGTTCAGGTTTGCAGATTGAGAAGAGCTTGTAGTTAATTGTAGTCAAGGCTGTAAATCGGTACAAGACTGAACCAAAACAGATAATTCTAATAAAAATGGTGCTCAAAACCGGTACAGAGTTGAACCGCCCCGTTTGCTTAAAATTAGAAAGGTCAAACAAAGTTTCTGCGAGCGACTGCAATACAATATTAATATTGTTATTGATATGGAACGGTTTTCGATACGTAACTGAACCTGAACCAAGACTGTGAACCGGTTTGCATACATAAGTGTTGAACACAACGCACTCACCGCTCAGCGTCTTGAGCTGCTGTTCGTTTAGCCAGAGGGAGATGCTCTCCTCCATGCGATTGTGTCGATTGTGATTGTTGTTGTGATTGTTGTTGCTATTGTTGTTGCCCTGCTGTTTCCTGCGTCCACCACGTCGATGTCCACCATGTCCAACGGCAATGCTGCTGTCGTTATCCGCAAAATTATCGTTGACATCATCGGCATTGCTGTGATTCTCCTCGGAGCTAATTGAATCGCCTCGTCTATTATTATTATTGTTATTATTGTTGTTATTATTGTTGTTGTTGTTGTTGTTGCTGTTGTTGCGATTGTGATGCTGGCGACACTCGAGTTGGCCAAGGCATAACAAGGTCTGCACAATCAACACCAGATAGAACCACTTCACAAAGCAACCGAATCCCTGCTGTGGCATATTTCTGTACCCAAATCAAAGAAAAACAAACAAACAAACAAACAAACAGATCAAATTAATTAATAGATCAGCTAGAAATCCAATCAATGTGTGAACATTTTTCTCTTTTTCTTTTAAATTTTTTTTTTGCAAATTTGCAAATCGCAATATTGAAATTGAAGCTAAGTAAACTTTGATCAATCAGCATTCAATCAAGATACGTTGATTGTTTGCACTTGAGGCTCGCTTTATTTGATTTGCATTGCTTACCCTCCCCCTTACGACACTGAAGTGTGCGTCCCTTGCAAATATTGATCAAAAATATGGAGATTCATCAAACACTCGCTATATAAAACCTGATATTCGTGTGTGCATTTTGCTAAGTGATCAAAGCAAACACACATTCACATTCACATTCTATTTGAGAATGCTCATGATATACAATATGTAAATATTTATTGGCATTTGCACAGTTGACAGCTGTCTTCCCACTTTAAACAGATAGATCAACAGTTTGCTTTCATTTCAAAGTGTAATACAATCAATACACATTCATTCAGCTTAATCATATAAATATATATAATTAATCCAAATATACTTGTGTTATTGTACATTCCTGCTTCTTCTACTTCAAAACACACATTTGTGGCTATATCTAACTTGCTCACCTAAAATATTCATTTGTTCTCCTTTAACTTGAAAGGAACACATATTGAACCAGATTCGTTATCATATTGAACCACTGTGAAACAGTTCTTAAACTAAAAGAAACTCAACTGTTTCTTATCAGGCAGAATTGCCAAGTTATGACGCTGAACCACTGCTGAACCGGTTCAAAATCGTAACTTTACATTTGCCAGACGCATTTGAACCAGTTCCTAAACTAAACTATGTCACCAGGCAGCATATCAAATTGCAGCTTCATAGCTCAAAGAATTGCCAAATTATGCTGCTGTACCACTGCTGAACCGGTTCATGGTCTGCGAAAAACTAAAATAAACTTATCTTTACATTGTTCACATACAATTTTCTCTGTTATAATAAGCATTTCTCATATTTTTTATAGTCAAATAACTCAATTTGAATGTGCACAAAATGCTGACTTTAAAACTTGAACCGGTTCACGTTGAGGTTTCCCAACATGCTATACATACATGATATATATATATATATATATATATATATATATATATATATACAACTGTTTGATTTGCATATCACATTTCTGCAGCATAATTCAAGCGCTTGCAAATTTATTAGCTCGAACCACTTTTTAGATATATACTCCCGAACCGGTTCACAAAAAACTTTCGAAAAATATAAATTTAAAATAAATTGTGCTTTTTGCACAATTAACTAAATGTTTTACGAACGCTAACGATTAGTTATTGATGTTTGATTGAAGTTTTGCGAGTTTCCTCATTGAGCAGAAAGGGAATTGAAATGGGAAAGAAGAAAACGCTACTGAAGTTACTACTGGGGATTGCATTGATTTTCTGCTGGGTTTAACTACAAAAAAAAAAAAAATACATATAAAATCTATAAAAAAAAAAAAAACATATTTACAATCGTTAATGAAAGTAGCAGCAGTAGCAGCGAGTCAGATACAAGATTGGAGTAGGAGATGGAGTAGGAGATGGAGTAGGAGACAGAGCTGGAGATGGAGTTGGAGTTGGAGATGAAGATGCAGATACGAGATGAAGACGCTGACGCAGTTGGAGTCGGAGACAGAGACAGAGCAGGTACAAAGTCGTTAGCACTTGGCGTGGTGTGAAGAAGTTGCTCAAGTCAACGACGCGTCGGTTGCAGGTGCAGGTTGAAGGTGCCGCAGTTAGGGACTGTGGCAGCTGGCGGGTGCCGGGGGGTAACGACAACTTGACAGACAAGGCACAAATTTAACATAATGAAAAAAATAAAATAAAATGAGAAGAAAAAACGTCACTTGTGAAGTGTGCACGACTATCGAATGCCCTGTAACATACATAAAGAAGAAAAACAGTACAGCTTCTTCTTCGCTTAGCCTTGCTAAATTGTTTCTGAAATAACTCTTGTGTTTATAACGCGATCATAGTGAAATTTTTGGAACAGTTTGGCATTAAGTTAAGTGTTATGTAAGAAAAAACTGAAGGCTTTAAATATAACGTAAGCTTTGAAAAGGCAAACTTTACAGAATGATTTTTGATTCAGCTTGTTGGGGTAGATGTTCAGACAACTAAAAATATTATATTAATATAATAATATAGAAGAATTTCAAAATGCAACTTATAGAGTAGTGCAAATATATAGAGTAGCATATAGAAACCTATTTACCAAATTTAGAGTTCCCAGCTCTTACAGTCTCCGAGGACTACGACACCACTTCTGAAGCTGTTATATTTGTAAATGTGTGTAGTATTAACAAAAATGTTTACCACTGTCTGTTACAAGCAAGTGCACAACAGCATTATACCCAGTTGCACTTTTGTCAATGAGCGCAGGGCATTCAAGAAAAGATGTGATCGGACGACGCGAAGACATCGAATCAGTTGCCAGGCAATCGGACAATTGGACAGTCGGACGGGCCACTTGGCTGGCCATTTGTCTGGCCATCAACAGCACGCACTCTCGGTCTATATGAATGAGCGTAACGAGAACAGTAAAAGGCGAGAGAGAGAGAGAGGGAGGGAGTGGGACAGGGAGAGAGAGGGAGAGACGATAGGGAAGAGTCGATATGATGTCCATGTGCAAGAAAACAAGTTAAGGTGTCTTAATAAGATCAAGCATGGCGATTATGAGGAATTACGTGAAGATAATGACATGTGGCTGGACTCTAAGCATACAAATAAGGTATGGAATGGCATGGACGACAACAACAACAACAACAACAACAACAATCGTGGCGATCGGCATCCAAATAGGGGATATTATTGAGGTTATGTATGCCAGGCTTTTGCAAATGGGAGCTAAGGAATGTAAAGGGAGTTATCAGATATCAAATAAAGACAAATATGAAAGATTAGAAGTTGAAAGACCAAAACAATTTATCACAAACCAAATAAAGAGTGAAGTGGGGGAATTAAAGGAAGTTATCAGACATTATATGTATACATATAAAGTTGATATCAACTCATATGCCGGAACTGTGTTGCCCACTTGCAATTATGCATAATTAAAGTCTTGAATTAAACTTAAAGACTTTATTAAACTTACACTTTCACCCACGTTCCTTGGGTTGAAGTTCTTGTGTTGACTCTTTGAACTTGCAAGAGAAATAATGAAAGATGAGGAATCACAAAAAAAAAAATCTCAACGCAATAACGCAATAACCGGAGCATATAAAAAAAACTCGAAATTATTTGTTTTGACTTTTCCCATTAAAAATAATTATATATTTTTATTTTTATACATATATGTATATATATAAATATATATTGAAATTAATTAATGCTCAAATATAATGATAACGCAACGCTGCGCATGATACGATTAGTTGTTGGCGCTGAAAGCGAGTGCACACGACCCATAGACATTGGAGAGTCACATGTCACATGTCTAGTTTCAGTCGTACACTAAGAAAAACAACCAATGCACTTGTTTTTAAGCTAGAGCTCACGTTTGTCAACAAGCAAATCACGCATTTCATGGCATAAACGTTGGCCAACTCTCGCTTAACCAATTAAAGCTCTTTGAAACGCCATGTTTATAGCTATTAATCATTTGATTAATTTTCATCAAATTAATAGAACTGCATTTCGTGCACTTTTCTGGCGCAGCCAACTTAATGAGCCCATTTAAAAGCTGCCTAGTTGTAGAAATATTCGAAAATCTACGACAATATCAAAGACAGAGTTGAGCAACTCTTGAGAATATCATAAGTAATAAAGATAATAATTATAATATTGATTATAATCATAAATAATCAATTTTTTATGAATATCATAATTTTCATGGCATAAACGAATTGAGTCGAGAAACTTTTAAAAACATCATAATTAATAAAGATAATTAATTTAAGTATTCATAATAATAATAAATTATATTATTATATTATTATATATATATATATATATATATATATATATATTATATACATATATTTATATCTATATTTATATAGAATTATGCTTTAAATAATATTTCGTATGCTGTAAAAATTGTTTATTCGTATTTTGTAAAATGTTCACTTGAGAATTATGTGATTTCTGTAAAACAAAATTATGTTTTTTTGTTTTTATTATAAATATTGATATAGCCTTAAGTTAATGTGCAATTTATAAGTGATTTGTTTTAAATATACAAAATATCTAAGATATTTATTTATTTAATATATGTATATTATATTCATTTTTTTAAAATATTTTTTGTAATATTAATAAATGATGTTCTTATTAATAAGTGATATATAAATTATTTGCATTATTATTATTATTTATTTATGTAGTATTATATGTATTAATGTGTTTATTGCATATTACATTTTATAAATATTTTGCTAAATAAATTTATTCTATTTATATTATTAAATGTAATGTTGTTGTACTACAGATTCTAATCAGAATTGCAATAAGAGCTCAATTGTATGGTATAATAATGTATCTTAAGTGAAGCAATATAACAAGTGCAGATGACTTTCTGCAACAGTTGCAATGAAGCACAACGTGATGAATTTTATGGGCATCTCTGATATACCCTGTAAACGGTGTGTGCGTATGCGTGTGTATGTGAGTGTGTGTGTATACATAATTGCTTTGAGAGCGACAGGCGACTAAATAGGACAGATTAACATTTTGGCGTGAAACCGAAGACAACAAGAGCAACATCAACAACAAGAGTAGCAGCAACATCAATAAGAGCAACATCAACAAGAACAAGAACAAGAGCAGCAACAGCAGCAGAAACAATTTGTTAGCTCTTTACGATTATTGCCTTTCTCACACCTTATTACCAAGAAAATAAAGAAGCAGCCAACAACGACAGTGACAACAACAACAGTGACAACAAGAGCGACAGCAACAACAACAAATAAGCGACAATGAAATGTGAAAATCAAAATTTCAGTGAGAACAAGAAGCTGTTGGAATCAATGATGCTCCCCTCCCCCTCTCTCACTGTCTCTCTCTCTCTCTCTCTCTCTCTCTCTCTATCGCTCTCTCTCTCTCTCTCTCTCTCTCTCTCTCTCTCTCTCTCTCTCTCTCTCTCTCTCTCTTCCTCTTGGCTACAAGTTTTGGTATTGAGAATCGAGTTTGAGTTTGAGTTTTGGGTACGGCCCAAGAAACGGAAGAACTGTGTAAATCGCATATTCATATGTACATACATATGTATGTTTAGACTGAGACTCTTCAGGGGCACTCGAGTTGAAGAGCCGCTGGGATGGGGAGACTGCATGCTGAGAAGGAGGAGAAGAAGGGGGGGATCATAAACAAAATATATATATACATATGCAATAATAAAAGAAATGACAAAAAGAGAGAAGAACAAATTGTTGCCAAAAGAATGGCTAACTCTAAGTCAAGGCAACAGCAGATGGAGGAGAATGAGGCGAATGGGAAAGAGAAGGAGAGGGAGAAGGAGGCTGAGTTGGAGCTGGAGTAGATACAGAGAGCAGCAGCCAGAGTAGGTGCAGTAGGAGCAGAGATAGCAGTAGGAAAAGTAAAAGGGAGCAAAAGTCAAAGCATCTCAGCAATGCCAAAACGTTGTACACATGCGATCGATCGACGTTGCTGGCCAGGTTCAATTCACTGGCTACCGATTAAAAACGCTGCTAACAATAACAATAACAACGACAACGACAACAACACTTGCAGCTTGTTGTTTGCTTAATGAACACACAGCAACACCAAGCAGACAACGCACAACACACACACACATACACATAACAATAACAACCACATAAGAGCACCAAAAACACCTTCAGCAAATAAATACTTGCAACTCAGGCAGCAAAATCAGACAAGCCGTACCTTCAGAGCTAGGCGACTTTTGAATGCTCTACAAAAAGTGTAATGAGCATCAAAGCTACAATTTAAAACAATTGTTTTAATAATAATGTATTTATAAAAATACTAATTGCAATTTAAGTAAATTAAATATAAAATCTAGCTTTTCTATAAACAGTAAACTCTATTATCTAAGCTTACTAGTCTTATGCAAGAAGAAACTTGTAGTACATACAATACATACATGTAAATACTTATGCACATATGTATGCAGCAACGCAAGAAATGTAACGGCACTTCTCTCAGCTCTCTCTTCTAAGAGTGAACGTTATCCAGAGAGAAACATTGACACAACAGAAACTTTCAAAACGGACAATAAAAAAGAGAAGTGAGTATATATTTTGCCTTTTCCGACCGCCGATGTCATTTTGCAATGGCGCCATTGCTAAGGTGTTGGCACATCAATCAAGTGATCCTGGGTTCGAATACCGGTCGATTCCTTTAGTTATCTTTACAATACTTTATTTTCTGTTTTTTTTTCTTTTGAAATACTCTACTATATAGAAATGTTTGCTTAGGCAAATGGAAATAGAACATAAATCTACTTTTGACGCTTGCCATTTACAATTTTTAAATTATTATATTTATATCATATTAAGTAGTACATATATGTACATATGTTTAGATATGCAATGTCGAGCAACTCGAGTGTAGCTTTCATCTCTATATTTTAGCTCAGATAAAAAAAAAAATATGATTTAAATGTAACAATATTTGTTTAAATATTTATACATTTTGTAAGTCATAATTTAGCTAATAGTTCATGTTTGTGTACATACATACGTATAATTTGTTCTATAATCAAATTTCAGCTTATAGTGCAACACGTTGCATGCTTTTGGCCATAGGCTCAACTGTTGACCAAAGGCTAGCCGATAGAGGCCAAGACGCAAACATACATAACAAGAACAACAACAACAATAAGAAGAAGAAAAAGAAGAGGAACAATAACAATAAGAAGAGGAGAAGAAGAACAACAACAACAACAACAGCAAGGAACGACTGTCTCCAAGTGGGCTCAAGTACCGCTGCCAACGTCGCAGTCGGCGTCGCAGTTGCAGTCGCAGCCGCAGTCGCAGTCGCAGCCGGTCAAGTAGCGAGTGCGAGACAAGCAGGCTGGCCAAGACAAAAGGACAGACGCTGCGGGACGGGACGTGACAAGGAGTTGGGCATGGGAATGCTAAAGGGTGGAGGGGGTAAAGAGACACAGATAGGCAGACAGTGAGAAAGAGAGAGAGAGAGAGAGAGAGAGAGGGAGGGCGAGATAAACAGCAGCAGAAGCTACTTCAGAGAAACAGAACTCTGATTTCTGATTTTGCGATTGTGTGAGCATCATGACTGTGTGCGTGAGCTGAGAGTGTGTGCTTCTGTGTGTGTGTGCTAAGACCGTGTGTGCTAAGACGATCGAGATTGAGGGGTTTTGCACACCATTCCATTTGTTTGTAGTCGTCGTCGTCGTAGTCGTTGTTGCTGCCTTAGCTCAAAGGAGGCAGCATTGAAGTGGCCAGGCCAACAGCCGGCCGGCAACATGGGCAAGGTGTCAGCGATGGCGGCAGCACCGGTTCCCAGCCGGGAGGCAGACACCATCACAATCACAGTCACAGTCACAATCATAGAGTGCGCCCTGTTGGACTGTTGGACAATGACTTTCACGCCTTTCAAGCGCGCCAAAACGCAAACAGCAACAAGAAAGTAAATACATACATATGTACATATGTATGTACATGCATGCATGTGCATGTCTGTGCAAGTACAGGCGAACAAGTTGAGGCTAACATACACTGAGACAATTAAAGCACCGCCAAAAGACTTACACTGCCACAAATTCATTCAAATTGTAACGCACTTAACATTAAGAAAGCAACACAAACAAAAATTGTGTTTTATTGAAAGCTTAAAGTTGAAACAGTTACTCAGCTATTTCTCGCTGTGTACTTATGCCTGAGGATCACTTAGTTCAAGCTCAGCTGATAGCTTGGAGCTTGGCTTGAAAGCTCGCTCACACAAACACGCACATACACAATTGGTCGAAGCACAATTTGTGCTCAGGGTCACTTCGAAAATACAAACGAAAATATTACAAAAAAATATACCAAAAAGGGTTCGAATTTTGCATTACGTAATTTATCGAAAGTAGATTACATATACATATGTACATATACATATATGTATGTGTAAGTATGCATATCGTTGGTTTGTTAGCCGGCTTTGCTTTTCTCGCACTTTTAATACCGTACAACAACAACAAAGGGAACTGCACATGCACAAGGGGCATTGGGACATCAACAGCAACATTATCATTATCAGCACAATGATGATGATGATGATGATGATGATGATGATGATGATCGTTTGCAGCGCTTTTTTTTTTTATTAAAATCGTTCAACAGGCAATCAAGTGAATGATGCGGACAAGCGCATATTAATTGAACGATCGTTAGCAACGAACGATCAATCGATTGTTATTAAACCGTTGAAAGCGGTCAACAGAGCTGCAAATGGGATGCTGTTGATTCTTCGACTTCGTCTTCTGCTTCTGCTTCTTTTTATACCCTGTGCCCATTAAAAATGGGCAAAAAAGGGTATAATAATTTTTGTTATTGTTATTGTTATTGTTGATTTTTGGATTGTATCGCCGTTTTGGCGCTATTGCACATTTACTTTATGTATGCACATAAATATTTCATATTTCACTTATTTTTTATTAAATTATAGTTTAATCTATTTTGCACAATCTCCCATTATTTAAACAATAACAATTAAGTTATACAAAAAAAAAACACACAATATCACACAGACTCACGCACACACAATTAATATATTGATTTAAATATTTATATTAATTTACATTTGCTTAGATCATTAATGTAGTAGCAACAAAATGCGAAATTTTGCAAATTTTGCTTGCAGAGGACTACGAGTAGTACCGTTCGAAACCGTTGAGAGTACTAACTTTTTGTTGATGTATTCACGGTTGCTACACTTGGTACTTTGGTACCAAAACTGGTACCTTGGTACTCTTTTTTTATTCTTCACCAGTGTGAACACCCGCGACATAAGTGAAAACCCCAAGCTAAACTCACATATACATTCGACAACTTTAAAAGAAAAACGGTCACATTCATATTGTTCGCGCGCTTTCAAATTGTAAATTTTTATTTTTTTTTGCTGTTTTTTTTAAAAACTAGCCACCGTCTTGAATACCGTACAAATTGCCTCTTCAAACTGAACAAGAAACACTAAAAAAAGAACCAGTTTTAATAAAAGGCGGGAAAAATGAGTAACGGAAGTTTTTTTCACTTTTCTTTCTCTGATTTCTTTCTTATTTATGTACCGATCTTTATGAAGCTTTCAGCATAGGTTCCATATGGTATTTTCCATATACCTGATAAATGTCTACGTTGGGAAATGTGGGCGTTATCAGCTTCATTTTTAGATAAAATTTGCTCAGAAGGGGGGTGGGGTATCGATAATCTAACATACACTCGATCTGGAGAGGGTATTTAGGAAACTTCACTCCAAATGTTGCGTCTCTAGCTGTTCTAGTTGCTGAGATCGACGCGCTCATGCAGACAGACTTTTTTTCAAATTCCTTCTGGTTGCAAAAATGTTCATGAAAGTACCAAAAAACGACAAAATACCAAATCCAATAAAGCACCTGTCAGCAGCTGTGTATATATGTATATACCAACACTATGTTAACAAACAGTGCATATTGAGCTACCACATTGACGTCTTCAGTTTAACATTACGTAACGTTAACAAATATATATGCGACCGGCGCCAACTGTTAAGATTTTCAAAAATTATCCCCTTAGTTAAGTCATTGTGGCCTGTATTCTTAAAGGAAAAATACATTTATTTTGTAGCTATTTTTCTTACGAATAAATGTATAACATTTAGTTACAAATACATTTACAATTGAAAATTGCTCTACTTGGGGGAAACAAAAGTACAAATACGTTACGATATATGAACTAATTAGTTAAGTTAAACATACAATACATGTACAAATACATAGTATACAAAAGATGAAGATATATATATGTATATATATATATATAAACAAAAAAACAATAAAAAAAAAAAAAAAAACAAAACAAAATATATATAAAAAAAACTGTAAAATTTAGCTTAAACATTACTTTGCGGTTTTTTGTTGTTTCCTTTTTTTTTGTAATATCTTTAAAGTGATTTGCGGTTGTTGTTGTAGGTTTTACAATTAGATTACATTTAATTACATTACATTACATACATACATAATAAAAAAATTGTGGATATTATTTAAAACTGGTAACTGATGTCCCGAAATATACATCAAAAATTGATAATAGGCACATACAAAGCAATGACTAAATCAGAGATATCAGATACACGATGCGCGGCACGCATTATTACATATATGTATATATGAGTATATGTATTTGTATATGTATATAGCATTACGTGCCTCACATACATACATACATACATACATATGCACATGTAAATAGTTAAGTTTGGTAGGTTAGTTTAATTAGTTTAGGTAGGTTTAAATTTTGATTCAATTTCAATGTGTACATAGGTATGCATTATGTATACATGTATATATTATATAGCAGTGGATCGGTTTGTTTGTGTATGCGTCTGTGTGTGTGTGTGTGTGTGTGTACGTGTGTGTGCATGCAACTTTGCTAAAGTTTCGTTTATAACAATTTCTATAAGCAGTAGTACATACAATAATATATATATATATATATATATATATATATATATACATATATATATATATATTTATATATATACATATATATATATATATATATAAATATGTATATATAGATGTTTATGTATATGTATAAGTATATGTAGCTTTGATTAGATACATGAAATACTACTACATATATCCTAAAGACAGTCTTGTTTCTATGTGCGTGTTTGTGTTGTTCTGTGTGTGTGTGTGTGTGTGTGTGTGTGTATTGCTTTATATGCATACATACATATAAAGCTCTGTATATAGCAAATACATAGTTATATTGCTGTTGTTGTTGTATGTACACATATTAGAGACATGAACATGGAAGCTTTTATGACATGTGTGCCTGTGTGTGAGTTTGTGTCTGTGTCTGTGTCTGTATATGTGTAAAATGCAGCTTGATATTTGTATAATCTGTGGTGTATATAGATATATATATATATATCGTACATATAAAGTTTATCAAGGTTCTTCTCTTAACTTAACTAATGTACACTTTGTATAGATTTTCATAGGTTTCATAATTTTTTTTTTTTTTTTTTTAGTTTTTTAGCTTTTTGCTTTTCGTTTCATATTATTATTATTATTTTTATTTTTTTGCTTTTGTAAAGTATTTATTTAAACGGAATTTGTGTATATATATAAATATTTAGTTGGCTATACGCATAAAAGCAATCATTTTATATTTTTGTCTGAGTGTGTGTGTGTATTTTTTTTATAACTTTTTAAGTTGATTCGTTTAATTGAGTGTGAGTGTTTTTTTTCTTTTTGAATGAACATAATGTTGTTGTTGTTGTTGTTTTAATTCGATTGATTGGCTTGGCTTGTGTCTTGGCTTTGTTGTTGTTGTTGTTGTTGTTGTATGTAGTTAACTTCTTGTTGTCCAAAAATCTTAACTAGTGTTAACCAGTGTAATGTGCATACAGTCCGCTGCAGTTGTTTAGAGACCGAGTCCATTAAACGAATGCGAGGTGGAGGTAAATTAGCGGTTTGAATTAAAGGTTTTCTTTTCTTGTTGTTGTTGTTGTTGTTGTTGTTATTGTTGTATTCGTATTTGGGTTATCTTCATTTTGTTATCTTCTTTCTTTTAGAATTGTTATTTAGTTAATGGCCAGACTGTATGCACAGGAGAAACAATTAAGAGTAAGTAGTTTTTGTTGTCCAGTGTAAAGGTGTGTGTGCGCTTCGATTTGGTGTCTTTAGGTGATTGTTACCGTTAGGTTTCGCTTATTTAAAACACATACAACTCTTAATCATTTTTTGTTTAAGTTTAATTTGGTTTTTTGTTGTTGTTGTTTTTGTTTTTTGTTTTATAACTTTTTTGGCTTCTACACAAACACGTAATATTTTTGTTAACATAGCTCAGAAAAATTCGTTGTTAATACAGTTAAAGAGGATATTTGTGTTCATTTTTTGTTGTTTTTCGAAATGAAATTGGAAAACATATTTATATAATTTATATATATATATATAAAACATATAGGAAATCGTGTGCTGGCCAATATTGTTGTAAGGGTAACTACGTTATCCGCTTAGGTATATATAGGTTTTTGTTACAAATACAAATATATATATATATATATATATATATATATATAATTCTTACAATATCCATGCATGTTGAATATATATATATATGTGTTCGTATATATATATTTTATCTTTTGCTTCTTTTGTTATATATTTTTCTCAACTTTTGCAACTACAGATCTGTTGTATGTTGTTTGTTGTTTGTTGTTATTATATGGTATTTAGGTACATTATTATGTGCATGCACATACGCCTTATGCAATTGCATTTTTTAAGCTATATATCTCGATATAACGATATACATATATAGAGTAGTGAACGATATTATTACTCAGACCCAGTTAAAATAGTTATAGTGTACAGTTAGTTGTTGTAATCGCTAAGGAAGTTATACACTCATAAACAAACACACACACACACACACACATACAAACAGGCATGTGTGTGCCTCTGTGTGTGTGTGTGTGTGTGTGTGTGTATATTGTTTAGTGTTTAGATGTATAACCATTGCACTATAAATGTAGTTGGTGTTTGTAGCTGTTACTGTTGCTTGAAGACTAATAGTTGTTGACCTGTCGTCGTCCTCGTGGCTTAATACGCTCCGATATCTGCCACATCTCCTCCTCGCCCATAAAGTCCTTGAAATTATCAAAGAAGCCAATAATACGCTCATTGCGTCGAAATGGATAGGCGCTGCAAATTGTTAAATATATATTACATATATATATGATTAATTTATAAATATAACAGCGATTGATTTGCTTCAGTTAACCCACCACTTCTTGAAACGTTTCATGTTGACAATAATGTTGTACTGTTGCCAGCGCTTGGAGAAGTTAATGACGCCCTTGGACATATAGTCCTGATTGCCCACATGCACAAAGGTCAAATCCTGTAATACCAGACCGCTGCAAGCCAAAAAAAAAAAAAAAAAAAAAAAAAAAAACCCCCAATTATTGTTAAGCAAAGCTAAATGAAATGTGCATTTGTGTACCACTCACATATAGGGTATGCAGGGTGGATTGGTTTCGGCCAATGCCTGACGATAGGCACGAAAACTGGAACTCGAATCGATGAGCGCACAAAACGAACGCACCTCCTCCGCAATGCCCTTCTGCCATTCCAATCTGCAAAGGCATAATATATGTATGAATATATATATAATTTGTATTTATTATTATATATTATTTTACAATTTGATCAATTGATCAAACTGACCTGCGTATGGGACCAGAATCCAGGGCTGATAGCAGCGCCAGATATGAATTGTAATTGTTCATTTTGCGTAAATGTTTCATGATTTTAATAAATTTATTCACATGCTTTTCACGCTCCTTTGCGTCCTGCAGTCGCAAGATTTTGGAGCGCGCCCAGTAGGACATTTTGTTAAAGTGCTCGGTGAACTTGTTGAGATTGGGGGATTTCTCCTCGCACTGATCTTTGGCAAATAATAATACTTCGGGTATCTCGATTTTCTGAAACAGTTCCGCATCCAATAGCGTCATCTGCTCGGCTATCTCCAATGACTTTAAGTCCAGTAAACTGAGCTGATTGCTATTGCCGCCGCCGCTGCTGCTGCCACCGATAAGCTGATCACGATCCAGCACAAAGGCACAGCTCCGTTGATCCTTGTAGAGTTTGACCTTCTCCACGAATTTGTTGCGCAACAATTTGGCCAAATACAATTGGCCGGAGCAGACCAGCTGATAAACAAACTCCACTAGCAAACTGAGCAGTTGACTTGTCAGATCTGTTGAGCTGTTGCCAAGAAGATGCAAAAGTTGTACACGTTTTATAACGTTGACAGACAAGTTATCGATAAGTGCAACGATAGCTGCATTAACGATAACATATTTATTGAGGAAACACTTACGTCAGATCGTTGACAACGCGTACCAGGAGCGAGAAGGTCTCCTTGGCCGCCTTCTGCTTCTGATCGTGCACCTGACAGAAGAAGTATGTGTATCGATGGGTCAGCTTCTCGATCACATCGATCGGCTGAATGAAGGTGCGAAAGGTGGTGATGAAGGCCTCGCTGAATGCTGCACGAACGAAATGAACAACAACAGATGCATTTGGATTTTGTTTACGATTTTGCTTATGAACTCGGGGCAATGTAAGTGAATTATAATGATTATGCTTATGATTATGATTATGATTATGATTATGTTTATGATGAGGCCTACCATTATCAGCGACCTTCTGGACGCGACTGGCGTGCACGATCAGCGCATCAATGTAGCCGCCTTTCACCTCCGGCCCATCTTCGTACTTCTTATTGAGTATTAGGTATGACGTTATATCGATCTCCTCAAGCATATTTGGCAATTGATTATCGACATCCTCCTCCTCCTCCTCCTCCTCCTCCCTCCTCATCATCATCCTCCTCATCATCCAGCTCCAGTTCACCGACAATGGGCTGTCTTATCTCCTCATCGACAGTATGCTCCACATCGCTGCCTGCCTCCAACATTTTGGGCATACTTATGGGCGTGGCCATTGGCTCGGAACCAACACCAGCGACCGTCTCGCTGGGCAACTGATGTGAATGACAATAGAACGTATGTCCACCCGACGTGCTCACATTCTCATTGCTGTCCACCACAGCCATGGCCGGTGCTCCAGCCTCCTCTGACGCTGTCTGGACATCGTTCAGCTCTTCGCTGACTGTCGTCATCCGACTGCTTCTGAGCATTGGATCACCCAGCGTTGGCTTTGGACTGGCCGGCGGTGTGGTTACGATTGCTGTGGGCACTGTCGTCGATGCGATTGTCGTTGTTGAGGGTTTGCGCTGTTTGTAGTTCTTCGGCGGCAACGCTGGCGGTGTCTCCAGCTCCGGCGACAGATCCTTGCTAACCGGCATAATGCTGCAATTGCAAATGGGAACAAGACAATTAATGAAATAATCTTGTAGATGCTATAGCAATACTAGATGGGATTACTTACTTCATGGTCTGGCTGTGCGATATGTTGCGACTGATGTTGTAGGTGTGCATCGTATGGCGATGCTGCTCAACGGAGTGCGAGTTGGCCGAACAGATCTCCATGTAGGCCAAGACTGTCAGCGGTGAGGGGGGTGAGAAAAAGTAAAGAAATTGATTTGAATACATCTGTCGAACAAAAAACACAGCCACAGCTAATTGTGGAACTGCGCTTCGTTTCATTTCCATCTGCATATCGATTTTTCGCTAGAGACGGGACCACAGTTGATCGTCAATGAGTGACCTTTGCACTCTGCACTGTTAACGCAACTATTTAACAATAATAAACACATTTTAAGCGCGTTCACAACAAACAACTAAAACAATAAGAACGCAACGCAACTCAAGGCAAACAAAAATGAAGGATCTTATGGATCGTTTGGTCACAATTTTTAAGGTTAACAAAACGAACGAACAGCTAATGGTATGGGAGCCATAAGAGCATATACAATACTATATACTAAAAGGGTCAAAGGTCAAGCCGCAACACAACAGCAAACAGCGTTAGGAGCACGGGCCTTAAATGCAACACGCATTCTGTATACCCTTTCCAATGGCTTTTTCTCTTGATATTCAACAATGGAACGTTTGGAAATGAAACATGAAACTTATAAAATTATTCCCATTGGGAACAGCAAGTACATAAATTCTTTAGAAAAGTTAAGTTTTTGGATGGGCTTTTAACTTTTAGAAACATTTGGAATGGAACATAAGTCATATTAAAATTCGCATAACATGTTCACATTTTCTTAATATGATTTCCAAATATAACTTGAGTCTAATACTGTTCCAAAAGTCTCCAAAACATTCCTATAGGATGTTAAATCTTTGGGGAACGAATGGAATGGAACACTCATACAAATTGCAAATTGAACTCGAAAAGGAATGCTGTACTCTTTATGTATTGAGGCATGTTTAAAGTTCTTTTGTGTTCCATATGATTCCAAAACGTTCCTATCAGTACAAGAACTTATAGTATAATGGAATGAAACCCATGTGCATTGTATGGATATTATGTAATCGAATGCTTAACCGTTTCAGAATTGGGAGTGCATTATGAAATTTCGGACAATTCCAAAACGTTCCCTTGTGCAAAAAAATTTAATTGAAAATGGAACATACGAATTTAAATGTCTGAGTCATTTTCTAGTTACAAGAATGTGTGATGATCGTTTCAAACAATTGCAAAGCATTCAATGCTTTGTTTCACATTTCCAAAGCATTCCACTTGAATTGGAACACTTGTTCCTCAACGTATCCAAACGGAAAGAATATGCAGAATGTGGTAAAAGCGTTATCAATGGATGAAAGCAATTTCTTTTGATCTTTTCTTTGCGAATTGAAAGAAGGAACGAAACAAACGTAAAACGAAAACGCATTAAAAGAGAGACAGAGAGACAGAGAGAGAGAGAGAGTGAAATAGAAAGATAGTGGCAGAGGGAGAGAGCAGCTGACTTACCCGAAAAGGCGACACTCTGAAACACTAGATGTTGATTGGAACGATAATTTAGATGGGTTAGAGTTTTGCGTACAACAATTTGGCAAAGGTTTTGATTTTGTTTTGATTTTTGTTTATGATTTTCGTTTTCATTTTGTTTTTGTTTTTGTATTTGTTGATGTTCATGTTCATATTCAATTTTACGAGTGCTACAAGAAATAAAACATTTTGCTACAAATTCTTAAACTGCGTCTAAACAAAGTACAAAAATAACAAATAACAAATATATACTATATAATACATATAGTATATATAAACATATATAGATGATTGTTGATATTTGTTGCTGATTGTTGTTGTGCTTGTTGAAAGTTGTTGTTGTTGTTGTAGTTGTTGTTGTTGTTGTTGTAGTTGTTGTTGTTATTGTTGCTGATGTTACGTTGCTGCTGTTGTTGTTCTTGTTGTTCGTCTGGGATTTTGCCTAACGGGGTTTGTTCATGTTTTTCGTTTTTTCTTTGTGCAGAGGCGGGGTCAAAGGGGGGCGGTGGGAGGGGTAAGTTAGGGGCAGTGTTGTTGTTTTTTTATAGAATTTTTATTTTAATGTTTGCGTGTCCTTGTTGTTGTTGTTGTTGTTGTTGTTATGAATGTTGGCGAAACAACAAAACAAAACAAAACGCAAAAGGAAAAACAAAAACACAAAAGTTTATGATTTATGCACAACTATGTCAGCTGTGTGTGTGTGTGTGTGTGTGTGTGTGTGTGTGTGTGTGTAGTGTTAAGTTGGTGCTTTGGGCTTGACACACAGACACACACAAACACATACACACATACATGTACATACACACACACACCCCCTTCCCCTCAACCCCTCGCACAAAAGCTAACAATTTGCAAACTCACCGCTTGGCATTGCCTGTGGCGACACCTAGCGTTCAGTTTATGTTTTATGTGTTTTTACATGCAATTATTTTACACACACACACACACACACAGACACACATACATATACATGTATACACCAATGCATGGATTATTACAAAGAAATCATAGAAAAAGAAGAGAAACAAAAACAAAAAAAAAAATACCAAAAAAAAAAGAAGAAGAAGAGAATAGAACTGTAAATAAATGTGCGCATTGGGCGATCGCACTTACTATGCTTCTTCTTGATGGGCAACGGTGGCGGCTTGTCCAAATGCGGTTCAAAGGCGCTGCTGCAACTGCTCGGCAATTGGGCGCTACGAGGCGGCTCAATGAGACTGTGATGCTTCGCATACCACTGATGGAGCTGCGTGGATGACGAATGATGCTGATGATGATGCGGCGACAATTGACGCAGCTCTGGCAACTCACTGCAACAGAGAAACAGAGACAGCAACATTAGTTCCGATTGTAAACGGTTTAAATAGAGTTACATTCATGATAGACAGGTTAAACAGCTTTTGGCTTATGGCAACAATTTGAGAATATCTGTGGATAGCTTTCAGTTGAAAGAGTTATGGAAAACAAGTCGGAAAGGCTACAGTCCAGCGCAATCGACAGTATAATATCCTGTACAGGTTTCTATAATTAAAGTATTCTGATTATAATAGAAGCAAGTGCATGACAAGTGTTTAAGGAATACTCTTTTGAAACTCTCATTTAGCATATGAATTCGTTGCGTGCTTATAGCACCCTGCTTTTGCATATGTATACGTAATCGATCAAAAGCTGAGTGCTACGTCACTTCATTTACGTTTGCACGCACCGCAGCCGTTCGCTGTCTCGCTCGCACACATGTGCTGTCCGAAAAGCGCAACGATTCAATGGAAAAAGTTACTTTTATTTATTTTCTGATTATCTGTCTCATTTATAAACCGATATTGGTGAAACTTTCAGCATTTCATCAATATGATATTCTTCAAGCACCTGTTGCTATCCCTTATAGGTGCTGAGATTGACGCGTTCAAACAGACGGACAGACGGATATGGCCCAATCGACTTGGCTGTTGATACTAAACAAGAATATATATACTTTATAGGGTCTGTTATGCCTCCTTCTGCCATTTATATACTTTAATATATTTAATATATCTAATATTAATAATATAGCTAATATATCCTTGTACAGGGTATAAGCAGCTGAAGAAGCTACGTCACAACAACGTTTAACTTTTGAGCAATAAAGCAAATAAGCGAATGTGATCAGAATTTGTTAAACTGTTTATGTCCAGATGAACTTGAGAGGAACTAGGAATAGGAAGCTAATGAAAAAAATGCATTCTTAAAGAAAAGTAACCTCTGCTGGACGTCCGTTGGGTTTCCGAAGAAAGAGGCTTGAAAACCCATTGACAGAGTTTTGAACTTAACGAAATAAGTGTATCGATTGATCTCTTACCAAATTTAAGAAAGAAAAATAGTATAAAAGTTAAACAAATTGAAGTAAATTGAGACTTTTACAGAATGAGAAAGCATCGCCTGGCTAATTCATGAAGATTAACAGACGAGCAAGGCACCAATATGTACAAATTAGTTAACCTAATTATTTCTGTACTGGTTTAAGTAGTGGAAAGAAAGAACAAATGACTTAGATGAAATAAAGTCAAAGTTAAGCGAATGCTGAAGTTAATTTGAAGATTAACAGCATCGTTTGTCTTACAGCAGGAGTCTAGCCTGTGTTGCCTTTTCACTTCTCTCTAGAAATTGAGAATTCAACTATTGAGAATTCAAAGCATAAAGAAGAATAAAGCAATCAGTATTTTGGCATTTATAACTATAACTAGGGGCACAGCATATTTCCGGCGCATTCAAGCTATATGACAAGTGGAAACTATCTATATTTACTAAGACTTGCAACACCTACAAATTGCTATCATCCACCTCATCCATGGCGGCATCAAAGCGTGATGTTGCCGTTAAACGTTGTTGCGTCTTTGGTGGCAACGCCGGTGCCAATTCCGGTGATGAACAATTGCTGCCAAGAGTTTGCTGCAGAGCCGTTGTCATTGTTGCCGATGTCAATTGTTCGCTGCTGCTGATGCCAGTTGTTGTTGCAGTTGCTGTTGCAGTTGCCGTTGCTGTGGCAATTGCTGTTGTGCTGCTGCTGCTACTGGTGCTGGTGCTGGTGCTGGTGCTGCCATTGCTGTTGCTGTTACTGCTATTGCTGGTGATGTGACGCTGTGTGGAGGATTGTGTTTGGCTTATTTGCTGATACTCGCTGCTGCTGTTGCTACGACTCGTCGTTGTCGTCTCGCTGATGCCAAATGCAATCTCTGAATTACTGCTCGATGATTTCGTTGACGATTGCACGCTGTGCTCTGAGGATCTCTTCGAAACGCTCTGCGTCGAGGTACGAAATGACATCATCGATACGAAACCTGCGTAACAAACACAAACCAAAACAATTAGTTACAATACTTTACTAATGCATTAAATAAACAAACTACATTTACAGCAAACAACAGCAATTAAACAAACTAAACAAAAGCTAGCAGCTATAAACTGAATACATTACAAATACACAAATAATTAATAATAAATTCAACAACAACTGGAACAGTTGGATGACAAGGGGATGTCTGGTGGGAGAAGGCAAACGCATACAATAAATATCAAAGCATATAGACAGTATTCAATAGTATACAATAGACTGGTTGATAAATACATCTATAACTCATAACAAATATCATCTTGACTTCACATTTAAGTCTCTAAGTTATTTCTCAGCGTAGCTTTAAGCAGCTTAAAGCTTTGTAAGTGTATTAGCACAGCTTGAAGCTTTGCTTATTCATAACTTCTATTCCATATGCAATAACATTAGATTAGATTAAGCAAGCATATCTTAAATTTTATTTAATTTAAAAACATTTAAATAAAAACTTTCTAAAGCAATAAGCAACATTATTTTTTGCAAACACTTAAATGTGGCTTAATATTTTCTTTCTCATATTTTTGTGAATTTTTTAAAATCTTCATTTAGTTTGTATTTGAATTCTGGGGATTTTCTAGAATTTAAATTGATTTTATTTTTAATATATCTTTAAAATATCCGGAATTTATTTTGATTTCTAGTTTCTATTGAGTTGTTTAAGAAAACTAAAACATTTTTAATAAATCTAAAATATCTTTCAGTTTGTTAAAACATTTTTTATAAAACTAGAAATTCTTTTGATTTTTAGTTGTTTTTTTTTTTTTTTATTTATTTGTTGTTATATTTTTAAGGAATCAAGCTTCTATTTTACAATATTTAGTTTTTATTTATTTGTTGAAAGTTTAGTCGATATTTGTTAAATTTCTTTTAATTTAATCAATAATAAATGTAATCTATTTGATGATTATTATGATTTGAATTTGTTTGTAGCCATCAAATGAATACAAGTTTATTTCTTTTTAAGTTCATAAAACTTCTGCTCAAGTTAACCAGTCTAAAGTATATGGAAATAAGCATAGTTGCAGTAGGAAAATTAGGAAAATAGTTGTAGAAATAGAAATAGAAAAGGAAATGGAAACGGAAACAGAAATAGTAGAAATGTGCCTTGAATACCCGATTCATTTGAATGTCGATTGCTGGTTAATGCTGCGGCTGCTTTGCGCAGCTCCGTATTGGTTTCTGAGCTGGAGCCAACACCTGAGCCAATGCCAAGGCCGGCAGCGAGCTGAGGCGGGGTTGAATGTGCACTGGACGTGGCTGACTCCTGTGATGCAGCAGCCACAGATGCAGCGATTGCCTCAGCCTGCGTTTCTGCTGATCACAAATTGTGGCACATTCAATGTTGAGAATTGTTATAGATTGAGCGGAATGTTACTTAATAGTTTGTAGTTTACACTGTGTACTTACTGTAGCTGATCATCTTGTCCACATCGTCGTCCAAATGCTGCTGATGGTGTAATTGTCTCGTTGGTGGCTTCGGCAATTGTTCCTCATCCTCGCGCGAATGATTTAGCGCCGAATCGAATGAGCATTGACTGTTCTCGTCTGGCGAACGTGAGCGCACCGAGAGACTGCAAATAGCGAGTGTATGAGTAAGTTATTCAGCGAGTAAATAATTGGACGTGTGAGTAACTGAACGACTTAGAGTAAGTGAGTATATAGCTATAAGCGAGTGAGAGATTAACGAGTATTCGGACGAATTGTCGAGTAAGCAAAGCAACGAATGCAGAAGGGATAAAATTAGTACAGCGAGTGAGTATAACGAGTAACTGAACAGAACGAGTAAGTGATTAATCAAAAGAATGAATTGGCACGTAAGTGACAACTGAACTAACCGATCTACGCCGTAATTAAGCAGCGAGAAATTCGAACTGCAATCCAGATCCGAGTTGAGGCTGATGTTATGCGACTGAGCGTACGGCAACGGACTGTTTGCCTGCGACGAGTGATTGGTGCTCGTGTTCGAATTGGAGTTGAAGTTGGTATTGTTATTGCCGGACGATGCACCACTGGTGGCATTCATTAGCTGCGACTGCGGCTGACTGCGACGCTTTGGCGGCAACGGCGGCGGATTGCTGGCCCGATTGGGCAACGGCGGCTTTGGCGGCGGGCTCGTGTCACGCAATATGCTCTCCGTGCTGTGGGAACCACGCATGGGATTCACATTGCTCTGCTCCAGTATGTCACGCTCCTTGGGCGTCAGGGCAATATCGGGCAGCGATGTACGTTGCGCCACCGCCGCCGCTGCAGCATCCAATGGCGCCCGCATACCGCCAGCGCTGCCCGCGGCGGTGGCAACGGCAACGGCGCCCATAATGTCGGCAGCAGCTCCTATGCCGCCCAAGCCGGCGCCACTATAGCGAAAAGTGCACTGATCCTGCTCCTTGAGCTTGCCCTGCGCCAGTGTGACCAGATTCTGTAAATATATAAATATAATTAATAAAAAATAATCATAAAGAACATTTGTAATAAAAATAGTAATAATAATATTGCTAATGATAATGATAATGGTAATGATAATGATAATGACAATGATAAGGACAATGATATTCCTAATGCGAATGAGAATGATAAAGTAATGTAATCATTATGATAATGACAATGTCAATGGTAATTCTAATAACAATAATAATAATAATGAGAATGATAATGACAATGGTAATGACAATGACAATTATAATGAGAACGACCATTTAATAATAATGGTAATGACAATTAATAGTAATGATAATGCTAATGATAATGATAATGGTAATGGTAATGATAATGATAATGATAATGATAATTATAATGATAATGATAATGATAGTGATAATTATAATTATAATGACAATGATATTCCTAATGCGAATGATAGTGATAATGTAATGTAATCATTATGATAATGACAATGTCAATGGAAATCCTAATGACATTAATAATTATGATAATGAAAATTATAATGAAAATGATAATGATAATTATAATGATAACGATAATGCCTACCATCTTACTTAATTAGTTATTATTATTAAATTATTAAAATAAAGTTGTTTTAAAAAGGGTTTCATGGGCGGCACAACTTACGCGCACTGCATCCTCGAGCAGGTCGATGACCTCGCGCACATTCTCATTGCTGAGGGAGGCGCACTCGCCACTCTTCTCACTGAGCATGACCTCGTCGCAGAGCTTGATGAGTTTGCCCAACGATTGATACACCTGCTGTGTGGCGGAGCTCATGATGGCACTGTTCTCGTTCAGCGTATACGACTGAATGACTGCAAAGGGATAGAGTAAGAGATTGGTTTGAAAATCGAGTGAAAGATAACTATTCCTGCATATTTCTACATTTAAGTTAAGGGGGGAATAATGTACATATTTTGAATAAAATAAAAATATTTAAGAATTTTGCTAAAAGAATAAAAGCGGAGGGGAAACTAAGTGGAGTCAATGTCAATTAATTAAGTTTATAAATAAATTAAAATCATTCGGGACACATTTTTCATAAATGAACAAAAATGTAATTTTTGTCAATAAAGTATTATGAAGAATATTTTTGAAATATGTACATATATTCAAATTTGAAAGTGGCTTTTAAACAATTAATATTTGTAAAATATTCGGGACCAAAGAACCCATTAATCATAGATGAACAACTATTTAATATACTTGACTAATAAACAGTTTTAAACATTTAATGTGAATACATTTTATAAACAAAACCACTAAAAGCAGTCGTGTTAAGCACATTCATAAATGAACAGAAATTTTATACAACTTGAGTTTGTACAGAAGAGAAATGAATGTTTAAAAAAAAAAAAAATTGATAAATATGTACATATTTGCAGGGTGAAAAATGTTTGCTATTTACCGGAATACATGCTGGCAATGGTCTCCAGTATGACGGTACCATTGCCAGGCAGCACCTCCAGCTTCTTCTTGAGTATGACATCCCGGAAGTGTTTCAACGCATTCGAAATATCCTTGACATGCGTCTCCAGGGTCTGTGTGGAACGTTGCACTTCCTCGGTGGTGGGCGGTGGCTTTGTCGCATGTTTATTGCGCGGACTATGCGGCGAATGGGAGCGACCCAAGGTGTTGTTTGTGGTGCGCATCAGTGAGATTTTCTCAATCAGATCGTCCTTAAACGAACGGGCACGACGCGCCAATTTCGTGCCCTTCAGGCTGTTCTTATGACCCGATGAGCCGGCACTTGGCGGTGCTGGCGGTACACCTGCACCACCGCCCACTCGTTGCGCTGCCGGCGTTGTTGTTGATAACTGCTGCGTCAGTGGCGGCGTTGACGATGCGCTGGACGTGAGGCCTGCGTAGGTGGCACTATTGATGCTGTTGTTGCTGCTGCTGCTGCAACCACCGACACCGCCCACTGAGCAATTGCTGGGCGTGGATGGAGAACTGATGCTGCCGTCTACAAATCAAATGAAGATCATTTTTTAATTAAATTTAAGATTTAATTTTTAAATTTTAAAATAAATAAAAATAAAAAAAATAAATAAATAAAATTTTGTTTGCAATTTATCTTATTTATTTGTAATAATTAATAATAGTATTTTTATTATTATATTTAATTTTGTTTTTCTCTCCTTTTTATTGCCTACTTTCTTTTTTATTTATTTGCTATACTTATTATTTATTTAAATTAAATTATTATTTATATTTATTTTCTTATTTCCCCCAATTTCTTTATCGTCCATTTCGAAAAAAGTTTGAATCGAAAATAAATGTTCATTAGTTGACAGTATTGTTCAATATTTAAATGGATACTCATTTTGTTGGGCATGACTAAACGAATAGACAACTAAATCCTATCACGCAATTATGAATCATTTGTGCTTGTGATTCAGTTATATTCACGCGGTGTGAGTGTGAGTGTATGAACACTTATCGTAATTTAAGAATTCGTTGTGGGGGTTAAAAAACTCATTTTATTTATGGCTAGAGTTCGATTTTTTTTTTTAACAATTTGTAATCGATTATTTGATTCGTTTTGGGGCTAACCCGTTACGATAAGTTCGAAATTTGAATATTTAAATGAAGAACAAATTGAAAGAAAGCTAAGAAATAAAAAGGGTAGAGCAGAGTCAACAGCGAAGAAGATTTTACTATCGTTTACAGGTTTTACTATCGATTTCATCTAATTTAAGTAAAATTAATCTTTATTCATTATATTCATTTGATATTCATAAAAAAAACCATAACTATGTAATTATAATACAAATATGCAAGATCTGTTCATTTTAAATACAAATCAATGCACTCTCTTAGCTAGCAAATACTAAAATCGAAGTGAATAATTCATATTCGATTATATATCGAAAAGTTCAGTTAGTTTTTTTTTTTTTATATATATACATATATATGTACATATATTTGAGTTGACTTTCGCTGTGGCCGATAATGAATATATAAATATATTTACATATAGCTCCATATATATATGAACTTGTCGGATATACGTATATACTATATACGTATATATACTGTACATGAGCATGTTGTGAGTTGTTCAAGACCTTCACGTGTCGCGTTTTTTATTCACAAAATAAAAATTCACATTCATGATAGGAGATGGTGATTTCTGATGTTATGTTGTTTATTCAACGCTTGTTTTTAATCGCCAATAAAACGATGGAATGACGAAAAGAAAAAGTTGAAAGAAATGGTGAAAAGACAAATCTGGCGAGAGTATGACTGACATGGGAATACCCTAGAAAATACCACAATTTGTAGTTTGTTGGTTTTGCAGAATCAAAAATGACAAAACAATAATTGTGACTTTTAATTTCAAATCGATAGATACAAATTGTTATCGCTGGTTATCGATAACGGCAAAAGCACAATTTCGTCAGTTTTACATATCTAGTTAACACAAGAGTTACAATACTATCGGGTGCATTATGAATAGGTCGATTAATTTCATTATCCTGATTACTTTTAGATTAATTATCGATAGTTTTCACTTAGCTAATTTTACAACATCATTGTATTAATATTGTTTATAACGTATTAGCGTGTAAATAAAAATATACTTAGCCTATCGGACTAGCATTAATTAATTTCTTCGATGGTCTCATACTATCGATAGCTTACTGTTTTGTAATGTACCTTTGAAATATAACTTAGTCAAAGTTTATTTCAAATGGAGTACATTTCAATCAGGGCGGCTGAACTAATAGATACCCTGTATATCACACTTTTCCACAACGGTTGACTATCGATAACAAAAATATCAACCTCAGATCATTTTCATGAAAGTTTGTTACTATTTAAATTCAGTACATACGAGACAGATAGATATCCTATACTCAATTCTCATTGTTATCGATAGACTTTTACAAAGGATTTCGATTATGATTGATCACATTAAATGTTTAGTCAATAAATGTATTTTCAATATGCTTACAGTTTGATTCAAATTAATTAAAAATGTTATAGAGGTAGCTTGCTTAGCAGATACCCTGTAATCGCTTTTTCCCCTGTATTTTCCCTATGAACAGTTTAATCAAGCAGCTGCTAGCCCATATGACCATTTAATGTAGGGTATTACACATGTGCTGCTGATGTTGCTGTTGATTTGCATGATAAACGACGGCAACCACACGGCAAATGCTAAGCGGTAAACGATCCATAGCCACCCACCAAATACAAAAACAACAACAACGAGGAGAAGAGAAAAAAAAAAAAAAAAAACGAACTGAACCCAACCCAAAACCAAACTCAATGGAAACGTATTGAATCGAAACGGAGGATGGGGATGTTGTAGCGCTTGTTGCATATTGTAATTGTAGCTTTCACTTACAGCGCACCACATTCTTGACCAGCACACACGGTGGTGTCAATGATGTGGATATGGGTGTTGTTTGTGCTGTTGTTATTGTTGTTGGTGTTGTTGTTGTTAGTGCTGATAATGATAAACGTGGCAATTTTTTATATTTGCGTCGCCTGTGGAATTTGATGTCATGCAGCGTATGCTTATTGCTGTTGTTGTTGTTGTTGTTGCAATTGTTGTTGTTATCTCGCATTGACCACAATGATCGCTCTTGTTGTTGTTGCTGTTGTTGCTGTGACAGCGGCAGCTGTTGCTCATCTTGAAGCTGTAGTTGTTGTTGCTGCTGCTTCACGTTGTACGAATAGAAACGCCAACGTTCCGCGAGCGCGCAATCGCTCAAGAAAGATTCATCAAATTGCGGCATCTTGTGCTGATGCTTCTGCTGCTGCTTCTTCTTCTTGTTTATTTGCACGATTGCATAATAAAAGCAACAACAATAAATAGCATAATAATAGCACACATAACTGTCACATTGTTCATAAATATATTTTACGAATTTTAAAGCCACAATTCACGTTCAAATTGTAATTAAGTTTTGTATCTTGTATCTTTGCTTGTTGTATCTTTTATCTTTGAGCTTTTAGCACATTTGCACGAGCCACAATTGTCGCTGGCTCTTAAATAAATCACAAAAAATTATTATATTTAGACCAGCCAAAAAAAAAAAAAAAAAAAAAAAATTTAATAATAATAATAATGAAAACGCGACTAGAGACGCTGGCAGCAACTGTTGCTGCTGTCGTCAGCGTTGTCGTCTGGAAAGCGCACTGAACTATGAAAATCCGCAAACGGCAAAACGGCAATCGCCAGTCGACAGTTGGCAGCAACAACAGCAGCCAGTCGCCAGGCTAACCAGCCATTAAACAACAGCAACAGCAACAACAACAACCGCAGCAGCAACAACAACCGCAGCAACAACAACGAGTCGCAAAAGAGCAACGTATAACAGCGCATCAAATGGCACTCGCTGCCAACAACTCTCGACTTGCTCGCCAACAACCAACAACAACAATTACAACAAGCTAGAAAAATTAATTTCCATCACGCCGAAGATTTCATACCCTTACAAGGTATTATTTGTATATTATTTTTAAATTGAATTGAAATTATTTCTTTTCAATAACATAAATATCTGTTGTTATTGCAATTTATTAAATTATGATTAATAAAATATTAATAATGCACAACTGATCATTCCTATGACAGCTATATGGTATATGCATATATAGTTATATTAAAGTATTTTCAATTGATCTTAAGATACACAAACTGTTGTCATACTAAAACTTGATTTTGAACCGATAATTCCTGTGACAAATATATGATATATATATAATATAATTTATATATAATATAATATAATATATATAAATATAGTATTCCGATTTTGAATAAATTAAGTCAGAATATATCAATTATTAATGATTACACAACTTACGTAAGAAGAAACTAAAAATTTTTAAATTTAAAGCTTGATTTTTTACTGATCTTTACTATGACAGCTATATGATATAGTATTCCGATCTTAGCTTAACTTAGTTCCAAGAATCTTAGAATGCAAAAACGTTATAGTAATCTGATCCTGTCAGTTCCAATAAGTGTACTATCTGCATCAAAAAGCCCGACTTCTACAAAGCTTTCAAATTAAGCGTTGCACAGACGAACTAAGACTATATAGACTAAGTTTGTTCTACAAATCAAACATAAATATAGTGTGCAGCGACTGCCACGCCTCCTTGAATGCAGTGCACACTTTGTACCATAATGATGATACCCTCTACAAGGGTATAACACGCAACAGCAATGTCCACCAACAACATTCACCGATAGATAGCTAAAATCTCTCTCTCCCTCTCTCTATCTTCCACTGTCTCCCAGTCTCTCTCTCTCTCTCTCTTTTTGGTCTTTCGCTCTTTCCTATCTATCTCCCGACTGCTCTCTGTTATCATTTTGTTAGTCGTCTCTCCTATACTATTGAACTTTTTTGTTTTCTTTCTCGTTTCATTTATTGTTTTTGTTTTTGGGTGTTTGTCTGGCCCTGGGGCCACTCTGTTGGCGGGTTTTTCTTCAATTTGCAAGTGGCTCACGATCGTGACTTGCCTTGAAATGTATTTTTTCAAACAGTTTTTGTTGTTGTTGTTTTTGCTTTTTTTGGGAAGCTGAAGTTGAAGGCGGCGCCACTCCAAGCCCATGGGTTGTACTCTCCTCCCCGATGCATCTGTGTAATACCTCTAAATATGTCTGACAATCGTTGAATTTATTGAAAAAGTGAAATTACGTGTACATCTATCAAACAATGCGAAGAGGGGGCAACGAGGAATCGGGTGGGGAGGGGGTAAGAGTCTGAAAATGTTGCAACGTATTTACTTAATAATCGTGCATAACCAAAAAAAAAAAAAAAACACAATATTATCGACAATGCAATCAATAATAAAAATATTAAGAGACTACGGTAATTATCATATTTGGTTGGGAGGGAAAGACGAATGATCTGAAGCTTACTTATAATCATTATGATAATAATAAAGATGATAGTTATAATAATAATAATAATGATAATGACAATGATAATGATGATGATAATAATAATGATAAAGATATAAATAATGATAACGAAAATATTAATTCTAATGATAATAATAATGCTAATGAAAATAATAATAATAATGATAATGAAAAAAAAAAAATAATAAAAATGATGAAGATAATGAATGAATATAAAAGAAAATTATATTGATAATAAGAATGCTAATGAGAACGATATTAATTGTGGTATGTAGTATTAATGATAACGAAAGCAATAATATAAAGGTTTTAATAATAATGATTATGAAAACAAAATATAAATAATAAAATGATAATAATACAGAATATTGCACATTTTAATGAGAACGTTTTGAATATTGTTCAAAATATTTATATTGCCAATAATACATTTAATAAGTGTAATGAAAAAGCCAATGATAATTCTATTAATAATATTAATAATATAGCAAATTATCAAGGCAATATAAATTCAAATGAATATTATGATGAGTCTCATTTATACATACATATGATAATGCTATAGAATCAGATGAGACTGACAATGAAAGAGATAATTATAAAAATAGTATTAGCGAAATTTACTGATAAGAAATGATATTTATAGAAATGAAAAAAACAAAGAACAAATTGAATAATAACAACAGTTAATATGCATGTGAATAATATAATTAGTATGATTAATGCTTGTAGAAATAATGCATTTGTATAAACTAGACTCAACATCTTTCTATCAAATCTAAATAAATGTAATTTACGAATACTGCAAATGTTTCTCTATTAACTTTAATTTACTTTCGGGATTTTCATTAAAAGTGAAATGCGTGTAGTAATCCTAGTAATTCTTTCGAAGATTTTACCCCCTAATTTTGATTTTTAAATCTGTAAATAATATTTAATTCTAAGGTCACTTGTCTCTTCCCGAAATTTGCATACTTTTGGTGATGTTTTCTTATTTTACTACATGTGTTAAAAATCACGCCCTAAATATTGAGTTGAGCATTATTAAATCTCAAGAATTTATAGTTAATAAACGCAGTTTGTTTATAACATTATACGTCATGTCATGATACACGAATTTCAATTGTTATAAAATAATATTTAATAAATTTAAAATTATTGGCATACCAAAAGATTATAAACAAACAAAAGCATAAAGCAAAAAACGTAGCTACTTCCTAATAATAATACTCGCTGCTTTCGATTGGTTGACAATCATAATTAATGTTCTGTTAAATCAACAAGAAAAAAAAATAAATAAAAAAAACACCCGAACCCGGTTCAGATAACGTTAAATTTGATTTTGGCAATCAAGTGGCTAGTGTGAGAGAGGGAGGGAGTGAGGAACAGTGAGGAGAAGCTAGTAACCAGAACCAGTTGGCATCATTTTGAAATTGGAAATTGGATCAGCGACGATCGACGATCGACGATCGACAGAGTGGTTGGACCAGTCAAATAAACAGGTGAGATTATGATTCTAGTTTTTTTGGGGCGACAAAACAATTTGGCACACCCGACGACAAACAAGACAAGCAAAAAAGAAAAAAAAAACAAATAAAAAATGAAGATGGGATTGTCTCAAATGATCATAATGATCATTATTGTGAACATAATGATGTTGCGGTCTATGCAAAATCGCGGACTCTTAACTTGACCAATATTTGCCAAATAGCCTCCAGTTTTTTAAAGTGGACAGCTTCAAGTCGACCGACTGACCGACCAGTTTCAATATTGTTCAACCAGTTTAGATGGGCAACTCAAGAAAGAGAGAGAGAGAGAGAGAGAGAGAGAGAGAGAGAGAGAGAGAGAAAAGACACTAGTGAGCGCAACGATCGCGAAATGCAAAATAAAAACAAAACGAAAACTGTTCAATAGGCGTTAGAGAAAAGGAGAGTAAGAGAGAGAGGGAGAAAAAATTTCTCAACTCAATGCGGCGACAGCTGTGGAATTTTTGGAATGTGTTACGTCTGTATGTGCCTGTGTGTGCGTGTGTGAGTGCGAGTGTGAGTGTGTTGCATGTGTGTGTTATGTGTTATGCTTTCTAACTGCAACCAACGCGAACCGCGATCCACGATCAGCAATCAACGTTGCTTTCGACCAAAGCCCCAAACAATAAATAAATAAAAAATAAAAACAAATATATGCAAGTAGCAGAGCTGTACAATTGGCCGTGCTCGACTAGGTGATACCCTGTAGCAAGTATATATTTCATGCCAAATATTTATAAACAGCTACATCAGCAACACATCTAAATATAAATATTTATTTAATTATTGCGGCTGTTCCGCATTGCAATTTCGCTGGAAATACAACGAAATTTAAGAGGTATGCATTTTTTATTTCTTTTAGCAAGAAGTTGTTATTTTAAGCAATTGTTTTTATTGTTTACAAACGTGTAGTTTATTTATTATTGCAAAATCGAGTCGAAGTGAGAAATTAGAAACGGAATAACAATTGAGTGCAGAAAGTAAGTATTACTGTTTGTTTTATAAAAAAAAATGCAATTATGGAAACTTATCTGTATTTATATGGTAATTTATATCTTTAATCAACTATTTAATTTATTAAATTAAAGTTTTTCTGGCGAATTTCAAAAATTCACTTTTTTTCACTTTTTAAAGATCATATTTTCTGTTGCAAATAACTTCATATTGTTTCTATTTAAAATTTTAATTGAGAGTAGATCTGATTCTTTGTTTTTTTTATCTATTGGAGCGCCTCAACTGTAGTATCAACAGATGGATTTCGAGTAATATTGAATATATGGAAATGTCTTGATAAGAGTGATAAAATATCTACATATCTGTACTTTTATTTAAGATGAAATCAAGTTACTAAATCAATTTCTTATTTGTAAAAAAAATTAATGTTTTTACTATCATTTTCCATAACCTACAACTTGATTAAAAAACTTGTTATAAAGTTGTATTTATTTTCTAAATTTATTATTTACTATTTATTTAAATTTATTTCATATTTTTTTTTAATTTATTTTATTTTCCTTTAAAATTTATTTCATATTTGATTTAAATTTATTTTTTAATATTATTTTAATTTATTTAATATTTTATTTTATTTATTTTATATTTGATTTAAATTTATTTTGTATTTTATTTGAATTTATTTTAAATTTTATTTAAATTTATTTAAATTTATTTTATTTGTATATAAATTTTATTTGTAGTATTATCGACTGAGTTCGTTAAAACTAAATCTACAATTTGCAGTGTTTCCAATTTCCAACTCTACCTCTTTTACTTCGTTTATACGACAGCTTAAAACAATTTAAACGAAATTGGTTAAACTAACAGAATTTTACTTAAGGTGTTTATTGCTGACAATTCACTTTCATCTCATTCAAAGTAATTGTCAAGTTTGTTTATATTGTTCAAATTTGTTTGTTCGGCAATCAATTTAAAAATGATTAACGCTTATGCTACAACTTAACAACTATTTATACAAATAATGCCGTTCTTCGTCATGCCACGTAAGTTAAATCAATTTCAGTTAAATCGATTTTAGCTGCCTTATGAATTTGTTAGTTATTTAGGTTGTGGCTTAATATAAATTCTTTACACTTTAAATTTTCATTCAAATTATTATCAACTTTAACTTTAATGACATTGTTAATAAATATCTTTGGCTAACTGAAGACATACGCATGTGCATTGCAATATACCCGCTGCTGGAGTTGTGCTTGCGAGGTACAAAAATATAAAAAGACAACTAAATAAACTACAAACATGACATAATCTCTGTTGTGTTGCTGTTGTTGACGAGGCAACGCCAAAAACAGCACGACAAACAAATCGTTAAATTTGTCATAAACAAAAAAAAAAAAAAAAAAAAAAAAAAAAATAGGAAAAACGCTGCTCGAGCTGAAACACAAATTAAGAGAAACAGCAAGAAAAAAGTTAAAAAGAATAGTAATAATAAGAAACAACTTTGACTTGGTCGACACAGTTCAATGATCATGGCACGTTCTCATGCTCCACACACAAACACATATATATATATATATGTATACATATATATACTCTAACACACACACGCAGGGAACATGCTGTGTAGGGCTGATTTGACCCTGTTTCTCTTGCCATGCATACATGTGGCATGACGTCATCGCAGGTGCGGTCATCATGCAGGCATTCAATGGAATCAATTGGTAAGCAACCTCCCTACCACCCACTCCTCCCTAACCCTCACCCTAGCCACTCGCTCTCTCAATTCGTTTGCCTCCAAACACGTACCATCCCCTTCAGAGCCGCTAGCAACCCCCTAGAATTCAATAGAATTGTTTGTGCATTCATTATTGAATATCATGGAATTTAGTTGAATTGTAAATTCTTATTCATAATGTTTGATGAGTGTAATTGAGGCGAGCTCTGCTTACAGTTTATTCGTTTACTCGCTTGTTTACTCGTTTACTCGGTTTATTCGACTACTCGATTACTCGATTAGTCATGCAACACAAATTGAATTGGCCCATTCAGCACTTAACTATTTGAACAATTCTAATTCTATTTATTTTCATAACACTCACTTTCACTTTTCACTATTCACTATTCACTTTATGTTTGTTATTATTTAATTTGTTTTATTTTTTTTTTTTTTTTGTGAATATTTTTTGCGAATAGTCGTAAATGAATGAATGAATTGAATGCCTGCTGTGTTGTGTTGTGTTTGCCGGTCGACGGTTAGATAACTTTTGAGCAGAGCATGCCTCATAATTAATAATGCGCTATATGAGCAACAACAAATAACAACAAAAAGTTCCGAAAATGAGAAAACAACTAGAGAAAATAGGAAAAAGCAAAAACAAAAAATATATATATATATATATATAAAAAGGAGAAGAACTCACAACTCACAATGCGTCGCTAACGAAAACGAAAATGAAACTCTCGTAACATGAGGCATGAAGCATGAGGCAAGCGGCATACTGAGGAACCTACTACATACAAACAAAAAATAAATAAGAAGAGAGGCCTACAGGGAATTGAATATTTGTCGCGTATGTGTGTGTGTGTGTGTTGACGGGTTGTACGTCACCCACAACAACAGCTAAGATGATGATGATGATGATGATGATGATGACGACTTAAGCTACGCTGTTTATTACGACTTGTGACCGTCATCAATTTATACGCAAGCACAACCAAACTATATTAAAACCTACCAAATGCCAAAGATCCCGCCAACGCCTCGTTTCTACACACAGACTCTTATCAGCGTGCTCCACTGTGCTCCACAGTGGTTTAAAGCTCATTTGCATACACTTCAAAATCAAACTTCAAACCAAAACTTTCAACATCTGCAGCTTTCAAATTTCTTTACAAAAAATACAAGTTTATCAAATTAAAAAAAAAAAAAAAAAAAAACAGATTTAAAGATCTATTTTCTTAAATTAAACAGACCAACTTCGCTATAACGAATTGACAAAGAAGCAGACGGTCAGACAATCAGTGCATTATCATAATTCGATAACTAAAGTTCACTGTAGGCAAGTGTAACTGTATAACTACATATTTCATTTCCAATCCTAAATGAGTTGAATTATCTGCATAATGAAGCTCATATCAAAGCGAGATGAAATGCTATCTTGTCTAGATAATATAAGATTAATTTAGTCGCATTGTTAGATAACTAAGACGATGACTAAAACTTGTAGAATATGAACAACAGTAAATGCTTAAATTGAAGATGAAAAAACTTAAATGATGTCTTGCTTATGACAATTTAACTTTATAATAGTAAACTAAGCTTATTGAAGGTGCTCCGGAAATACTTGAAGTATCTTTTTTATTTCTTTTTTTTTTTATTTGTTGGGACTACCGCAATGCAACCCCAACAATGTTTTGGGTTAACGTTTCAGAGGCCATATGCTCTTTGTGGGCCCTGCGTTATGAAAAGAAGAATGAAAGTTTTTGCTCCAAAAGAAAACTTAACGCCATGTTGACTGTCCAGAAGAAAGCCAAACCCAGACAATGGACAATACGTGTATATGCATCTATGTACATATGTACACATGTACGTATATAAGTACAAGAGTACATGAAACCCCTCATGCAGAGCAAGACAGAGAGGGAACTCCAATTATGACATAGTTGGTAAGTCGTTTAAAGCCAACAACCACAAACAACGCTTGGCAGTTATTAGACATGAAAATGAAATCTATATGAAAGCAAAAGTGCTGAATACCAACTAAATAAGTGTGTGCGAGTGTGTGTGTGTGTGTGTCTGTGTGCGAGTAAGTGAAAAGCACAAAAGCATAAAAGAGTACAGAGTATATGTAGTATATGATTGTTATGAAGCCCCCACAATCAAGTTGACACCAGGGAAAGCGCCGTGCTATACGTGACCAACAAAGCCCCAGCTGACCACCTAGTACTAAATAAACTACTATTCAGATTTCACTAGCACATTCGACATTTCCATCATCTTTTATACATGTTTAACAATATTTAAGCTGTTTGTCCAGGGATTCTCAGGAAACTCGTAGAATACTTGGCTAATTAGACAAGCATACAGTTATAGTTGAGCAACAAAGCGAACCCTTACAGCATATGACCTTTTTCAGCTTTGTTATGGTTACCCAAGAATTCCATAAAGAAATATATAAAAATATCATCGTTACGACGTATAATTCAAAACATTTTTGGCTTCTACATCATATTGTTATTAAGTACAACAATATTTCAGCTGTTTGCCAAGGGATTCTCCGGAAACTTGCAGAATACTTAGCTTATTATATGAGCATACAGTTACAGTCGAACAATAAACCGAACCCATAATTCCAATGACAGTTTTGGACTTCTATACATACACATCTTACTAGTTCTCACCCTAAAATATCTTTACTATGAATTGCAATTTCAAGCATTTCCGAATCCTACATCATTGTTCACACAAGTTTAACAATATTTCAGCATTATGTCAAGGGATTCTCAGGAAACTCTGTGAATTATTAGATAAGCATACAGTCATACAGTTATAGTTGAGCAAGAAACCGAATCCACAATGCATATGGCATATTTAAGGCCCATTTCATAAACTGTCAGCATTTTGGGGGGACTCCCATTGTTGTGGTTTTTAAATGGTTGTCGTTGTTTCTCTTCTACTTTATTTCTATTGTCGACAAATTCTGTCATCAGGTTTTGCATTTTGTCACCAATAACGACCACATATCAATCTCTTGGCAAATGGTGAATGCCAACTGAATGCCTGTTGAATGATGTGAATGTCAACTCGTCAAAAAGTGAATATGATGTTGTGTGTAGGTTGTTTGGCATGATAATAGAAGAATAGTTTCATATGCACAGACATAACGTTGTTTAGTTTTATTTAAAAGGCAACAGGTGACAAGACCTTTCCTCTTTCCTATTCCCTCTTCTAGTTTCTGTCTCTCTCTCTCTTTCTCTTTCTCCATCTCTTTTAGTACACTTGAGAGCCCTCTCATGCGCATTAGAAAGTGCAGTGAAAGCAGCGACAAAACCTTTTCAATGAGCAACAATTAAACAAAACCCTTTTCATGCATCATTCATAATATATTATCGTATACAACATGAGTGTGAATACACTCAAAGTAGTGGCTTGTTGTCTGTGGGCAACATCAGTATGTTAATCGATTATATTTGATTAGATTAGATAAGACTTTCTTTTGGCTATAATCTGTTATCGATATACTAAGGAATGCATGAAAAAAAAAATATATATATATAGAAAACAACAATAATACACAATGCAAAGGAAAATTACAATTGGCAATTGAACACATTCATTGAAAGAGCATCCGGTTCCACTTCCAGCCCATTGAACACTATCATCATCAACTTTGCAATGCTCATTCAACTGTGAGTGCAAAACAAATTGATCAATTGAGCGAGCGCCGTCATTCCGTACACCTTAGTATGCAATACCCCTCCACCCCTCGCCCTTTCACCAGGCACCTTCCAACAACTTTATACGATAGCAAGTACATAATTTATGGTTAATCAATTGAAATGAATGCATGCACTTGCATGACCAGGTATTGTCTGATATGATATGTATGTACATACAACTGTGTTCTGTGCGCACGCACGTGCGTACATCATAAATCGTAATTACTTTCTTATCGATAAGCGAGCGTGTTTTTATCGATCAACAACAACTGTCAAGGTCAAGCTGATTGCGCGCTGCTTTCATTTCCAATTGACACAGCAGCTTTCGAGTAACGATTACAACTTATCGATTGTACAACAATACGGCCACATTCTCACGCTCACCCACACACACACTCACTCACTCTCACACGTGCTCTGTATCTCACTCTCTCTCTCTCTCTCTCGCTCAATCTGTCGTCTTCCATTATCTTCCAATACATACGCATGCTGAGAGTTCCATTAAGCCGCTGCTCATCTGCAGCCGGCGTCGCAGTCGCTGCATCATCGGCGCTTGCTGCTCGATTGAATGGACGCGGCTTGCGATTCTTAAAGCGCAAACGCAGCTCTGTATTTAAAACGCGCATCATATGTACACACTATGCACTATGCACTCTACACTATCTCTCTATCCCTCTCGCACTCACTCAATCACTTCACGGGAAGTGTTGGCATGGGGAGAAAGGAGGAGGTTATAGAGTCACGGGAATTGGAACGAACGCATCAACGATTTTCAATCGATTTAATTTCGTAACAACAAAAAATACAAAAAAATTATGGTTAAATGAAAATTGGATAACTCGCGTCTCAGTAGTATAATTAATAATTTTCAATTTTCAATTTGAATTCAAATTCAATTGATGTGACATTGAGGATCCGTCAACCCCTTCGGTTAAATGATATCACCCGTGTTTGCTTTTATTTCTTCTTTTATTATTATAATTTTTATTTATTCTGTTATTGTTCAAGGGGCTGCGGGCGGGGTCAGTAAATGAGTGTAGTGCGCGCGCGCGCTCGAGAGCTTTTGCCACCGTTGCGTTGATGTGAAAATTTCGCGTGCGACTGACTAACTGAATTGACTGAATGACTGACTGAATGTGTCTTGTCTAACTGAGCCGCAGCTCAGAGCTCTGAGCGTGCTGAGCGAGCGCAGCGACGCTTTTACAATCTAATCGCTTTGGCGCGGCCAATGGGCGGCCCACGGCCCGTTGAGCACAGCAACAACAACAACAACAAAATTTATAACAACAACAACAGCAGCAATAACAATAATAATAATAACAACAATAACAACATGCCCAACATTTGCACTTTCAATAAACCAACCGAGCACCAAACAACACACGACGCTTCTCTTTTTATACCCTATAATCAGTGCACACTTCGGGTATATTATCAATTTATGCAAATAACTTGTGTTTATGAGCGCCAATAGAAATTAGATAGTGTGGGGTGTAAAATAAACTTTACTTAGTAAAGTTACGACTGTTTGATTTAATCGTTAACCGTATCGTTCTCCGATTACGATACAACGAATCGTAAAATCGTAAGCAACATTTTCAAGATGAAGAAGATGGAGAACATAAAAAATTTTATTATTTGATAAATATAATATTGAAATTGTCTAAACATTTGCATATATTAATGAGTTCTTTAGCGAAACTAAGCATTTTTTATGTGTAGATCATAAATTAAGAAGTTATTCAAGAATGAGACTAGGAGAACCTAACAAATTAAATCTATTTGAAAATATTTTGTGATAGCTGAATTCTTCTGGAATGCCTCATGTTAATATGGAAATATTATTTTTAATATGTTCTCTAGATAGTACTAAAAGTATGCAAGAAATAAACTGGGGGAACTTAATAAATTAAATAATTTTTGATATGCATTAATAGAACTAACAGAGCTAATAAATACACAACGTTTGGAAGAAATAGTCTAAAATGTATACTTTATAAAAGAAAAATATTTGTAAATAATTCTTATGTATAATTTCAATATTCTAAATTTTGAAATTACTTTTATAAAAACTAATAAAGTTGAGATTACTTAAAAAAAAATTCATAATTTTGAATTATAAATCTTTTTTTTTTCTATTCTTCCCAAAAAAAAAAAATAATATACAATACATACTAAACCTAACTTTTTTTGCTTTCAATTAATAATCAATTTTATCATTATAAAATAAAATAAATAAAGTTTGATTTGTGCCAATTGTGAGATTATAGCAGCATACAGAGTATTTTGCAGTCGCATATGCTCACTTATAGTATTCTTACTTATACCCAATTCGCATGTGTGTGTGTGTGTTGTGTGCTGCGACGTTTTGTTGTCTTAGCTGCACTGTCGCTCGCTGCCTGAGCTACTGCTACTGCTTGTTGTTGTTGTTGTCAGTGAGAGCTTCCCATTATCACGGCAAACGCTGCCCGCTTATCAAATCTAAAATAAACTACTTACTTCCAAGCCGACAGCGACGTATGCCGACAACAACTGAGACTTTGCACTGGCAAAAAAAAAAAGGCACAAGAACAACGACAACAACAACAACAACAGCAACAGCAACAGAAAAAGGTTTTGTCAAAAGCTCGCTCAAAGCTGTGCGACGCCGAAAAAAGCTTAGTTACTGCTAAAGTCTACCCAGCCAGCAAATCAGCTGCAGCTTCCCGGTTACGTAGGTGGGTTAAAGAAAGAGGGGGGTGGAGATGGAGAAGGAAATAAAGTTAACTTTTGCATACATTCGAAATCTGTGTGATTTATTTATAGTGATTAATAGCTGCTTTAACTACGCTGACTAAGCAAAAAATATAAATAAAACGCTAATGCCCTTGGGGTGAATGGAGGGGGAGGAGAGAGAGTGAGGTGGGTTACGCATAAAACAGATGATTGCTATGATTAGCTTAACTGATAAGCACTCAGTGTTAGTTACTATTTGTATTAGGCTCACCAACTAGGTTGACCTTTAACCGATGAAGTACTTATGTATGTATGTATGTATGTACCTGGGGATTATCGAGCTATCTTTGCGTGCAGTTGTCAAAAGCTAAGGCTGCCTAGTTCCAGGCACATAAATAACCGTTATGCTTTTTGCTGCTACCGCTACTTCAGACAGCAACCCACGCCTTCTCGTTCACCATTAACACAACCATTACCACCACTATCACCTCCACCTCTACCTCCCCACCACCACCATCATCACTTCCCCTCACACACTTCCAACAAGTTGCAAGCTGCAGGCAGGTTGCCCTTGAAAGATGCAACGCACATCAAACTGGCAACTAGAAGCTTCAACTGAGCTCCATTGCATGCATTGTTGATTAAACTAAAGGCAAAGGCGAACAATAGTTTTTGCATTATATGCAAAAAAAAAATGCAAATTATCGAACAATGTTTGTTATCGAAATCGATGAGGCGTCATACGTCATAGCAGCATGAGCAGAAGAAATGTGAGCAAAAATCAAATGCAGCCTCAGGAGTTGCTAGCGGTGGGCGCAAAAAAAGGGGGAGGAGGCCAGAAAAACCAACAACAGGCGGCAGCGAACAGCGAGCAAAGAGCAGAGAACCATTGAGAGTAAGCAGGCATAGGTGGGGGAAGGAGAGTTGCTTATTGTGGGTGCTCATATGCAGCATGTATGTATGTAAGCACGCTCACACTCACAGACCCACACACACACACATATAGCACACGCATGCAAACTCACAACAAAATTTTGTGTTACTTCACTTTTAACACTTCCCGAGGCGCATGCACTAAAAATAGACTTGTTGATAAACCAACGCATAAACCAAGTGCACATTTTGGGGCAGCAACGACATCGATATACGTGTGTGTGTGTGTATGTTTCTGTGTGTTGGTGTAAATGTGTGGGTGGGCATAAGTCAGCGGCAATTAAGAGAAACAGGATTTTGACTTTGTGTATAACTGCTATTATTATTATTCTTGTCGTTGCTCTTCTTCTTGTTCTCCGTCTTCTTCTTATTGTTGTTGTCTCTCGGTGTGAATCATTATTTTTATTGTTGTAGGCGCAGTTGAAGGAGTTAGCAGCCCCTTAGTAGCATGCACACATACATATCTGCATGTATACATATGCTGCCCACGACCAATGCCTGTGCGTGTGCCTGTGTGTGTGTATGGATATACAGCTAAGCTGCGGCTGCTGCTGCCGCTGCAGGTGTTGGGAAAGGAAACGGAAGCATTCGAATGCATTTCTCTTTTTCTTATTTCTATTTATATTTTGTATGCCATTTGCTTTTTCTTCAACTTACCCATTTTATGCAAGACGTTCATTTTGCCTTCCTTGGCTGTTGACAACATTGATTTAGATTTGTGTTTTGTTGTTGGTGTTGTTGTTGCGGGTGCTGCTGCCGCTGCTGCTCGTGGCCAGCGCCGCGCCGAGTCGTTGCCTTCTGCAGCCGCACACCAAAATTATACGCATACGCACACATACACATACGCGGATTCACAACACATACACTTGCACAAGCACACATGCACACGTACACGCACACCCGCAAAGCTAAAGCGCTCGCGTTTTACGTTTACGTTCCGTTCACGTTATCACAATGCGCAATTTCGCTGCGATGCGTTACGGTTTGACATTAACTTTGACATTGCAATGCAATCAACTTAATTCAACTTCATTTAATAAATAAAAAAAATAATACAGTTTGCTGCAGCAGTTAAAGCAGCAAAGCAATCGATGGCACTATCGTTACGTTACTATCGATGCGAGCGCTGGGCACTTGATTAACATGTATGATGCAGCCCTACGATTGTAGTCAATGTAGTTATCGTTTGTTACATTCGCCGAAGTGGCAACGTTGGTCTGTCATATAAAGAGGTCACACTGCATAACCGTTTAATATTGAAATTAATTAAGTAAAATAATATTTTTGTTAATTAAAGCGTAATAATTGTTACTTTTACTTGAAAGTTTACAAAATTTACATGGTCTTATGCAAAAATTTTCATTTTTTAAAGCATTAATTTGTATTTATCGCTTAGCGAAATATCGATAAATTTAGTACGATTGATTCTATGTTTTAAATGCTGTGCTGCTAAATTAAATTTTACCTCAAAACTATTATTAAAAAAAATGTTGTTCACAAAATATCAATCAAAAGCAAATGAATGTATTACATAGCATGCTAGGGTCAAAAATATATTATAATTCCGATTTCGATGTTTTGGTCGGACATATCGTGTCTCGATGCAACAACCGCGCCAGTATTTTGGGAATCGAAAATCGATACAATTATGTATCGTAAAATTGACATCGACTCATCGATGTCTATGTTAAACAGCGGGCAACACAGCACCGAAAAAAGCCGATGCAACATTTTATATGAAAAATAAACGATATTGTGCAGTTGCAGTGAAATTTGTTAAGGGCGTGCCAGAATCGTGAGTTTGTGTGCAAAGTGTTTGGTGTTGTATTTTATGATGCAAATTCAATTGCATTGGTAAATTATTTTGTAAACCCTTTGAGTGTGCGAGTGTATGTGCATATATATACGTGTGTGTGCAACATTTCATTTTTTTTGCATGTTTTCATATGTGTGTGTGTATGTAATGTGTGATATGTGATGTGTGTGTGTGTGTGCATGTGTGTATGAATCGGGTGCAAAACTGCTCCTTTGTTTGCCCAGAACGCAGCGTCGGCTCAGCTTCGTTGTTCTTGTTGTTAGTGTTGTACGTGTAGTTGTAGTTGTCGATGTCAGTGTCGCTGCCCATCGGCGCCAGTATTAAAAAGGGTGTGTGCCGGCTGAAAACAACAAACAAGCCAAAGCCCAAAGCTAGTGAAAAACTCAGCTCCTTTTACAACCACATCCGTTTTATGTTTTTCCTTTTAAGTACACGCGACATACATAACACATAATTGTGCATAAACAACAACTAATTAATTGCACGCATTCGCCGAAAGAAGGCAAAACAGGGGGAAAAACAGCTAGAAAGTAACAGGCATTAAGTGCATTACAAACGCTAGAAAAATGTCAATAAATGCATATGCAACAACAAGCACGTAACGGAACCACCACCAGGAGGCCGCTTTTGCTAGCCCTCTCTCTGTCTAACGTTTGTATAGTGGTTGAAGAAACAACAAAAAAAAAAAAAAAGAAAAAGGAAGAGTAAAAAGAAAAACAGTAGCGCAGTGTTGAAAAAAAAGCTGTGTGGTTGTGCCGGTGCCGGTGTTGCCACCCACCCCCAACAAAGCTTCTCTCAACTTGGACACCCACACACACATAAATACACCCGCAGCGGGCCCCCGCTTGCAATACACAACACACGTTTCTTGCACCCTGTGTGCCCAAAAAAACAGAGAGAGAAAGATAGACCCCCAGACACAAACGCGCACACATAGGCAGTTTTCACTGGCTCTCTCTGCTGCACTGTCTCTCTTTAGCATTTCCACTCCCTCGCTCGCTCTCATTTTATTATGGGCTGCGCTCTCTCTTTTAAGCAGCTGCAGCCGCGACCCGCGGATGCTGTTGTCTACGCTCGTAGTGCGGCTACTCTCCCGCAGGTTGCGCTCTGCACTTGTGTGCACTTGTATCTCAGTCTTTTGCTTCATTTTCAATTCCCTTTTTGCCAATGTCCGAACGACAACTAATGCTGTTGACGCCGCTCACCGCTCACCGCATGCCGCTGCCACCCCACTTGCGCCCAGTTGCGCGCAGTTTTCTTTTTCTGCCCGTTGTTGTTGTTGTTTTTTCTAAATCACTTGACCCGATTACCTGGTGGCTGCAACAACACCACCACCACCACCACCATCATCGTTAGCAGCAACAGCAGCAGAAGCAGCCGCCGCAGCCAATGATGGTCATTTGTTTTGCCGCTTTCTAACGAACCAGTTGAATTTGCGCACGCGTCGTTCGCCGTCAAGTGAGCGCAACTGTCTCTAGTTGCTGTTGTTGTTGTTGTTGTCGTCGTCATTGTTGTTGCTGCTGCTTGAGCTCTAGTTGTCGTCTTCTAGTGGTTGTTGTTGTTGCTGCTGTCCATTACTGCCGCCGCTGGCCGCTAGCTGCACTTGAATTTATACGCTGACAGCGAAAAAACCAACAAAAACAAGAAGAAAAAAGATAAAAAGAAACAAAAAACAGAAAAATATAAATTGAAATCAAGAAAAAGTGGTTGGCGAATCATTGAAGCAGGCACTTGCTGCCAGTGCGTTTCCTAGTCTGCAACTGCAACTTTTGCAACTGCCTGTATGTGTCTGTATGTGAGTGTTTGTGTGTGTGCATGTGTGTATGTGTGTGTGCAAGGAGTGCTGCATAAACAGCGAAGAAAAATACTTTAAAAAAGTGCTTAAAACAAATAAAACTAAAAACATTAACGAAAACAGCCGCAAAAAGGCACTAACGTTAAATGTTGCCAGCAAAGTGTAAGAGGAAAAATAAAAGAAGTACAGGAAAAGTAGCATTGAATCGCAAGTACTTTAAATCCTTTTCAGCTACAAATTGCAACATATTTTTGTTATAGTTTATCCAGTGCACTTCTATATATGTATGTGCAGTACAGTGTAAAACTTGCAATTGCACTAGACAGCGATGAATCAGGCCCAGAAACGAAGTGCATTTAGTTGCCTTATTTGGCAAATGGTAGCAATGATAGAAAAAAAGTAGCAGCCAATAAATAGTAGTAAGTGCAACACGCAGGTCCAAAACGCTAATAGTTCGCTTGCTGAATGTGCGTGTGTGTGTGTGTGTGTGTGTGTGTATGTGCGTGAGGCGTGGCACTTGTTTATAACACATACTTAAAGCGCTTACAAGTGGCAAGCAGCGTCAACAGCAACAAAAGGCAACAGCAACACTTGATTTAATACTATTTTGCCGCATACCAAAAAAAGTAAAGAGAAGCTTTTCACACACCGGAAAGGACAACAAAACGAAACAAGCAAGCAGCTGTGTGTGTGTGTGTGTGTATATATATATGTGTATTTGTATGTGCTTTAAGCTTATCCGGCAACTTGGCAAAGCGTCGACGTCAATCGTAAATCGGCATTTGGAATTCGCCTCACAATTGCAATTGTTGTTCTTGTTGTTGCTGTTGTTGTTGTTGGTGCTTTCTCTTTTCATGCGACAAACACACACACGCTAGCTGTGTGTGTGTGTGTGTGTGTATGCGTGTATGCGTGTGTGCAAGTCCTCAATAATTGTCGCCAAGTGCAGTTCGACAACAAGTCCAAGTCCAAGTTGTTGTCCATTTCCATTCTTGCCACAGCTGCTGTTGCACTTCAACTTGCTGCTGCTATGATTGATGCATGTGTATATGTGTGCGTGCGTGTGCGTGTGCGTGTATTTGTTTGTGAGTAATGCTTGTTATTTGAAGTGTGGGCGTGCCAGGCATTCATCATCGTATCACAAAACGGCAGCTTATCAATTGCCTGTGATTCATCATGTGTCGCTGACGGTGTTTAACAGTTTTCAAATGCGATAACTAACCATTGACTATTTATAATAATATACATACTATTATGTGTAATTCCAGCCGCTAAATCGCAAAAACAGTAAAACCAATAATAAACATAAACAAATCGAGAATCAGAAACAAGCGAATTGCCTGGAATTCGACTTGTCCAATTGGAGACGTGAGTCGAGACTCCTATTCAAACTGATCATTTGATACAATCACACACACACACACCCACACACATACACACACTTCACACACAATGGCGTGGCGCTTCAAGGCTTCCAAGTACAAAAATGCCGCGCCCATTGTGCCCAAAGCGGAGGCATGCGTCCGTGAGATTTGCGTTGGCAGCTATCAGACCTATGGCAATAATATTGCCGCATCTGCCGCCTTTATGGCCTTCAATTGGGAGCACAGTGGCTCCAGTGTCGCTGTCCTGCCTTTGGACGATTGTGGACGCAAAAGCAAGACAATGCCATTGTTGCATGGACACACGGATACTGTGACAGACTTGAAATTCTCACCATTTCACGATGGACTCTTGGCCACCGCATCGCAGGATTGTCTGGTAAGTGCAGCAGACGTTTCTAAAATTATCCACCAAATAGCAGAGGAGTAGAGAGTTTGAAGAGTAGAGACACTTTTTCATTCCATTATCTATCTCTATCCTATTGAAGCTTCTCTTTTAAGTTATTTTCGAGCGGAGATTCCGACCGCTCAATGCAGAAGCATTGATATGCAATTATCCAAAAATCCATTCCCATCGAATCAGCAATTTATTATTATTAATTTTGTATCAAAAACACATTTCTTTCTTTTCATTGCTTTTTGTTGATTTATTTTATAAATTCAAATTCAACTCTTTTCAGCTTTAATTACAATTAATTATCGAACTTTACTTTTTAAAATATAAATATAAAATTATAAATATAAATTATAAAAAATAAATTTCATTTTTAATTACACTTAATTGTCGAACTTTACTCTTTTAAAACATATCGCTTAAATGCAATTACTTTAAAAGTAAACAATTAATTATTTTTATTTACAATTAATGACATTTAATTCTCAAGTTAAAAAAGATTTGTTTTTCTCTTTAATTACATTTAATTTGACAGAAAAAATATAAATCTATCCATTTACATTTAATTGTAAATTGTTAACCACAAAATAAATCTCTTTATATGAATTTTTCTTCACAAACTTTAATAATTTTAAAGTAAAAAATATCTTTTTTTTTAATTCAAATAACATTTCATTTTCAACTTAAGAAATAAGGATTTTTATCATTAATTTAATATAATTTCAAAGTTACAACGTCGCTCTCATTTTATCATTAACTACACAAAATTTGAAGTAAAAAATATATTTTTATTTTTAAAATTTCAATACATCAAATTTATTGTTTTTATTTTTTATTAAATTTAATTTAAAAGTAAAATGGATAGATAATAGATAAACTAGATGCAACATATTTCTTTTTATTTGTATTTGCATTTGATGTAATATATATTGATAATGTATCTGCAGATTCATAGTAAATCGAGGCAATAATTTTGCATTAATTCTTAATTTTAAAATAGCCCATAATAATTTATTTGAATTTTTTCTATCAATAAAAATATGAAAATTAATATTTCCCCCTTTTATAACAGGTAAAAATCTGGCACATACCGGAAAAGGGTCTGGAGCAATCGCTCTCCGATCCGGAGGCTGTTTTCTCCCACAAACAGCGACGCGTGGAGACAGTTGGCTTTCATCCCACGGCCGATGGTTTGATGTACTCCACAGCGGCAGGTTGTGTGGCTCTCTTTGATATTGCCACCCAAAAGGAGATATTCTGTAAGTACATGATGCATCCCATTCATGTGGTATTGCTGCTATTGAATGCATTTTGGTTTTGCAGCCAACAATGAACATCCCGAGGTCATACAATCGGCCAGCTGGCGTGAGGATGGCACCGTTTTGGCCACCAGCTGCAAGGATAAATGTGTGCGCATCTTTGATCCACGTGCCGCCGGCTCACCCATACAAATGCTTGCCGAATCGCATCAAAGCATTAAGGATTCCCGTGTCGTTTGGCTGGGCAATCAATCGCGCATATTGACCACCGGTTTCGATGCGGCACGTTTGCGTCAGGTGATCATACGTGATATACGCAACTTTAATATACCAGAGAAAACATTGGAATTGGATTGTTCAACTGGCATTTTAATGCCATTATTTGATCCGGATACAAACATGCTGTTCCTTGCCGGCAAGGGGGATACGACCATTAACTATTTGGAGATTACAGACAAGGATCCGTATCTGATCGAGGGATTGCGACATACGGGCGAGCAAACAAAGGGCGCCTGCCTGGTGCCCAAACGTGCTCTCAAAGTCATGGAGGCGGAGGTGAATCGTGTGCTTCAGCTCACCTCCAACATGGTCATACCCATCATGTACCAAGTGCCACGGAAGGTGAGAGAGTTTAAATTGACTTGTTTATTCAATATTTCTCTATATATAATGATAATCCTGTTGCTTCAGACTTATCGCGACTTTCATGCTGACCTTTATCCGGAAACCACGGGCTACAAAACGGAGTTGATTGCCAGCGAATGGTTGAATGGCACCAATCAAGCGGTGCCCAAGATGAACTTGGATCCAGCGAAGCGTGAACATGGCGATGAACCGATTATCGTAAGTTCTTTGCTATATATATATATATATATATATATATGTATAATGTTGGACATATTCGTACTACTTCGTAGTATCATTGATTGATGGTCAAGTTTTATGGGTTTTCTTGAAATTAGTTATCTTATAGATAAGATAAAATATGTACATATATGTACATAAGTATATCATACCCAACTGAATGCGTGGCAATGCTTGCCGCCGCTTTGAAAACTTTCCATAAATGTTCTCAACGTCATCAACCATTAAAAAGTACAAGGGGTTCAATTGATTAGGCAAAAGTTGGACTTATTAGGGACTCAGTTGTCAGTTCAAAACCAGTTCGACTCCCAGCACTGTTTACCATTCATAATCGTTACAAAATACACAATCACAAATCTTAAGTTGGCTTAGTTATGAGTCGAGGATTGTTTATCTAATTGCATATCGAGATGTTTTGCAACACTGAACTAACTTGACGCTTGTTTTTCAACACTGCTCAGTCACAAATCTAAAGTTAGCTTAGTTTTATAGCGGTGCTTGTTTATCTAATTACACATCGAGCTGTTTTGCAGAGCTCTTTCATTTTCAAACCCGTTTTACAACACTGATTAGAATATATGTATTTTTGTTACACAACACAGTTATAAACATAAATTTTGAGTTGCATTAGTTGAAAGTGGCGGATAATCCTTCTGAACGCACAAAGACCTGTTTCCCAACACTGGTTCATCTCTATTATTGTTTCCCAGCGACGGAATCCGTACACAACACTGTTAAACTCATAAGTCTTGAGTTAGCTTTGTTTTAAGTCGGGAATTGTCCAGCTAATCCCATGTAGACCAGTTTTGCAACACTGGTTAAATTTAATGCTGTTTTTTAACACAGAATAATCCAAAATATTGAGCGGGTTCAGTCTTAAACTTTGGATTGTCTCTGCAATCCCACATAGATCTGTTTCACAACACTGGCTCCACTTTGTGCCGTTTCCCAACATTGAACATAGCATACATTTTAAGTTAGCTTAGATTTAAACCAGGCCTTGTCCACATCTTTCTAATCCCATATTGAACTGTAGATACACCGTGGCAATCTCAGCGATTTCATAAAGAACATTGAGAACCAGAGGGCAAAGGGCAAGAGTTCAAATCAAAAATCTGCAGCACCTTCGGTGAAGCGCAACGACAATGAGCACTTTATGATGTTGCGCAGCAGCAAGTGCAACAATGGGGAGGAGAAGAATGGCAATGCTAATGAGAACAATGGCAGCAGTTGCAATGAGAAAAAGATGACACATCCCAACAAGGGCCAGACGGAGGAGTGCAGCCTTAGTCAGAGTGAATTGATACGTAAATTCGAGGCGAAATATAAAACCGATTCGGAGAAGGATGTGCAGGTGGATGAGAAGGAATCACCCACCGAACACTCGACGGGCAGCAGCGAGGAGGCATCCTCATCGGGGGCATTGGACACCAATTCGGCAAGCGGCAGTCACTCGCCACCGAAGCCCATGCCACGTACATCGCGCAACAATTCGCTGCCCGAGGCAACCACACCTGGCAGCGGCGGTGATTCGGCTGGCGAGAGCAACACACCGCGTCCTAGGCCACGCACAACAGCAGCGGCCGCCTACAAGGTGCCACAGTGAAGCTTCCATTGATGTGCCTTAGATTTCTTTATTCTCTTGATTTGTAGTTTCAATTTTTAGTTAATTTATTTCATTTAGTAGTAATGTTTCACTTTGCTGAGTATTCTGCGAGTGTTTCATTCCAACGTTCGAGTTGAGCCGTTGAGCTAGTTTAATGTCTCTGAAGAGTTACCGTAAACTGGAACACAGCATTTTGTGCGATTTTATTTTAATATTATTTCAATTCCACTGTTTCACTTCTTTTGTTCTTGAATTGTTTCACACTTATCGTTGTTTATCGTTTTAGTTAATTGTTTTTACTTTTACTTTTTATGGAATATTACTCATCACTTGTTTTATTTCCATGTTGCTCTACAGCCTCGCCTTGGTCCAAAACCATTCTCGAGCAACACTGGCGACGTCTCCTTTGACAAAGTGTTTGCCGTGCCCGTTGCGCCTGGATCGCATGAGAATATATCGAACGTTGGTCAGGAGAACTGCAGCGAGACACCCACTCAAGGCGCTAAACCCGATCTCATTGTGGAAATTGAAATAAAAAGTAAGTAACGAATGTTAGCAACGTCGGACGAGTAGCCGAGAGTAGCAAGTAGATGATAACTAGTGATTCTAACGAGTAACGAATGTTCTGAACAACTAAGAGTGAGGAACTAGCAACGAGTGATTGTCACGAGTAATAAGTAACGAGTATTCGGAACGAGCCGATCGGCAATGTTTATGACGAGCAGTTCATATCGATTGTGAAACGAGTAAATGATACACGAGTATTCTTACAAGTAACGAGCGATTGCTTTTAATGTGCAACGAGTTGATCATAACGAACAATTAACAACGAGAATGTTCCTAACGCGTTTATAATAACGAGTGTTTCCAATGTATAGCGAGTCGATGCTAACGAATGCTGCCAACAAGGAACTAGTAGAATATGGCCTAAATATATAATTTTATATATCTAAAATGTAACGAGTAGATATAACCGATATTTGAAAGCAGTAACTAGTAACGAGAGTATCTAACGAGTTGCTAACTAATTAAGATTAGATTGTAACGAGTATTGCTAATCACTTCTCACTCTTCTCTTGCAGAAAGCCATGAACGTGAACCAAATGTTGCCGGCAATGGCAATGGCAATGGCAACGGCAACGGCGTCCAGAAGTCATTGACCACCTCGGAGCGTCGCAAGGTAAATGCTGAGCCCTCAAATACAATCTATTTCTTTAATTGCATAGTTACATCGATGATTGTGTTAGAATCTCAACTAATTTTCAACTCTTGACCTCTCTTACATGCCTGTGCCAAAATTCGTATCTTCTAATGTTTCGTAACTTGTTGTAACCAAAAAAAAAAAAAAAAAACAAAATGTATCCTGTTACTAACACTATTGCTATTGCTATTGCTATTGCTGCTATTGTCTACTTTACCCTGAACTGCAATCACAACAACAACAACAACACCCAACTATAGTCTTCAGCTGACGATGATGAATCATCCGATAAGGTCTGCAATGGATGCTTTTTAATATACTCCATACGTTATTCACATTTTCCTCACACAAATTATTGTTTTCTTATCTTAAATATTCAATTTAGATATTCGAACAAAACTCTGAATCGTCAGAGAATTCAACGGAGGGCGAGGATCGCACTGATGCCGATTTGCGACGCTTCTCAGCGGTGCGTAGCAGCATTGCCGAGCGACGTCGCGTGTACGAGAGTCGTTCCAAGAGTCAGGTGGACGAGAAGGCACAATCGCCGGTGCCGCTGTGAGTATTCGTTGAATAAAACGAACGACTTGATTAACTCGTTCAATAGGAAGTTTCTTGGAAATGTGATGAATTGTTTATTTTTTTAAATTTAGAAGTGTGACGAATTGTACATTCGTTGATTTAGAAATGCCACGAATTGTTTGAAATAGTAGCGAGTTGATTACTCGTTACATTGGCAGTTTAACGAGCTATTCATTTGCCATTGCTCGTTACTTTGAAAGTCTTGCAAATGGAATTTCCGTTGTGTTGGAAATGTAACGAGTTTCGACTCGCTTTATTGGAAGAGTTAAGCATTCAAACAGCTGAATCAGTCGTTGTATTCTCAGTGAGACAAATTAAGCAATCGTACCATTAGTTACACACTGAGTTAAACACTCGTTATAACTCTAACGAATTATTTGCTAATCATACTCAACCTTCTTCCATTGTAGTCGCCGCGAGAGCTCCAAGGTGGAACCGCTTAAGCCCAGCCAGCAGATGGGCGGCAATAGCAATGTCATACCCTCGACTGGCATTGACGGCAAACGCATCTCTGTGCCGGAGGGCAAGTTGCTGGAGGAGCATCGTCGTGGCAATGGTGCTGGCCTAAAGAAATCGGCCACCGAGGCGGCATTCAGTGCTGCATCGACAAAACGCACCTCGACGGTGTTTGGCAAGGTGTCAAAGTTTCGTCACTTGAAGGGCACGCCTGGTCACAAGTCGACACACATTGAGAACTTGCGCAATCTGAGCCGACAGATACCGGGCGAATGCAATGGCTTCCATGCCAATCATGAGCGTGTCGCTGTGCCGCTGTCTGGACCCGGCGGAAAGATAGCGATCTTTGAGTTGAGTCGCCCCGGACGATTGCCCGATGGTGTCATACCATCGCTGGTGAATGGCAGCAACATTATGGACTTTCAATGGGATCCCTTTGATGCCCAACGTCTTGCAGTTGCCTGCGACGATGGCATTGTCAAATTGTGGTGCATTGAGGAGGGCGGCTTGAGTGAGCCAACAAATACGCCGCACGGCGAATTGACCGCTCATCTGGACAAGATCTATTTCATACGCTTTCATCCACTGGCCGCCGATGTGCTCCTCACGGCCAGCTATGACATGACCATCAAGCTATGGGACTTGCGTACAATGACCGAAAAGTGTACGCTCAGCGGCCACACGGATCAGATATTTGACTTTGCTTGGAGTCCATGTGGCAAGCTGGGTGCCAGCGTTTGCAAAGATGGCAAAATTCGTGTCTACAATCCACGTAAATCCGAGACGCCCATACGCGAGGGCAACGGACCTGTGGGCACACGCGGTGCCCGCATCACTTGGGCCCTCGAGGGACATTACATTGTCTGCACCGGATTCGACAAGTCAGTCAAAGACGTTCCTAACATTCCCATTAACACTAACTAATGTTGTCTTATTATTTGCATTATTTTTTAGAGTCTCAGAGCGTCAGATTAGCGTGTACAATGCACAAAAGTTGTCAGCGCCTTTGAATACGGCCAGTTTGGATGTGTCGCCATCGATTCTTATACCATATTATGATGAGGATAGCTCCACGCTGTTTGTCACCGGCAAGGGAGACTCGACTATATATTGCTATGAGATAACCGATGAGGAGCCATACATATGCCCGCTGTCGCATCATCGTTGCTCCACATTGCATCAGGGCCTCAGTTTCCTTACCAAGAACCATTGCGATGTCGCCAGCGTGGAGTTCTCCAAGGCATACAGGCTGACAAACACAACCATTGAGCCGCTCAGCTTCACAGTGCCACGCATTAAGGTAAAACACAAACAAAAACTACAAGAAATTGTTAACATAACTAAGAGATCCATTAATATTTACACTTTTTTCATAACTTCCAACTCACATAACTTTGTTATGACTTCAATGTTTTCATAAATGACAATTTATAATTGATTTTGCATCTAAATTGTGTTAATTTAAAATTTAAGAACATTTTTTTGATATTTTAAATTTTTTTTAATATAAAAAAAAATTTATTTAAAAAACTTCAAATTCTCATAACTTTGTTAAAACTTCAACGTTTTCGTAAATGACATTTTATAATTGATTTTGCATTTAAATTGTGTTTATTTGAATTTTAAAAATATTATTTTTTTATATTTTCGATGTTTTTTTTTTTTTTTTAAATGTAAAAATGTATAATTTTCATAAGTTTGTTAAAACTTCCACGATTTATCTAAAGTTTTTTTTTATTGATTGATTTTGCAACTAAATTTGGTTTACTTCAATTTTAATTTATTTTTATTATAATATTTTTTTATGCACATTTAAAAACTTCACTCTCTCATACCTTTGTTATAACTTAAACGCTTTCCCTGCTAAATATCAAATTGATTAGTAATGTAATTCTAAATTTATGCTGCATAGAAAGTTGCATTTGAATTTAAAAAAATATAATTTTTTAATAATTTTACATTTTTACTAAAGCCCTTGAATTTTGATAACTCTGTCAAAACTCTGCTTATTTCGATAAAAAGTGATTTATTGATTCTTAGTTGAGCTCTTTATTTATTCAGCATCTAAGATTTGTTTAATTTGCGAATTATCATTAAATTTGATGCTTTACATTTGGATTGACAACTTGATGAATGAATAGATGAAGACAACTTCAAGAAAGTTCGAAGACAGCTAGAAAATATATTGACTGTGGCATACAAATGGTGCAAATGAGGGTTAACTTCGAATAGAATGGCAAAAGAACAAAGCAATTGCACTTTATGTGGCTTATGAATGCTAATTCTTGTGTCCAACTTGACGTTAAGCCTCATTTATCATCAAACTCCGCCTTGCAGTAAACACTCACAAATTGAAATTCGAAGTATCTAGAAATAGCAATCTAAATTTGAATGCTTTACTTAAGATTTAGATGAACTATTAATAAATTAATACAAAATTTATACTAATAACTCTACTCTTTCTGCCTGCAGAGTGAGCTGTTCCAAGATGATTTGTTTCCACCCACACGCATCACATGGAGCGCCACGCTCTCGGCCGAGGATTGGTTTGGTTGCAATGACAAGGCCGCTGCTAAAGTCAGCCTCAAGCCAGAGGGCATGGATACGCGTAAGTATTAAGCCTCTCCTCTCACTCTATCTATCTATCTGTCTCACTCACCTGCCATCGTTGTCTCTCACTCGCTGCAGTGTCTTCTATACAACAAGTGCCAGCTGCAGTTAAGAAACCAGATCAATCACAATTTGCCAGCAAATCCGATTTTGAAAGCAATAAACAACAGGAGGTAAGTTTGTTCTCCCTCTCTCTCTCTCTCTCTCTCTCTCCCTCTTTTCCTCTGTCTCTCTCTTTCTTGTGCTTGTCAATTAATTAATTTGTACTTTTTATGCAGATACAAAAATCGGTTAGCGCGCGCATGGAATACACAACCAAGCTGGAGCAGGATGAAATGGAGGGCGTCGATGAGAATGAATGGCAGGAGTAGCGTCATGTGGAGACGCATACAGCATAAGCTATATTATTAAATATACACTCATAGATAAGTTCAACTCGTATATGCATCAACTTTAATGCATAACTTATTCACAACTTTACACACACACGCGGACACAACAAACACACAGACACCCACACACACACACACACTCACACACAGAGAGAAAGAGAGACAGACAGAGTTCGACAAACACAACTCATGGCAGGCAAGATGAAATGGTTAGGCAAATTTGAGAGCATTGCTCAAAGTTCCCATAACTCCACGCTCCCCCCTCACAATGCTTCAGCATGCCCTTCACTCAAGTTAAACCTTTCCACCCCACCACGCCCGTAGAACTAACCCTTTCCTGCTGTAAGCTGGGCCAGACCTTTGTATATAGCAAACGGCGGTGCTGCTTCAAAATGTTTTCCCACTTTTTGTTTTGCTTGTTTTTTTGGACTTTTAGAGAGAGAGTGAGAGAGAGCGAGAGAGAGCGAGTATGCACTGCTAACTGGTTGTGCCAATGTCCCTGATCCCCTGATTCCCTGACCCTCAACTGCAGTTGCTCAATAATTGCCAAATTACAAAGTTTAAGCAAAGGTTTTTATATAGTTTTTATATATATATATATATATATATATATATATATATAAATATAAATATATATATATATATATTATATAATTATATAATTTTTATATGTTTTCGTTTTATATTTGTTTATACACACACACACACACACATATATACGTATACACATGTGTTTTGTTTAAGTAGTTAGTCCAAATTAGTTAAGCATATAAACATTTTATAATTTTCTATAGTTTTTTGTTTCTATTGAGAGTATTTCGCTTAAGTTTGTGGCCATATATAAAAAACATAGAAAGTTGTGTTGACGATGTTGAAGTTGCATATATATATTCAAATAGAAATATATATATGTAAATATTTTAGAGCTTTACAAGTATTTACCTCTCAGTCTATTTCAATGTGTGCTCTCTTTATATACATATATATATACATATATATATATATATCCCTTCTTTAGTAAATTTCGACTCGACACTTGTCTCTCGCTTTGGCAATGGGAGCAGCTCAGCCGGGCCAATACACACACTCACACACACACACACACACACAGACAGACAGACCTACACACCACTTCTTTACATGATGTATTTTATAGTATTTACTACAGAGAACAAGTTTTTATAGCAATTTATTGCTTGCTTTGGTCATAACACACACGAATTTGTTTCAATTTGTTTTTTTTTCTTTTTTTTTTTTGTTTAGATCTTTCTAGTCTTTGTCTTTATTCATTGCTTTCTTGCGAACGTATATACAACAAATACCCTGTAAAACCATAACCATAATAACAACAATAACAATAACAACAACAACATTATAGACTGTACGTGAGACGTTTAATGCGTAAGCCAATCAAGCGAGAATTTGTTAATAACTAATTAACTAAACAATATACAATACATAATTCTATATATATATTTATATAGATCTACATAAATGTATGAAAAATCAAATACTTAATGTAACAACTGAATCAAAAAAGAAAAGAGTAAAAAAAAAAAAAAACAAAACAAAACAAAACAAAAAAAGACAAACAAACAATTTATGTAATCAACAATTCCAAAATGTATAACGAAAAGACTTGCGAGCAAAGCGCATCCGTGTTGCCATTTAAGAGAACAACCAACTGGCTCCTACACATTGGAGACTAGTATACTTATACAGTTAGAACCGATACGATATCATAATTTGTATACTTATGAAACATTTTGTACTTTGCAATAGATAATATGCATACATAAATAACACAAGTATATATTTTGTATACAGCAAAAGAAGCAAAACAAACAAACAAACAAACAAACAAGAAACATAAACAACTTTTTGCGACTGATTCGACCAAGAACTTTCTCGGGTAATGGCAATAGAGCTAGGCCTAGACACTATATAGTTATAGCAACTATATAGAACATTGACAAAACCACACACATATTCAATTCCAATAATGTTGCATTTATTCAAACAACAAATGAATAACTCAGAAATATTCAAATTATTCACTTGAAACATTTCCGGGGGCATTTTTCCATAATAATGATAATGATGATGATGATGATGATGATATTAGATTGTCTCAAAACTCTAGTACTTATATGCATAAACATATATAAACAACCACAACCACACATACACATTCACAACACACACAACAAAACTTACCCAAAATTATATAGCATATAATAATAATATCTATCATGAACTTCTTAACGTATTACACACAAGTATTCACAGCTATATTCATTTGAACTTCGTCTCACGGCTCAATCGTTACATTGAGATTTTTGAGTGTAGTCAGGTTGTTACCACAGTGCACAGTGGGGTGAGTGGGGTGTGCAGACAACAGTTTTATTTATTTTTGATTTTTTTTTTTTTTTTTTTGTATATTTTGTTGTGCTCTATCTCTTCTACACATTTTGTTATCGATAAACTACACTAACAAGAAGAACAACAGTAATAAATTTAATCGCTCTCGATAAATATATGATAAATATTTTGTATTTTGATGAAATTGATGCTGATATTGTATTTATTAGCCATATAGGTGTATATCATATATGATATATACATACATACAATACATATATACAAATGAATATATATATACATATATTTATAAATATATATTTAGGTATATATTTCTTTTTGAATGTCTCTCTTATTTATATACAACAACAACAACAACAAGAAACAAAAAACAATTACATATATACATAAATTTTGTAATAATCGCAATGATATAATATGACATGATAATGATGATGATCTTAACGATAATGATTCAAATGATTTAGAAATGTAGAATGCAAAGAAACAAAATGAAAAAGAATATGGATAATAACAGATAACGGATAATGGATAATGGATAACGGATAACGGATAAAAGATAAAGCAAAACGAAAACAAAAACCATAACAAAGCATACACATTATACAATTTATTTTACAGTATATCCAATATATCAATACTCTAGCCCTAAGTAATAACAAAAATAAAAACAAAAACAAATATATTTATATACATAATTAAATAAAAACAAAAATGCAATACAAAAAAAAAATAATAATCAAAAAATATGTTTTCATAAATAATTTAATTCTTTGGGGTTTATTAAGGTGAAGTTAAGTAAATGCCAGAGAGAAAGGGTGCATATGTTACCCTTAATACCCTGTAATTACAGCAAAAGATGTATTATATGCTTGTGCATGCATTTGACGATAAGAAGTAAGCATATCCGAGCACACTCGCAACTTTAGCTATGATAGGACAGTAAATCGTTCCCTCAATTAAGAAAGGAATCAGTTGAGCTAGCTACAGGGTATCTAGTCGTCAAGCACACTCGCTGAAGCTATTTTATTTAGCTTAAATGGGAAGATAGTGATTTTTTCCCTCAATTAAGAGAGGAAGCAGCCACAGCTAAACTAATTACACGGTATTTAGAAGTCGAGCATACTCCAGAAATATCTGTTTATTTATGTTAAATGATGAGATAGAAAATATTCCCCTAATTTAGAGAGAAAAAGCGGCAGCATCAGCAGCAGAGCTAGCTACAGGGTATTTACAAGTCGAGGGCACTCGGAAAAAAGTATTTTGTAACTAAGTATATTGTCTAAAATGATAAGCTGGTATATTTTTCTTTAATAAAAAAAAAGAGAGCAGCAGAAGTAAGTACAGGATATCTAGCAATCGAGCACACTCAACCAATCTATTTATGCTTATCTTCATTATTGAGCTAGGAAATCTTTTCCCCAACAAAGAAAATAAAGCAACTGCATGGTAATTAACTACAGGGTATAAAATAGTCGGGCACACTCGAAGAAGTACTCTATATTTTGTGAACTATAAGTAAAGTTCTACATCACTAATCTAGAAACACATTGCTTCCTTCGTTTCCTTTAATGCCTCTCGACGGCGGAAGAGGTATAATAGTTTAATGAATACCCTGTAGTAAGTGTAGTCTTAGGCAGTTAATCCAGTTCGTTTGTGACGTTAGCTTCGACACCTTTGCTTGTTGCCAGGACAACAAAGCAGCTGCAAATACGGGGGGAGAGGGACAGAGGAAAGGACATCGAACAAACAAGCTAGCGCAATTGGAAAGGAAAGCGAGGACAAGTTGGTTGAGTTGCTCATTGTTGTAGGTGAAAAGCTGGTGAATTGGTTGCGCTGGTTGATCAGGATGAAGTTTCTGCTGAAGAAATGTTTGCGTAAGAAGGCGCCCGAAATGAAACCGGGTGCCATTCTGGACGCCGTCATCTCGCAATCCTCGGCCACAGCGTGCAAGTGTCTGCTCTACAAGCTGGCGGACTACAAGAGGGGTAAGTCGAACAATCTGCTGCTGTTGCAACGGATCCATCTGTATGTTCTCCTGCAGGCGGGGATCTGATCGATGCAATCAATACGGGCGGATTGATAGCCGTGGAGCAGCTGATAAGGGAACAATTTGGTGTGTTCATGTATAATGATGGCAAGGGACAGGTCATCAATCGGGCGGAGTTCTTGCGCTGGAAATATCGTGATCACACGGAGGTGACCATACCGATTGAGGCATCGCTATCGATACATGATCCTCTCGGTAAATGGGAGGATCACAAGGCCTGCTGGCAAATGCAATATCGTGGCGCCCTTGGCGAGAGTCTGCTTCATGTGCTCATCATTTGTGACTCCAAAATCCATACGAAACTCGCCCGTGTGCTGCTCCGTGTCTTTCCCAATCTCGCTTTGGATGTGATGGAGGGGGAGGAGTATTTGGGCGCCAGTGCACTGCATCTGTCTATTGCCTATAGCAACAATGAGCTTGTCGCTGATCTCATCGAGGCGGGAGCGGATATCAATCAACGGGCCATCGGTAGCTTCTTTTTGCCACGTGACCAACAGCGCATGAATCCGGCCAAGAGCACCGACTACGAGGGATTGGCCTACATGGGCGAGTATCCGCTCGCCTGGGCCGCCTGCTGTGCCAATGAGAGTGTCTACAATCTGCTTGTGGATTGCGGTGCCGATCCAGATGCCCAAGATTCCTTTGGCAACATGATACTCCACATGGTTGTCGTCTGCGATAAGCTGGACATGTTTGGCTACGCATTGCGTCATCCCAAGACACCGGCCAAGAATGGCATTGTCAATCAGACGGGATTGACGCCCCTCACACTCGCCTGCAAGCTGGGACGTGCCGAGGTCTTCCGTGAGATGTTGGAGCTATCCGCTAGAGAATTCTGGCGATACAGTAACATCACTTGCTCCGGCTATCCGCTGAATGCGCTGGACACTCTACTGCCCGATGGACGCACCAGTAAGTGAGGCGCCTTCCTGATACCCTGTACACAAATTGTCAAGTAGTATGATATCTTTGTGGCAATGTATGTAACAGTCAGAAGGAGACTTCCTTGAGTATATATAATAGTATATATATATATAAGCCATAACCTCTCTTCATACCCGGTACCCAAAGTGGCAAAGAGTATGCTCATCTTGTGGCAATGTTTGCAACATACAAATTTGCGCCTTGTCGATATTTGAAAGTACGCTAATTATTGATCAGCATCATTAGCTTAATGAAGGCGGTACATATGTCGAGACATTGCAGATCGGATCACTACAGAAGTGAAAACAGTATCTTTGTGACGAGCATACTTGCCTGTTGTACTTTCCCTTGTTATTCCAACTATTTACATTAATTTTTGTTGCATTGTTTATACGATTTTCCTTAATTCGTTTCTAGCAAGTATCTAGCTGTTGAGCACACTCGACTGCAGCATTTTGAATTGTAATTTATATAATTTACATTTCTTAAGAATTTATTTGATGTTCTTAAATTGCTCAAATTGTAACGAGTATCTCGCTGTCGAGCACACTCGACTGTAACACTTGTACTTGCCTTGATTCGCAGACTGGAACTCAGCGTTGTTCATCATACTGAACGGCACAAAGCCGGAGCATTTGGACATGCTGGATGGCGGCATCATACAACGTCTGTTGGAGGAGAAATGGAAAACCTTTGCCCAGAATCAGTTCCTCAAGCGTCTGCTCATTCTGTCCACACACTTACTATGCCTCTCTGTATCGGTTTATCTGCGTCCCGCACACGAGGGCGATGATCTGGACGCTGGCGGGGATCAGGTCGATGCGCCGGCAACAGCAGCTCTCAAGGATGCGCAGAACGAACTCCATGGCGATGGCGATGGCGATGATTATAATGCGCAGACTGTGGCAAGATATTGTGCTGAGCTGGCGACCATTGCCGGCGTGCTGAGCTATGTTGTCTTCCAGCAGGGTGACGAGATCAAGAATCAAGGATTATCGGCATTCCTTAAGCAACTGGTGAGCAAGTGCATCCACCATAGCTAACCAACTAATGACACCTTCTTTGTCGACAGTCCCATGCACCGGCCAAGGCAATCTTTTTGTTTTCCAATCTTCTAATCCTCGCCTGCATTCCATTCCGTCTCATTGGCGATACGGACACCGAGGAGGCCATACTCATCTTTGCTGTGCCCGGCAGTTGGTTTCTTCTCATGTTCTTTGCCGGGTAAACAATTTTGTTGACCGCCAGTCGTTTGTCATCTGAACTAATCCTTTCCAATTGCAGTGCTATACGTCTAACTGGGCCGTTTGTGACCATGATATACTCCATGATAACGGGTGACATGTTCACCTTTGGCATCATCTACTCCATTGTGCTGTGCGGCTTCTCGCAGGCCTTCTACTTCCTCTACAAGGGACATCCCCAGGTGCAGTCGACCATGTTCAATACCTACACTAGCACTTGGATGGCCCTCTTCCAGACGACACTGGGCGACTACAATGTGAGTATCAAGTGGTGTTTTCCCTTTTCTCTTCATCTCTCTCTTTAAAATTATTTATAGTACTGGGTAGCTAACAGTCGACTACACTTGACTGGGCCGTTCTTAATGAATTTTATACAGCTCCACTTCCATAACTTATGTATTTTATCCGTACCCCATGTCCTAAAATCATGACTGTGATCATGAATTTGTAGGGGAAACAGACTTTAATAACTTCTCTCTGTAATCCTCATCCTAAGAAGGGAGGTCCACTTCAATAACTGCATCTCTTTACGCCATAATTCACAACCTAAAACCAAGTCAATGATCATTAGTTTTTGCTAGGAAACTAGCTTCAATAACTGCTCTCTGATATCCTCATCCTAGACAGGGAGAAGATTTGAGCTATCAAACTTCAATAACACCTTTTTAATCCGTAATCCACAAGCATCGTCTGCTTCATCTCTGCAATCCTTACCCTAAAAGGGAGCAGAGCTAATGTCTCCACTTCCATATCTTTAGTTCCCAATTTGCATCTCAAAACCGCATCAAAGATCCTCAGCTTATGTAGACAGTAAACCCCCATAATAGCAATCTCTGTTTCCATTCCATACGTAATCCTTACAGTATCCCGATCTGAATCAGACAACGTATCCGAATCTATCAAAGACTGTGTTCGTCATCTTCATGATATTCGTGCCGATTCTGTTGCTCAACATGTTGATTGCCATGATGGGCAACACGTATGTGACCGTCATTGAGCAATCGGAAAAGGAATGGATGAAACAATGGGCCAAGATTGTTGTCACCTTGGAGCGTGCTGTGCCACAGTCGGATGCCAAGGGTTATCTCGAGGCATACTCCATACCATTGGGTCCGGCGGATGATACGGGCTTTGAGGTGCGTGGCGTGATGGTCATCAAAAGCAAGAGTAAAACGCGTGCCAAGCAGCGCAAAGGTGCTGTCTCCAATTGGAAGGTGAGTCCGCAGAGTCTACTAATCCCGCGGAGTAACCAACATCTGCAATTTGTTTGTGCAGCGCGTTGGACGCGTCACATTGACGGCGTTGAAGAAACGCGGCATGACGGGCGAGGAGATGCGTCGCTTGATGTGGGGACGTGCCTCCATCTCGAGTCCGGTTAAGGTGACCAAACAGAAGCTTAAGGATCCCTATAATCTGCACACCGATTCCGATTTCACCAATGCCATGGACATGCTAACCTTTGCCAATAATCCCGCTGCCAGCAACGGTGTCCAGTTGCGTGTGACAACAACAACTGCTGTCGCTGCCGCCGCTCCAGATCCGTTTCGTGAGCTAATCCTCATGTCGGATCAACGTCCAGATACCCATGATCCGCATTACTTTGCCGGACTGCAGCAGCTGGCGAACAAGGCCTTCGATCTGGTCGAGCAGACACTGAAGACGCAACCGCAGCTGGCCAAGAAGGCAACTGTGGCGCCGATGGGAGCTGCAGTTGCTCCACTGGCCCCACAATCACAACAAACGGCAACAGCTGCTGCGATTGCAACTCCCGCTTTGGCTATGCCCATGCCTGGCAATCTGACGAATTTGTTTCAAGATCCCAAGGATATTGTGGATCCCAAGAAGCTGGAGGAGTTCATGAGCATGCTGGCCGAAGTCGAGACGGAGGAGAGCGACAGTGGTGGACCCATTCTTGGCAAGCTATCGCTGGCCAAACGCACCCACAATGCGCTCTCCAAGGCGGACATCAAACGGACATCCAACTTTGATGGCAAACCCATGTCCTCCGTGTGGGGACCACAGTTGCCGGATCTCGATCTCGAACCGGTAAGTCCAATGCAGTTGTAGTTGCTACAGTTAATAACTATTGCAGGGATTCAATTTCGAGGAGGCTGTCGCCGAGGAGGTGCTGACCATTGAACAGGAGGCCGAGGTGGAAACCGAGGATGGCAATGGCGGCCAGGAGGATAGCGATGAATTGCCCACAACGGAGCAGGTGCATGCCACAATGAAACAGTTTCATTTACGTAAATGTCAACCTGCCCAGGATGAAGCAGCGCGTCGTGCGAAGAGCGCGCGGATTCGCCGGAAAAACAAGTGAGTGTGTGTGTGTGTGTGTGTGTGTGGAAAGTGCAATTTCCTCTCTCTCTCTCTCTCTCTGTCTCTCCCTTCTTCCGCTTATGCTATTATACTCTCTCAGGGTTTCGCCCGAGGAGAGCGATGCGGAGCTGGAGAGCAAACGTCAGCAGGCGTCACGCAATCGGTCGGCACATGGACCCAAAGCGGCATCACCGCCCGATCCTCTGGAGCCATGGAGCACACGTGAGCTGCAGGACATCAATAAGATACTCGCCAAAAAGAAATAAGAGTTGCAAACGCCCAAACCTAACTCTGGCACAACAAATCATTTTGGTGTTCAATATAATTGTTGTTGTTATTTTTTTCTCTTTGCTTAAACATAAAACACTTTCAATTCATAATTAATGCTTTAATTAATTAATTATCTTCGGTTATATGCACCAAAGTATTGAAATAAAATATACTCGCAGAATACAACAAATAAGCATGCTCGACTGCGAAATACCCTATGCAGTGCTGCTGTTTCACGCTCTGTCAAAGTGTGTGTTATTTATGTGATCGTAATACATACATATATTCAGCATATTATAAGAGTCAAGATTAAGAATTGTTTTACAGGGTATAACCTAAGAATTGCTCTTATATTTGTTTTTGATATTCTTTCATAATTTGATTTAGATTGCGAATTAACCTAGAAACAGACGGACTGCACTAATTTGTCTATATATACTTTATATACATATATGCTCTATATACTTTCTTATGCGTGTTAAATACATTGCAGAATACGTATATAACCTGATTGCCCAATGAACACAGGGTATACAAAAAGAACTTTGTTCTATATGAATATGCAAAGGATCACAAAACGTTGACAGAGACGGACAAAAGTGACGACAGAAGAGACAAATGTACAGCGGCTGCAAATTGTTGTTGCTGCAAGTTTACCTTATTAAACACAAATATTTAACTAAACATATACATGCACAAAAAATGTTTGTTTTTTTTTTAGAAAGTAAGAGGGAGGTGGGGTGGGGGAGTGGAGTTACAATAATTATTAATATGTATTGTTAAAAATATGATGTGAAACCTGTGTTTGAAGGGGAATGCTCCTCAGGGCACAGCTATTTGTTATTATTATAATTTAGCTGATAATTGTATAAACACATGCACACGCACAAGCACTCGTTCTCTCTCTCTCTCTCTCTCGCGCGCACACACACGCACACACACACGTAGACAGTGTTGGTTGACTTACAATTAGAGTTAAGCAAAATTTCTCTGTACATTGGCAACATTTGGTATTTAAGCTAAAGTGTGCGTGCTTGGAAGTGGGGGTGGGTGTGTTGCCGTGGAGTGGCGCAATAATTTGTTCATTTTAATATGATATGTACACACTTTCGAGGGCTGCCAGACTTAAGGAGCATCCCCGCTGTCAGTTATCGGCTTCACTTAATTTTATACATTATACAATTTTGAATATATATGTAAATATATATAATTTGCAATATTATTCATTTACAATTGCTTAGGTTGCTAAACTTGACGACTTAGATGCTAATTAATTAAACTCTTCTCCTGGCTAATAATATACAAAATACATGTGTTGCATGTGCTTAATGTGGCCCAAAACAGGCGACAGGCAATCAATGCCCAATATTAATAAAAAATCAAATCTCTAATTGCCATTTATCAATTTGCCTCCCGATGCTTAGATATGATTGCTAACGGTCAATTTAGAACATTATAAAGATATATATATAATTTTTGTGCTTAATATTAACTGCTTACAATTAAATGATTGTGTATGTATGAATGTGTGTGTGTGTGTGTGTGTGTGTGTGTGTGTGTGTGTGTGTGTGTGTGTGTGTGTGTGTGTGTGTGTGTGTGTGTGTGTGTATGGATGTGTGTTCCTTTTGGGATGCTGCTTTCAACTTAAGATTAAAGATTTTACTTGCTGCTTAGCTTATGTTTAATTTTATGGTTTTACCGAAAGCCGCCACTCAACGTCCGATCGGTGCTTAATGCTGAAATTGTCTGTGTTTGTGTTTGCGTTGCATTTTGCGTATTTGTTGCTGTTGCATTTATGAATATGGGCGTGGCGTTGTTGTTGTTGTTGTTATTGCCGACATTATTGCTGTTGGCATTGTTGGTATTGATGTGTATGTGTTGTTGCTGCTGCTGCTGCTGCTGTTGTTGTTGCTGCTGATGTTGTTGCTGTTGGTGTTGCTGCTGTTGTTGATGTTGTTGTTGCTGCTGCTGTTGCTGATGCTGCTGCAGCTGTTGCTGCGTCAACGTTGTGGCATTTGTTGGCGTGCCACCGAGCTGCAGTATCTGCTGTGCCGTCAGCAATTGCGTGGGAATGATAACCTGCTGCTGTTGATTGTGCTGCGCCGCTGCCGCCGCTTGTACGGCTGCAACCTGCTGTTGTTGCTGCTGTTGTTGTTGCATCTGCAGCCGCAGTAAATGCAGCTGATTGGCATTGATGGCAATCTGTGAATATTAAAGATTCATTTAGATATTTATATAATATATCATATTTAATGTAAAAAGTATCTTACCGGCACATTGGTTAGCTCGCCGTTTTGGGAAACAACCTGATGCAGTAGTTGGATTTGTTGTTGCTGCTGTTGTTGTTGCTGTTGCTGCTGTTGTTGCTGCTGTTGTGCCAGATTCTGCAGCAGCGCCGTCTGCTGCTGTGCGGCTGTTGTAGGCGCCGGCGTCGCTGTCAATTGGCCATTGGGTCCGGCGGTGAGTATTAATTGTTGTGTCGGCTGCTGGGCGACAATATTGAGACCAAGGCTATTCTGTTGCTGCTGTTGCTGTTGTTGATGGAGCTGTTGCACTAGCTGATTGGGCTGCTGACCGGGCAACGCTATAAAGTACTGCAACTGTTGTGCACCGGCTCCCTGCTGTATGATCTGCACCTGCTGTGGTTGATGCTGTTGCGTTGTGAGCTGCTGCAGTTGTTGGCTACTGCTTGCCGCAGCCGCCGCAAACAAATCCTGATTGACTGTGCTAAAGCCAAGCACTTCGGCGGCATTGGAGTCTAATTTGAGGCCAGTCGCGGCAGCCGTTGCAGGTACATTCACGCCACTCACATTTGTTGCAAAATTGGCGCTGGCATTATTGTTGCTGGCAACAGTAGCTGCTGCTGCAGCAGCGGCGGCCGCGGCTGCCGCCGACACATTCGAGCTGGTTGGCTCTTTGGTTTTCTGTGTGGTTGACGGTTTAATCTCCTCGCGCGGCACAATATCAATAAGAAAATCAAACTGATCATAATTGGCAATGGCCTGCGCAATATCCGAGCGCTGCAACGTCCGCCGTCGACTCTCCTCGGTGTGGACCCAGGCACGCATCGTTAGCTCCTGTATAAAATATTCGCAGGCCTTAGCAAACAGCAATGGCGCCTCGCCCGCAATCATTTTCGCATTATCGTCCAATTTCATGATCTTTTTGATGCGAGCCAGCGGCAATACTTGATGCTTAGCATCCACCTGCCCAATCCCAATCACCTCACTTAATATGTTTGGCCAAAAGTTGTCAATCGTTGGCGGCGGTTTGCGCGCTACTTGGACGCGTGCTGCTTTTGTGGGTTTCTCTTTTGGCGTCGTCGTTGTCGTCATGGAGGTAACACTGATGCCCGTATACGGGATATTGCTGCTGCTGTTCGTCGCAGGCAAAGTCGTTTGCATTGGCATTGTTAACTGCTGTGTTGTGACAATGACGGCGTTGGGGCGCCTTAGGGCCGGCGCTGTTGATGGTGATGTTTTCGATATGGGGGAACCTAGCTCTACTTTGATCGGTGTTACGGTAATTGTATTATCAAACATCGATGTGGCATTGCTGCAAAATAGAAAAGCACAACACAACACAATACACAACATTGTACACACTGTACCGACCTGTGATTTCACAGAAGACACTCACCTATTTGGCGCCTTATTTGTGCTGCCATTGTTGGTGGCGTACATGGCCACAGTAGCTCAGGTGTGGCACGTTAATAGGCTGCAATTGGTAGATTTTTAAAACTAACACAATCACAAGTAATGTGTTTAAATTGACTTAAAATATATTGCTAGTAAATTTCGCAAATGCGTAATGCATACACAATGCGCTAGGGATGGCAACTAGTGCTGCAAAACAATCGATAAGGTCACAATAGCAGCTCACTGTGGAGCTGCCAACTTGACGTTTGAAAGTTATCGATACCACTGAGAGTATCGATGGCAATGCATGTGTAAAGCACATTTGCCATCAAAACCAATTGTTGATATAATTTTAATTCAACTTATAAAGCATTAATGAAATGGTAACTAATACCCAGGAACGTGAGGCTCTGCCCTCGACGTCTGCCGTCACAGGGCTGCCACAGAAGCGTTTTTACCGGCAGCGAGCACACTCAAACCCCATTGCGGATCACAGCTTTGATTAGTGAGTACCTTCAGCTTTTGGAGCCCGGTGTCAACACCAAAACTTAATTAACCAATATCATATAGTCCTGCACGGCCTGAGGATGTGGACTGGCGCTCACTGTATCCAAAAATTAGCAGCGAACAGCAAGTGAAATTTGCCGACATCGGATGCGGCTACGGTGGGTTCTTGGTCACTCTGGGTGAGATGTATCCCGAGAAGTTGGCCATTGGCATGGAGATACGTGTCAAAGTGTCCGACTATGTTGTGGATCGCATTGCAGCACTTAGATTGAAAAACGCCGAGACGGCCGCTTATCAGAACATTGCCTGTATACGCACCAATGCGATGAAATATTTACCCAACTATTTCAAGAAGGGACAGCTCGAAAAAATGTTCTTTCTGTATCCCGATCCACATTTCAAGCGCGCCAAGCACAAGTGGCGCATCATCAATCAGGCCTTACTCTCCGAGTATGCATATGTTCTACGTAGTGGAGTAAGTTGAACTGAATATCATGGAATAATGAAACTTATGCTATAATCTGTCGTATAGGGTCTAGTGTATACGATGACGGATGTGGAGGATCTGCACAAATGGATTGTCTCTCACATGACACAACATCCGCTGTATGAGCGCCTTTCTGATGAAGAAGCTGTAAGTGGCATGGAAATCAACCTTTAACCAGGTTTAATTGACTTAATAATTGCTTACAGAACGCAGATCCAATTACACCGAAGCTTTACCAGAGCAGTGAGGAGGGTGCCAAGGTTGTGCGTAATAAGGGAGATCATTTTATGGCTATATTTCGCCGGATCTAGGCGTATATATTTGACAAATATACACATTTTTTAAACATAAATAATTTAAGTGTGCAACAGACTTAACGTTTTTAAACGCTCTCGTTAAACATTTATTAATGTTCCATTTGGATTCAGATATATTGATTACAATGTCCACAGCCCACGCAACTGATAAGTGTTTGTCCAAAGTCGCCGTATTCAATGCTGAACTTAACACCTGCTAATAGCTCCGCCACATAGATGGCGGTTCTTGTGTGTTTGGTCAAGGCGCCGGTCCTCATGCGAGAGCAGCCCTTGGCCAATGCCATATAGATGATAAGCTGATCTTGCATATGGGCATCCACACAGATCTCATTCTTAATATAACCAGCTAGCTCACAGGAAGCATTCGAACCAATCATATGACCATCAATATTCTTCTCACCAACCGTTGCCGAACCCATCACACAGCCAGTGCTTGTCACAGCCGTCAGTATTATGCCAGCGCCATTATCACGTGCTCTGTCCGGTGAATGTTTGAAGACCTGTATATTGCACACATGATCCGGCCATAGACGATGTATTTCACGTTCTGCCGAATGCTGCATATCAAAGGCAATGCATTTGGGCAGACGGCCGGCATAAAATGCGGAACCTGTCACCGATTGCAATTGGCCAAAATCGGTGAATTGTGCAGCGTTCATGGAGTTGACCGAGTCAGTGTTGAGCACACAACGGCCATTGCCGCGTGGATAGAAACCATGATGCACAACTTTGAGATCGAAGTTAATACCGAAACGCTTAAGGTTCGGTTGCAACACTTGCTGCATGTATTCCACTTGTGGGGCAAATGCAACGTTTGTGCCGCCAATGAGATCGATGCGTGAGGGACAGCCACCGAATAATAACACTGGCATAATCATTTGATAGATCAGTGTTATACTTGCCGCGGTGCGAGTATCCACCTTGTACATGCCACCGATAATTGTGTGAGGTATAAACTCCAGCTCTGTGGAGAGCAGCTTGTTGCCGGTGACATCGGCTTTGGCAATATCACGCAACATATTCACACCATGCAAATGCTGATGGGATAGACCCGGCTTGGGACGATTGGCACGTATTTTTACGACACGCACCGGACGATTCAAGATTACGCTCAAGCTTAAAGCATTCCGGAGCGCCTGCCCGCCACCTTCCAAGTAGGACCCATCGATTTCCACAAAGTCATTCATGCCGAGTTGCCTGAATTCACACAATTGTGATACATATGTATTGTTAACAAATACGTCACATACCTGTTCCGCAATTTCCTTAAAAGTTTTATTAATGTTCGAGTTGTTCAGCAATTTCAATTTCAAATGTCACTTTGATTTCAATTGGGTATGTGTCGTCCCCACCGGTTATCGATTACAATTGCTGGTGAAATTCTCTGTCTATAACAAGCTAAGTTGGCAGTCCGGCACTGGACTGCAATCATGAAAATTTTTGCAACTTGGAAAAAAAGTCTGTCTGCATGAGCGCGTCGATCTCAGATAGAAGAGCTAGAGACGCCAAATTTGAAACGAAGGTTCATAAATATCCTCTCTAGATCGAGTGTATGCTAGAATTTCGATACCACATCCCCCTCCCTTGCGAATTGCATCTAAAAAAGAAACACATAACGCCCAAATTTCTCAGCGTAGACACTAACTTAGCTTCCGTGACTCATTTTTTCCCCGCCTTTTATAAAAAAATAGCTTTTTTTGGTGTTTCTTGTTCAGATTTAAGAGGTAAAAAAAATATTCTAGACGGCGGCTAGTTTTTTCAAAAATCGGCGAAATACAAAAAAAATTTACAATTTAAAAACGCGCGAACAATATGAATGTGACCGTTTTTCTTTTAAAATTGTCGAAAGTATAGTTTCTTAGCTTGGGGTTTTCACTTATGTCGCGTATGTTCACACTGGTGAAGAATTAAGAGAGTACCAACAACGAAATAAGGTACCAGTTTTGGTACAAAAGTACCTAGTGTGGCAACCGTGGTTGCATTAACATCCCTGCATCTGATTTGTATTAGTTGTCGTTTTATTGCTGCGTAGCTGGTGGCATTATGTCGAAGGTTTATTTACTGCCGGTTGCAGTCTTTCTCATATTCCAGGTAACATTCCTGGGCACGTAAGTTTGTTACTTCGTCTTGGAAACAATCCTGTTGTTATTGTTCTGCGTTTTACTAGTTATATTTTGGCTGTCCTGGAGGGTCATGTGGTGCCCACAGTGCCGTATATAAGCGATGCAGCCACTTATTCACCGGAGAGTTGTATTTTCGGTCAACTAATTAACATTGGCAGTGTTCTATGTAAGTTTCTATCGGTCAGTCTGCCAGAACTCGAATCTCGAGTGGGAAATGACTCATATGCTGATAATATTGCACTTTTGTTTTATTTATTTGTTGTTGTTACTGTTTTCGTTGTGGTAACGATCTGTATTTTTAGTGGGAATTACAATTTATGTGCGATATCGCCATGTATTGCAATTATTTGAACATCATCCGAATCTGGATAGCAGTGTGCTCCGCCACAATCGTCTGGCTTTATGGTTTGGCATGCTATCCTGCCTGGGCATCAGCTTTGTGGGCAACTTTCAGGAAACCAATGTTCGTATTGTTCACTTCATCGGCGCCTTCTGTTGCTTTGGCTGCGGCACATTATACTTCTGGATGCAAGCTCTTATCACTTACATGATATATCCAATGGCCGGCACCCGGTTGTCTGCTCACTTACGTCTTGGCATGTCCGTCTGCTGCACGATTCTGTTCATAATGCTGGCTGTGACGGGAGTCATGTCACATATATTATTCAATGGTCAAAATCCGCGAAAATGGTGAGTATTCCACGAGAGCTCGATTATTATTCGAATGTGTTTCACATTGTATTCAATTTATAGGTATCCCTCGGATGGCGGCTGGTATTATCATGTGATTAGCACAATTTCAGAATGGATTATTGCCACCATCTTTAGCTTTTTCATTCTCAGTTTTACGCCAGAGTTCCAAGATGTCTCAGTTGATCATCCACAAATCTCTCTGCTTTCTAATACAATGACAGTATAGATGTGATATATTCTGTTACGTCGACGTAGTCTTTTATTGGAATATCCATTATTGGATCACGGTCAGAGACATTTGCAATTGCCGTTCACCTAATGGATGGCAATCAGGGATTGAGGTGCTCCTGAAGCTGCCCCAATTCAAACAAATCCATCCTACTGACTAAGACCCAATATGTAGAGTAGAGAGTATATTATTAAATATAACTCGACAACTGTTCATTAATGTACATACATGTCGATATATCACGGTTGTGTGACAAGCGATCGAGATCGGTATCATCCATCCTTTATATTTGCTTATTTCTCCCGTGTTTTGATAGCTGAACATGAAGATATAATAGATCTGGTCACGAGTTGAAAGTAAATGAAATACGAAACAAAGAAATTCGTATTCGTATCTGTAGTTTTAAAGCAGCTTTCAAACATCACAAATCAGCTCTTCAAGGTGCTAAACTCTCTTTCCATTTGTGATATAGACATCTATCTATTATATAGATTCAACTCCCAAAGTGGAAAATACAATTATTGAACCGAACTTTTGAATATTCTTGGTAGGTTACAAATTTAGAATGCTTTGTAGTACTTATAGATTTATAATGTATTTCAGGCACGCTAAACACGCCTTATCTGCGGAGTTTTACATTATTGTTTATTAATTTTCCTTTCATTTATACAATTAAAATTGGAATTTACAATTTAAAGCGCAATGTGTTGCAATTGAAATAAATTATAAACTGTAAAAAAAAGCAATTCTCGGTACATCATTTTGTTAGTTTTCTAATTAACGTTTCCGATCTCTTGAACGTTCGCTATCGCGATGCTTATGGATGCCGCGATTGCCAATTCCCCCCGCCACCACCACCACCACCACCTGCTCCTCCTCCTCCTACACCAACGCCACCACCACCGCCTCCCGCCGCCACTGTTGCGATGTGAAGTGTAACGACTGTGCGATTTGCCAGAATTAGAGCTAGAGTTGCGATACTTGTCACCGTCGCTAATATTGTTGCTGCCCGTGTTGCTGGTGCGATCCTTTTTCATATAGTAATCGGAGCGTTCTCTCGACGATTTCCTACAGGATGACAAAAAGGTTGAACAGATTATACATATATAATGCTCTATGGAAATGCATTTACCTCTTGCGATGCTTGCTGTGCGGCGAACTGGAACGCGTGGGGGAACGCGAATAGTGCCGTGACTTCTTTTTGTGCTTGGGCAACGAACGTGAACGGGATCTAGAGGAGCGACTCCGATCGCGATCACGGTCCCGATCCCGCTCGCGTTCACGCTCCCGATCTCTGTCGCGATCACGATGGGATTTCTTGTTGCGATCACGGCTCGGCGACCTGCTGCGCGTGCGTGATCGAGGTGTACGTGATTGCGTGCGTGTCCGGGAACGTGACCGTGAACGCGAGTCTTTCTTGGGTGACTTTTCAGTGGGCAATGGCACAGCACGTTGGATGAATCCACCCCAGGCATTGTGCGAGCCATTATTGCGATCAACGGTAATGACGGCTGGCGCCGTATTTGCCTCCTTGGTCTTGTTGCGTGCATCGATGTAACGCTTCTTAAGCTCCTCCACAGCTGCCTCCAGTTTCTCCACAACGGGCTTGGCACGCGTATAAAGCTCCATGACGCGATAACAAATATCCGTAATATTGGCCATAGGCACACGGAATATACCAAACCAGGGCGGGCTATGTGGCAGCGGTATATTCAGCTTGCGTGCGCTCAAATAAATGCAGGCACAGGCAATGGCTTCCGGCGTATAGCGCATAAAGACATCCGTGCGCAGAGAATCGTTCATGAAATTCCATGACATTTGCATCAGTTTCTCGTGCTTCTCATACTGCAGCACTTGCAGGTACATTACAATCAGCTTATGCGGATGCTTAACATGCACACAGAAACCCAATTCCTTGAGTACACGCCGCTCGGCTTTAATCACTTGCGTCTTCAGATTCGTATAGTATTGATCCAGCACCATGGGTGATATTTCCCTGAGACAAATATAAATATACATTTGATGTGCAGTCTGAAGAGATTCAATGAGATTTAGTACTTACTTTTGGGCCCGCACTTGCTTGATATGATGGAAGACGTTGATGACATCGCGTATGCGTCGTGGTGCCTCCTCAATTTTTGAGGCGAGACAAACGCAACTCATGGCCACCGTTTCCATGTTGTGACGCACAAAGCTTTTCGAGTAAAAGAATCGCTGGAATAGCACTTGGCCAGTGGCCATGGCCACTTGTGGCAAACGCAACAATATACCTGCCGTTTGTATCAGCTCGCAGCCAAGTATGCGCAGATCCTTTTCCGTTTCATGGTCCAGCCCATCCTGACTCGACGGCGTCACGTCGATTTTCTCTTCCGGTATCAGACTGTTCTCCAGCGTTAGCACAATTTTGTTGAACAGGCGCGGATACATTGGCTTGCCATTGTCGGCATCGGTTGTATGGCCATCGTTTGCACCAGCAACTCCAGCGGCTCCAGCTCCGCTGTTTGTATTGTTTGAAATGTTCACGTTGTTTGAATGCACGGAACTCACAGTGAGCACATTGGTAATTGTTTGTAATGCGTTTGCCGCGGCCGTCACAGTGGTATGAATAACGCCAGTCGTGGCGGTGATTATAGTAGTAGCACCACGACTGGCCATTTGGCTTTAAGATTATAATTTTTTATCAGAAAAATGCTATTAATATGTTATGTGTATTATTTTTGTGAATTGTCAGCAGTGTGCACCTAAAACGTTTACGCGAAATGACAATTTAAATAATACTAAAAAAATGCTTCGCATTTATCGAGATAATTTTCGAAAATCTATCGAAACCAGCTTGCCTATTAAGTCACATCACTAAGCACAGCATACAGTTCGAAGTTGATTCGGAACGAACGTGTTCGCGTGGCCGCTGCGCGCTGTAAAAGAGAAAGACTCTTAGTGTAATATTGGGGAATAGGGAAAAATATAATTTGGTACTATCGCGCAGTAAACACAAAAGTACAACTAGCACATGCAGCAGCTTTCAAAGGCTTTTAACAACTTATATATATTTAATTAAAATATATAGAGGTGTAGATCAAGCAAAAAAAGTGAAGTTGGGAAAAAGCCGAGAGCGCCGCACTGCCAAGTGAGAAATTGTGCAAAATGAGTGGGGATGTGGCTGCTGAAAATGTAAGTAATTTCGAGACGTATTTATTTTTATGTAATTTTCATCTGCTCTCCAAGTGCAATAATGAAACGTGCAAACGTGTTGATGATTTTCACATGCTAAAAATCATAAGTATTCGCAACCAGTGCAAGTGTCGACCGACCTGCGCTTAAATCATGCGTAGTCGCATTGCAATAAAGAGTAAAAGACCTTTTGGTAATTTACGAAAATGGCGACAATGCAAGCAAGTAGCAGGCTGAGGTAGGCAGTATGAAAACGAGAGACGGCAGCGGCAAGCGCGACAATGTGTATTTGGCACAGGCAGAGTGTGACCGATTTTTGCTGCTCTAAATACTAGTGTGGTATTTGCATAAGCATATAAAAAGGCCGCAGTGGTTAATATCCCTTGTTGAAACTTCAATATTATTGTGAGCGAAATATACAATTGTATCTTAATATTCGAAAATGCCATTTAATATTTAGAAATATTTGTACGAATGCATTTTGTGAATTTGTGTTGTGTTGTAGTATTTTCGAAATGTGATATTTTAATTATCGTGAAATTCGGCCACACTGCTTAGGGTGCCAGTGTAATCACATGTGTGTATATATACATATATACTATACATATATGTATGCTCATATGCTCATAGAACAACAGCCTTGATCTGCTGCTGTTGCAGAACCTAAATAAGTTGAAATAATGCTCCATTAAAAGTAAATGTCAGATACATCCGCACTGCAGTTGTCAGCAAATGTATACATACGTTCCCCCCTAATAAATTATGTCTACTACCATTGTCGTCGCCATCGTTGTATCTTCTTCTTGCCTTTAAATATTTTCTTATACTCGCAGTAGAGTACATTTAAATTTGTTAGGGTTGATTTTTCACCACGTGGTGGTGTGGTGTGTCTATTTCCACTTACATATGAATATACACTTTATATATATATTCAGATATGAACGTAGTTGTAGGTTTATAAATCATCGACAATTGACTTACAGAGTTGCTGCTTAAATGTGTCAGACACAGACACACAAAGATTCGCCCACATGTACACAATGGTAGCGATCGCACAGGTAGTCAATGCATCATTTTGATTTATCCAAGCTACAACAGCAGATATTATAGTATGCACAAAGGTGTACACAATACATGTGTAAGAGATGAGACTTGCAAATTATATATACATCGAAGTTGCAATACGTACAGATCGATAGATCATCGTTAATCGTCTTATGTTAACTTTGCCACTTCAGAATTTACACGTGCAAAATGGCGGCAGCTGCGAAGTGCAATCGAATGGTGTAACCACCAATGGACACCATCACCACCATCATAGTAGCAGCAGCAGCAGCAGTAAACATAAATCATCCAGCAAGGATAAGCATCGTGATAAGGAGCGAGGCGAGCACAAGAGCTCTAGCTCCAGCTCGTCTAGGGAACATAAAAGCAGCAGTAGCAGCAGTAGTCGGTAAGTGTTGATGTCATGACTACATGAATATTTAGGCGCTCACTCAGTTATATTCTTGCAGCGATAAGGATAAACATAAAAGCAGCAGCAGCTCATCGAGTGGCAAGGATAAGCATCGGGATAAGGACCGCGATGGGAGCAACTCGCATCGCAGCTCATCGTCATCGTCGTCAAGCCATCGCGATAAAGATAGCAAGCACAAGTCATCTTCGTCGAGCCATCACCACCACAAGAGCAGCAGCAGTAGTAGCGGCTCCTCTTCTAAGGATAAAGATCGGCGTGACAAAGATCGCAGTAGCAGCAGTTCCTCTAGCCGAGACAAGCACAAGTCCTCCTCATCGTCGTCATCGAGCTCGCGCCATAAGGGCTCATCATCGTCATCATCATCGAAAAGCAAACATTCCAGTTCGAGTTCAAGTTCAAGGCATGGCTCATCATCGAAAGATCCCTCCTATGATGGCGTGTTCCTTAAGCCGGAGCCAGTCTTACAGCCGCATACGAATGATCACGATGATCCCTTGCAGCTGCAACTTCAGCAGCATCAGCATCTTCAACAGCAGCAACAACTCCAACTCCAGCAGCAACAGTTTCAACAGCAACAGTTTCAGCAGCAGCAACTACAGCAGCAGCTGCAACAACAGCAGCAACTGCAACAACAGCAACAACAGATGCAAGCTGAATGCAATGGCTACAAAAACGGTTACGAGGAGCATATTGTGGATGTTAAAAAGGAAGAGGAGAGCTTTAACTTGTCACAGGCCAGTTCCTGTGATTACTCCTTGTCGCAGTTCAGATCCGATGAGCCTTCGTTTGTGGCCAAACAGGAACCTACGTATACAGAGGAGGATAGCGCCTTAAACGATGACGACGATGATGATGAAAATGATGATGATGATGAGGATGTGCCGTTGGCAATTCGTAAGCGCAAACAAGAGCCCGTCGATGAAATGGACGGCGGTGACGATGATGATGACATTCCGTTGCTTGCGCGCAAAAAGATCAAAAAAGAGTCCAAGGAAAAGAAGAACAAAAAGAAGCGCATCAAGGAGGAAATCGATGACGAATATGGCAGCCTTAAGCCACCCAAAAAGAAAAAGGTCAAAAAGGTAGAAATTGAAAAATAACTAATTTTAACTCTTGTATTCAATACAATAACAATTGTTTATTAATTGTCTTGTAACAGGAGAGCGACATCAAATCTGAGCCAATTTCGCCGACCAAATCATCGCGTAAGGGCAAAAAGGATGAAGAGGAGGAAGTGTGGAGATGGTAAGTTATTATGAATTAATTATATTGTTGAACATTTTGATTACAATTGAACAAAGGGTGTACACTGTTTTCTCGTGTGTGTGTGTGTGTGTGTGTGTGCAAGTTTGAATGTCACTGACCTATATTTTGAAAGTCACATTTGGCAGTGACAAGATGACTGCGATGAGTGTCAAAAACTTTTCGCCATTCAACGTGAGACGCGTGCATCAGCTGTTCACACAACCCAATATTTGAGGTTATGTTTTGCATCAACTCTTGCTTTTGCGTAATGTGACTGACAAAGCAATCAGCGTTTGCAGCAGCAATAGCAATAACAACAACAGCAAATGGCAACTGCTCTGTCGCTCTCGCTGATTGTGTTCGTTGCAAAACGTGAACTAAATGTTAACTTCATATTGCAACAATACGCCACAGTTGCGAGTAGAAAAATTAAGAAGCATAACGTCACTAATATAAAACACACCTGTGCTCTTTTAAGGTGGGAAGAGGAAAAGCGCGATGATGGCGTTAAATGGACAACACTTGAGCATAAAGGTCCCGTCTTTGCACCACCATATGAGCGTGTTCCCCGCAATGTACGCTTCTTTTACGATGGCAAACCCCTGGAGCTCACTGAGGAGACCGAGGAGGCGGCCACGTTTTATGCAAAGATGTTGAATCACGATTACTGCACCAAGGATGTATTCAATAATAATTTCTTTAAGGATTTTCGCAAGACAATGACCTCCAAAGAGAAAGATATTATCAAAGACTTTCGTAAATGCAATTTCCAAGAAATGCATGATTTCTTCCAGGCTGAGTCCGAGAAACGTAAGGCAGCCACCAAAGAGGAGAAGCTCGTCAAAAAGAACGAAAATGAGGCGTTAGTTAAGGAATATGGATTTTGTATGATCGATGGTCATAAGGAGAAGATTGGCAATTTTCGTTTGGAGCCGCCAGGTCTGTTTCGTGGTCGTGGCGAGCATCCAAAAATGGGCATGATCAAGCGTCGCATTGCGGCCTCCGATGTGTCCATCAATTGTGGCAAACAATCGAAGGTGCCACCACCACCGTCTGGCCAACGCTGGAAGGAGGTGCGTCACGACAATACCGTCACATGGCTGGCCTCCTGGATTGAGAATGTTCAAGGACAGGTGAAATACATTATGCTGAATCCCTCATCAAAACTGAAGGGTGAGAAGGATCACATTAAATATGAGACGGCCCGTCGCCTGGATAAGGTCATTGACAAAATACGCGCCACATATCGCGACGAATGGAAGTCCAAGGAGATGCGTGTGCGTCAGCGAGCTGTTGCTCTCTACTTTATCGATAAGCTTGCACTGAGAGCGGGTAATGAAAAGGATGAGGATCAGGCGGATACCGTTGGCTGCTGTTCGTTGCGGGTGGAGCACGTGCAATTGCATAAGGAGCTCAATGGCAAAGAGAATGTGGTCGTATTTGATTTCCCTGGTAAGGATTCCATACGTTATTACAACGAGGTCGAAGTGGAGAAGCGTGTCTTCAAGAATCTGGAATTGTTCATGGAGAACAAAAAGGAGGGCGATGACCTCTTCGATCGCCTTAATACCCAAGTGCTTAACGAGCATCTCAAGGAGCTGATGGATGGTAAGTAATCTTCGTTCTCTCCATCTCTTGTGTTCACTTTTATTTACTCTAATATCGCATGTAATTGACAGGACTCACGGCTAAAGTATTTCGTACATATAACGCATCGAAAACGTTGCAAAATCAATTGGATCTTCTTACTGATGGCAGCGCAACGGTGGCTGAGAAACTGCTCGCCTATAATCGCGCTAATCGTGCGGTCGCCATTCTGTGTAACCATCAACGTTCGGTGCCCAAGGGCCATCAGAAATCAATGGAAAATCTGAAGGAGAAAATTCGCGCCAAGCGCGATGCCATTGACGACTGCGAGGCCGAATATCATGTAAGTGAACCAAAGTGTTGATTGAAATTATAATAAATTGCATATATAATAAATATAAATATTTGATTACGAACAGGATCTGAAAAAGGCGGCCAAGCGTGGTTCGGTCAAGGAGAAGGTAAATGCCGATAAGAAGGGCAAACAGCTGGAGCGTTTAAAGGATCAGCTGAAGAAATTGGAACTACAAGAGACTGATAGAGACGAGAATAAGACCATTGCCCTGAGCACATCCAAACTAAATTATCTCGATCCACGCATATCGGTTGCATGGTAAGTATTCTAAACATCCTTCTCACCTTCTGGTCGATTTAAATTCAAGTCTTCTTTCGTTGCAGGTGTAAAAAGCACGGTGTGCCGATTGAGAAGATCTTTAATAAAACCCAAAGAACCAAATTTCTTTGGGCCATACACATGGCCGATGAGAATTATCGTTTTTAAAAAAACTAAAAAAAAAAAAAAAACATTAAAAAAGAAACAAATAAGCTAATAATAGAAACACACACACACACACATACATACATGCACACACGCATGCAGACACATACATACACAGAATAGAACTGAAGTTCAGAGCATCATTCACAGATGAAAGTCAGAAAGGCCAACAGACACCCACCCACAAACCACTCGTAACGTTGCCCCCAGAGACACACAGAAACAACACAGATTTAATTGGAGGCCAATCAGTGGAGCACTCCGAGTATGCAGCAACAGTAACCACAACGATTGAACGAGAGAGAGGGAGAAAGTTAATGTTAATGTTGATGTTGATAGGCGATACTTGGAGGCTTTGCTGTTGGCTAAAGAGATACCACGTAATCCTTTTATAATTTGGAAGTACGCTTTACGCTGAAGTTTAACTTGGAAGCAGGCAAGCTCCTCAATTGTACTCAATACCCAAATACTACACACACACACACACACACACACACACACACAGACACAGAGACACACAATTTTATATAAATAGCACACGCTGCGCACACACACACACATACACACTCCGGTTTACATAGAATTATTATGTATTTTAATTGTTGGTGGCGTGTGTGCGTGTGTGCACGTGTGTGTGTGTGTGTGTGTGTGTGTGTGTGTGTGTGTGTGTGTGTGTGTGTGCCGCCGGAGAACATAATTATGTTATATACCAACGTCTTATAATATCAATATATTTTGATAGGTTATTATTAAACTAATTATTAGTATATTATGAGTTTTTTTTTTCTTTGTAAAATTTACTTGTATGAAATTTTATGTTTATACTTATAGTTGATCTTCGTTTAGCAAAAAGTTTATACCTACAATTTATAATAAAGTTTATAATACATACATATATTAAGTGCTAAGTGAAGAGAAACCTTGTAGCCCACTTTTAGCATAGCATAATTTATTCGATTCGAGCAGCGAAGCAGCGTAACTGGTGGCAAACAAGTAAAAACAAACAAACAACAAATAGAAACACTTCAAGAAGTATAGAAGGCAAAACACAAACACAAAAACAAAGAAAAATTAAAAACAAAAACAAACAAAAAAAGAGAATAAACAAATTAATAGGTTTTATAATTTACGTTGTACATTGTGCACAACATCATGCCTAAATAACTAGATATTGTATGTATAACGTATTTACATAAATAATTAATAATTTTAAAAAAAGGTTTTGTATTTTCTTTAAGTTAAGCAGGCCGCGTGTTTTCGCATCCTTTATGCCTCAGATCATTGAAACGAATTTTATTTTAATTACGATTTGCGTTTTGTACAAAAAAAATATCAGATTAACGAAATTGTTTTCTTCTTATTATTTTGTTATTTAAATACCATAGGTATGTGTAATAGATAAACACAGACTTAACACCCACACATAGACAGGTTTCAAATTCTGTTTTGTTCAACGATAATAATAATAATAATAACAATAATGCAAAATAAGAAACAATTGTAAAAACAATCAATTAAAAGCAGACAAAAAGCTAAAGAACATCGCAGCAAAGAACGAATGAGATAAGATGCAACAATGAAGAAAGCATAAGCATGATAAATTATGATAAATGAAAGAAAACACGAAAAACGATTTGAACCCTTTATAAATACAAATACATACGAGTAAATAGGATTTATATAATATGTACGTGCAATTAAGTGAGCTAAATTACGTTCGAAATCGATAACAATCGATAATAACAACAAATAAACTGTAAAAAAAAAATGAAACCAACGCATAGAAAAAAAACAAAATTAGAACCTTGATAATATTGATAATCATCTTGGTCAGACACACACACACACACACAATGTATGTATGTAGTTGTATTTGTATTTTAATTATGCGATTTATTGCCGAGCGACAGGCATTGGCACATTGAATTGTATGCAGACACACAAACAAACACATACACAGTTTGTATGTACTTCAATGTGAATGTGTTATTACTACATAAGCAGACATTACACATACAACCATTTACAAATACGATGCATACACTTATTCATAATGTATATGTATGTGTGTGCTTGCGCATGTGTGTGTGTGTGTGTATGTAGTCGTATAATTATTTAAATTCAATTTTGTCTAATTATAATTTTAATGTGACGCTTTTAAAAGTAGCAAAATTTCAATTGTCCTGTCGTGTGTGCACACTGGCGCTGACAAATAAATGGCAACACCCACAAACACACACAAACACAAACAAACTCAGCCCTGACACACACACACACATACAAACACACTCACATACAAACTTGGCATATTACAATATGATATAAGAAAAGAAAAAACAAATGGATAACAGAAATGTAAGTTTAATGTAATTGTAATGGAATGATGCAAATATACATACGACAACATATATACATGCATATATATATATATATATATAAATATATATATATATATATATATTTAAATCTGAAACTACATTGAGTTTGAATTGTTTGGTAAAAATAAAGTGTTGGATAACGCAGGGAGCTGAGAATCAGGAAGAATACTGCGGAATTGCATATCTTCTTTATAGCACAATCCTTCGGGGATGCACATTCATTTTGATAATGTATGCACTTACCAGGTTGAGCTGAACATATTATCAATAAGTATTTGAATGTGCTTTGGTCTTATAGTTTCACTAATTCGCTGGATTATCGTTCTTCGGTATGTACAATCAAACGCAAGATGATCTGTGCCATCGGCAGGCGAAAGGATTTCATAATCGTCCTGAAAGATTTGCTGACCGTTTTTCTAGATTTAATAAAGATTTTTGCTTGAAATGCTGCAAATTTCTTGATGCGAGTCGATAGTTCTACTGCTAAGAAGTTGACAAAGGCATATCCTTTCAGTTACCATAGGTAACATAGGCCCAGCTATGACTATCGGAAGCTATCACTGCTATGTAATTCCATTTGATAACCAGATGGGAATTCCCTGAGTACTTGGCATACAAATACTTACCTTGCTTGCCTAGGGAAACAAATGCTAGAATCAATCCAAAAAAATGAATCGGGTAAGTCAATGGATCATATAAATATATATGTGTATATATCGTGTGTAGTATCATAATATATGTTATGTATATATTTCATATTATATCATTTATCATACATAATTTCCATTTGTTTTTTTTTTGTTTTCAAAGATAGAAGAAACAAAACGTGAGACGGCAAAAAAAAAAAGTTATATTAATTAAAGAATAAATATGTAACAAAAAATGACAAGTGATATATTATGTTATTATGTTATTTTAGCTTAAAATTCGGAAATTGCAATTATTCTTGTTTCAAAATTTTGCTCATTTTCTTCGGGTTTTCATTTGTTGTTGTTGTTGTGGTTGGTTGTTATTTTGTTTTTTTTTTTTTAAGGTTTTATTATTATTATTGCGCTTAAAACTATATATAATAAAATTGCGTGAATGTGTGTGTGTGTGTGTGTATTTGTGTTTGTGTATGTGTGTGTTTGTGTGTGTGTATATGTTATTGTTCATATATCAATATGTATAAATATATAAATAAATTTATAGGAATATGTGTTGATTTTTAAGCAACATTTTTTTTTCTTCTTTACTTTTTATAAATGATTTTGTTGTTGTTTTTCTTTTTTCATTTTAAGTTTAAGCGGCCCTTTTTAAAAGCATTACGAATCGAATAAATATATATATGGTATGTATGTACGTATGTATATATATATATATATATACGTATATATATATATATATATATATATATATATATATATATATATCTTGCATGCTTCATATATATATAAATATATATATGTATAATTATTTTTTTGATTTAATATAATTGTTGCTGATATTAGAAAACGGAAGGACTCGCGACAGTGTTCCTGTTCCTTTTGTTGTTGTTGTTGTTGTTGTCTACGCTAAATTTGTTGTTCTTGTAAAAACGTATAAAAAGCTAAATAGGTTGTTTAAAAAAATCTCTTTCTATATATGAATATATATATGGTTTTCTTTATATATATATTTATATATTAACATGCATTTTCCACATTTTTCGCGTTTTGTTTTTTATTATTGTTTGTTTTTGTTTTTAAATTTGCATGTAGGATAAATTGTTGTGCGACTTTTGTTGCGTTTCTCAAATTTTCTTTTCTTTTCTTTTGATTTGGACATTTAGTCGACACATTTTAAAAACTCTGGAAAATTGATACGTGTTCTTGTTGTTGTTATTATTATTGATGTAGTTGTTTTTTTTTTTTTTTTTTTTTTGTTTGTTTTACTATTGCTAAACACGTGCTTCATCATTGGAGAGTGGAGACTTTTCGACAAATTAGAATTCCCACTGTGTGGCCGAATCGGTGCCATCATCCAGCAACTTGAAGGCGCCATTTTTGGTAGCACCCAAGTATTTGCCCTGCTGCGATCTGTTATAGTAAAAGAGAGTGAGAATGAGAGAGATAGTTGCTTCTTTACACTTAAATATACTGCTAAGTTCACAGTTCCTTAATTGAACATAAGTATATAAAACATGTTAACATTATCTGACATTAACAGACGTTAACTTAACAGTTCGTAAGACAAACTTAACATCACACTGTTAAGGCGGTGGAAATGTTAAATTTGAAGCAAGAACTTAAGCTTGCATATGTGTAAAATTGTTTTTAAAATGTATAACAAAGTTATGCTACATTAACAGACTTGTAAGTATTTGAATGTTATGTTAAATTAACAGATCGTTTAGCAATTTAAATACTAAAGATTATCCATATTATTTGAATATTATGTATATATCTGAAATTTATGTAAACGCTGTTTTGACAGAATTTGCAACAATTATTATTATCCTTAACTGTTGAATGTTAGTTTGGTTAACAGCGCAGGCAGATCGTTAAGTTTTTGTGTATTATGTAAAGTGTACAGCGCAGATATGGAGTTAATTATTTGCATTCTATGTAAAGTATAACGCAATGTAAAAGTCAAGTGCTGCTGCTCTTATGCGACTGTGTCAAGTTAACAGCTTAATGTTAGCATACACACTGTAAAGTGGTCCTACCTTATGCAAATCCGTGTTGGCTCACGCAGCTCCAAGAAGAAACCATCGGCTGGCGCATCCGCATCCACAGAGATGCTCTCCCCCTCGATGCGCCAATACTTGCCGCTGTGCGCCTTCAAATGCACAAGACCCTTCTGGGCACGCTCCACGAGAATGGTCTCGTAGGTGGCCTTGTTGCACTCCAGCTTGAGATTGCCAGGCGTGCGATAGCCAACAAATCCCTGCTCGCACTTTAACACCAGGATGGGTCTACAAATGTAATCAGATGCTCAGCAATGTTGTCGAGTAATGTAATCGCAAATGAGGTTTACACACCGATTGATCAAGTAGAAATAGAACTTGGTAATCTCCTCAATGGACTCGGAGGTGGCAAACAAATGGCCCGAACGTTTTGTGGCCAAGAATTTGCCATTGTTGGCGCGGAACGACAAGGAGCCATCGCCATGCCAAATGAGCTCAAAGAGGGCATCGGCACAGCGGCGATTGCCAGTTGCCTGAATGCCGCCACCTGCCGAGAGGCACCAATACCGATCCTGTGTGGTGCGCAATGCCCAACGATGCGCAGACCAATCGTATTCCAATTGGAATGTCTCATTCTCGCCAACCTCATCCTGATTGGCGGTAACATCAACGCCCTGCTTAACGCTCACATACCGCAAATTGAGTCCAGCTATGAACGATGCCTGCGGCAATGAATCCTCCAGCGAGAAGAGCTCATCCCGTGTCACTGTCGAGGAGCGTGACTTTAACACGGCCTTCGAACCAATTGGCGACAAATATTGCCCCTGACGATCACGCAACGCCAGATGACCACCATGATATTCAGCACTGAACAGGCAATCCTCATTGCATACCACCTGCAGTTTGCCATTGGCATTCAAATATCTGTTTTCAGGATTTGAAGGAATCATTAGCAACGAATCGAAGGTACATATATGTATGTTCTATGTATGTCATGTGGGAGAGAGACTCACTTGTTGTTGCACGTGTGGAGCGCATAACGACCGCCTTCCTCGGCACGAAACTCGAGCGTAAAGAGCGTATCCTCACCCCACGGTATATTGGCATCCACATGGATCTCATCCTGCGATTCGGAGAGATGCGCAAATCGTTTGCGGCCAATCGAACGTAAATTCACTTGAGGCCTGGCAGCCAAATGGACTGTCCAAAATTCACTTGCACCTGGCGTCTTGGCCGTGCAGACGAGTTTGTCGGGTGTGCCGCCCAGAAAATAGCCACGTGACTCATTCTTCAATGCCCAACGACCGCTGCCATCCTCGCTGATGCTGATCTGAAAGCGACTGCCCGCATCCCGTTCCTCGCTCTCGCACAGCACATTGCCAAATTGATCGACCGATAGATATTTGTTCAGATGAGATCGCAAATAGATAATACCTGTAAATACAAAATACAAATTAAATCTTATTATTTATTGTGCCTGCATAACAGTGTTGCCACAGCAGCATCACCGTTTTTCCCGTCAAATCTGGCTTTGCAAGTAAGCAGCGGGAGTTCTGGCTTTTTTTTAAATTTAAATAATGTTAAATTTTGAAAGGCAAAATGTGATATTTATTCGTTGTGGAATGGGGCTAGCCAAGTAGCATAGAACGAAGTGTTCCAACATTATTATATATAATTACATTGCCGAGATTTGTTTATTAGCTCGAAGCTTCAGCTTTGTTTGTGGCTTGCTTTCCACAGCTATTTTCTGCTGCTGTTAAGTCGACAGCACTGATACATATACATACATGTTAACATACACATGTGCAGAGCAATTGTCTTCCATTTGCACTCTCACTCTTCGCATTTTAATTGCTAAACGCATAACGGTTAACAATGGCTGTGTCAATCAGCTGTCAATGCCAGCGTTAGCGATGACAGCAGCAATCACAATGATTGTGGCGAAATTTAATTAGTTATCGATAGGCGGCTCAAAAGGAGTGCACGCATGTAACGCGCACCGGCAAAAGTATCGCACGCAAAGCTTAAGTTTTTGTTTTATTTTTTAAAATTTTTTTTTTTAATTTAATTTATTTTTTCGCTTTTTGAACTCTTTTTGTGTTTTTTGTGTGTGTTTTCGTATTATTAAGCAATTTAGTTAATCATCAAAAGTCGATTTCAATTGAGCTAAGCTATTTTAATAGCCGTTACGAATGCAAGCTGGCTCTGTATACAAAAAAAAAAAGAAGAAGTTGTGTATTAATTGGCATGGCAACAACAGTAGAGGCAGCAACAACAGCAGCAGCAACAGCAGCAGATGCAGTCGCAGTGGCAGTGGCAGTGGCAGGCAATGGCCGTTGCTTGCAACATGGCAACGGGTCGCGTATCAAACGAGTTGCTTTAATTATAATTGCCAGACCAAAGCAGCAAGACCACAAAACCAGATCCCAGACAAGTTGCAACGGCTGTGGCAGTTGCACTACCAAACCCAATTCCAATCTTCCAATGCCAATGCCAATGCCAATGTTAATGCCGTTGCAATGTGCAACTTGTGGCGTCTCGAGCTTGATAAATGATGCCAAATTCGTGAGGCGCTTTGTCTTGTTATACATATATATTTAAACGGCACACACACACACACACACTCACACACACACAGACAGACAGACAGACATAGACTTTAAGCTGGCAATTGTATGTCAAATTAAGCATTTGGGTTTAAGCCAAGTTAAGTCAAGAGAGCAACAAAATGATTTATGTGCGTTACACATAAAATTAAACAAAAAGAAAAGAAAAGAAAATCAGGCTCTCAGCCTGACTGTGTTTATTTATGGCCAGCAACTGATTTAAAGCCACACAATATTTAATGACTCAGCCAATCAGTGTTTGGTAAAAGATAGCGCGAGTTGTGGCTAATGAAAATAGGAAAATGCAGAGCGAGCAAACAATGTTAAGCTGTCACAATTTCATTTCCATTTCGATTTCCCTATGCTTATCAGTAAAATTAATATTGTTGATAAGAGACATGCATATGTATGTAGTATATGTGTACATATGATAATAATTGTTATCTACATACATGTGAGTTATGATAGAGAGAAGGGAATCAAGTTTGGTGGGGTGTGAGGGTTGGGGGTTGGGTGGATGGTTATAACTTACTTTCACCCGTATTGGATGGCTCCAGTGTCCAGAGTTGCTTCTTCTTCAGACTAGCGCCATTCGCATTTAGCTTAAAGCCAAACGTCTCAGCGGTCATATACTTGTGCTGACCATTGATCAAGCCAATTGTCCACCAACCCTTTTGTTGATTCTGTGATATAATATCGCCATTGCTGTGGCCCAGCTCACAGCTCTGGCCGTTCATGGTGCTTATGGGTGCAATGGTGGCGGCTGTTCAAGTTAACAATTGGACCCTGCCGGTAAATCAAACAATTTAACACACTCTGCAAATAAATATATAAAGAGAGAAAGAGAACGAGAGAGAGAGAGAGAAAGAGAGAAATGATATCAATATGATGTGTGATTCATGTCTGTTATAAATATGTGAATGTTGTAAATATAAATATAAATCTACATGTATACTATTTACATATGCAAAACTCTGCACAGCGTGGTGTGCCTGTGTGTGTGTATGCATGCGCGTGTGTGTGCGAGATTTATGTGTTGTGTGCTAGCTTGTCAGGGGCTGCCTCCTGCCTGCCTGCTTGCCACATGTGCAATGCATGCAGAACAGCCAACAACAACAGCAACAACAGCAACAACGCTCACGTTGTCTGCAAGTGCACCGTAGCACCCCCCGCCCCCTACCCAAACCCAACCCATCGCCTTTGCCCATTGCTGTGTCGACGGGCCAATGATATTGGCCTGCCATTAATTTCAATGTCTCCAAGTCGAACAGGAAACGTAGATAACGCAATATTTCTGTACATTTCTCTTTACGTTTCGTTTTTGTTCGTTCGCTTCGTGTTTCTTCACGACAACACATGTCGCCTGATCTCTCTCATTGGCAGACATTCAAATGCAGCAGACAGACAGCTGTCAAATGTCAAATGCCTATCGATGACATTTGTACAGCGCAAAACGCCACGCAGAGAGCGGCGCTTTCATTAACTATCGATACGCAGAGCTTGTAAAGTGTAATCGATGCCAGCATCAGTTTGCAGTGCGATAATTAATGATCGTTCATTTTCAAATTAGCGTAAACTGGTTAGCATTACATGCACACACAGACACAGACACAGACACACACACACACGCACACATGCATGCATTATCGTATGCATCCATATGTGGATCCTAATTTATTTTATGTACATACATACATACATATATATTTTTATTTCTTTGGACCAACTCATTAGCATGACGCGTGCCATATTAATCAGAGCCAACGAATCACAGATGACTCAACCAACAAAAAATAAAACAAAAAACCCACAAAAGAAAGGCAGGCTGACTAAACCAAAAAGCATAACAAAAAACAGAACTAACCAGCTTATATGTACTATGTTGTATGTGGGGGCGGCCAACTGCAAGGAACTTACATACATATGTATGTTATGTATGTATGTAAGTATGTGTGTGTGTGGGCTTAGCAACGACTTAGGAGGTGTGCAGCTGAAATTTACTGTAGTTCTTTTATTTTTTTTAATTTTTCATTTTTTGCACATTTTTTTCTCAAAAAGGCAAACGAACCAAGCCCGAGAGGGTCGCTGCCACTGCTGCTTGCTGATTGACGATTGTGGCTGGCAGACAGGGACTGGCGCAAGAGAGCTTAGGGAGAGGGGAGGGAGAGGAGCAGCAACATCAGCACGTAGATACATAAATAAGCAGGCTGCGTGACAGACGACGAGCACAGGAGGCGGCGCCGTCGTCAGTGGCTCCTTCTCAATGCTCTGCCTCATACATATTTCTGTTGCTTTTGAATGTTTGCTGGTGCTGCTGCTGTTGTTGTTGTTGTTGTTGTTGTTGTCATTTCTAGGCGTTGGCTTATTGCGCTGACCATTTGCGAGAGATTTTCATATCACACAAAAGCCATTTGGCGTTGTGGGGCGTTGGCTTAGCAAAAAGGCAAAATGTTAGGCAAAGGCAAATCGGATGGCAGATTAACATCAAATAAAACGCAAATGAAAATGAAAATTTCAGCAAAGTGGTTACCCAAAACCCCACCGCTCTCCCCACACTCATACTCTACTTAATGGCCAGTGATAATCTGCCATCATATAAGCTTTTAAGCTCAAAGTCCGAATGTGTGTGTGTCCCTCCTCCTTCTCTTCCTCTCTCTCTCTCTCTCTCTCTCTCTCTCTCTCTCTCTCTCTCTCTCTCTCTCTTTATGTTGCTTTGCCAAAAGTCAATGCTCGCTGCTTTCTTGTAACGTCAGCTTAAACAGCAGCAGTTACCCCACCATTATCCCCGCTCCGCTAAATACGCTTGCTTGGATTTTCGTAATATTTATTTTCCAGCTTAAATGAAATTCGATAAACACCGTTCTTGTAATCCCCCATTACTTGTGTGCACTTTAATGTTCGTAGATTTGCATCTCTAAATGCTTGAAATTCGTTGGAAAATTAATTGCAGCTCTTTAAAAAGCTATTTCAACATACAAACACATATATACATACATATATACATACATACATATATGTCTGTGCGTGTGTGTGTGTGTGTGTGTGTGTGTGTGTGTGTATGTGAAAAAGCAAGCAAAGTAAATCATAATTAATTATGCATGCCGATTTGTGTTCGAATCCCAGCTGGCTGCAGCGGTGCATCCAAAGATATGCAGTCAAGAATGAAAGAACCAAGAGAAGCAGCAAATAAGAAGCAAAGAAAGGCAACGGCGGCAAACAGTTAAACACCGTTGCATTTAGTTAGCAGCAGATGAGCCGCCAGCACCAATTACTGCAAATGGTGTGGCAACAATGGCTAAGCGGAACAACGCGTTGCAACGTCATAACTAGCAGCAATCGCAATCGCACTCGCAACCGCAACAACAAGAACAAGAACAAGAACATGAACACAAGCGCACGAACAGAAGAAATACAAATAAAGAAAAAACAAGAAGAAAAATTATAAATAAGAAAATACAAAATAAAAACATAGCTTACAGCTGCAACGGCTGGTTAAGTAGCTCACAGCAATTGTCAGCGGCTCATTTACACTAGCGGACAGAGACTCATTGCTAATACACTCAAACGCAATAAAATTGAGTGGCATCAGGCCAGTTTACCGCTGTCGCGTGCTTCTTCTTATTGCTGCTGTGCTGCTGCGCTGCTCGCAAATCAATTAAATTACACTATTGACTCTTGTATTTATCAAGTATGCATGTACATATGTGTGTGTGTGTGTGTGTGTGTGTGTGTTTGTTTGTTTGCTTGTGTGTGCATGTGGCATAATTAAACGCAATCTAATTAAATGAAATTGCGCACACGCATGCAATTGATTGTAGTAAATGTGTGTGTGTGTTGTGTGTGTATATATATATATGTGTGTGCTTTTAGCAAATTAGGAAAATGTAAAATATGATGAAACTTTATCGCATCGCACACCTTTCACCAGGTGAGCATTTTGCGTGTGTTGCGCTATTTTATGGCCTCACCTTGCTCTCGCTCATCTGCGTGTGTAGCTTGTTAATGATAACGGTAAACTGATAAACGCACAAACAACGTTCAAACAATGCGAGCTCATCAGCCCCAAACAACAACAGCCACAACAGCAATCAAACAAACGCTCTAGCTCAAATGCAGACAAATATGGACAATGCTGCAGCAGCAGCGCCAACAACAGCAGCAGCACCAACAGCAGCTGTTGAGCTTTCTTACATTTGCTTTTGGCAATTATGTATGTATGTGTAAGTGAGAGAGAAGGGGGCCGGCGTTGCCACTCTGCCGGACACTGAGCTGATCTATTTAAACTAAATCAGCGTCAGCTTGTGTCGTAATTTTTTATAATACTTGTGGCAGCAACAGCGCACAAATATTTATGTTGCAGCATACGGTATATTTTACTGTAACAGCAGCAGCAGCAGTAGCAACAGCAACAGCAACACAAAAGAATCGCTCCAAATCTCGGCTTGAGGCAGCAGCTACAACGTTCTAAAAATACTCAAACACGCACACACACTTATAAAGAGGCAAACTCACTTACTGATGCACAGATACAGACATCCACAGGCCCGGTAGACATAAACATTATTGGGCCCACGTCTTCGTTTTAAAGACATGCCACAAAACTTCCAAGTTGCTTCTGCTGTTGCGGCTGTTGTTGTTGCGCCTCTGCTGAAGCGCTGCTTCGCAAGCACGCGCGCGCTCAACCGAGCGTTGCGATTTGCATTAAATGCAGGTGCGGAATGCAAGTGGAGAGGGGAGAAGGCCCACTGCTTACTGCTAACTGCACACTGGACTCAACAGGATCAAAGCTTATCAAATTAACAACATATACCGTATGTTTGAATGTACGCTATCGTCACATAACGGTAACACAATATGAAAAATACACATGACCATTTAACCCAACGATATTATCATGAACCTCACTGAACAAAAAAAAAAAAAAAAAAAAAAACAGAAGAGAAAATCCAAATTTCACTTGATTTTCACCATTTTGTAAAGAGTTAAGTTAACAAATTTGGTTTGCTTTTCAGTGTTTTTCTGTAGTCTCAACATCTCATGTGCACAAAGTTCATCATGGCACTTGAGCTTTTATTACAGTTCTCCATAAAACTTTTCCCATAGATAAATGTACGTTTTAAGTGCGTCTAGTAAATTAGCGACCCTTAAAAGCGCCCAAGGGCACGCGTACGATTGTCTTGTTCTCGACACCAGTGTGCAGAGGGGTGTGGCCGTTTACCCTCTCTGTCCCCTTCCGAACATCACAATGTTTTAGTGCACCCCCCCTCATGACTTTTATGGCTATCAGGAATGCAATATCGATGCCCGCGGATCTGAAATGGACTCGGACTCATAAAATGCAAAAAGCACAACATCTGCCCTTGTGGGCGATTATATTTGCTTCATCTGAAACTGTTGTTGTTCTTGTTCTTGTTGTTGTTGTTGTTGTTGTTATGATTGCTGTTACTATTATTGCTGTTTGTTGATTCTGCTTGTTATTTATAAAACTGTTTGCGGTTATTGTGGCAAACTGAAGCCTTACAAACAAATGAAATTAAAAATAAAACAAAGAAACAAAATGAGAAAAAAAACAACGCACAACGCACAACCCACAACAATACTGAGCAAAGACGCAATTAACGGTGCAATCATTTTAGCCGAAAGCACCTTTCCAATTGTTTTATAATTACAAATGTGCAATTATGTACAAGTGTGTAGACAACATTTTTTCTACTTTTTGGATTTTTTAGAAAGCGCCTAAAACAAGTGCAGTAATCAATTATTACGCGACGAATTCAACAAATTGATTCGTGATTCGTTTCGCCGTTGCCGTTGCCGTCGTCTGCGAGATGAGCTCGAAAAAGTAAAAGTTAATATGTATGGACGTCAAAATTGGGGATGCGCGGCATTATGAAGACCGTCTGTTTTTTCTTCTTCTTCGTCTTCGTCTTTCATCTCGTCTTTTTTTTTTTTTTTTTTTTTGCTAAAAACCGTTAGAACAACATTCGCGCTTTGCTTTTGTAATGCAAATTGTAAGCGGACTTTGCATTTGAACTTTTACGACGTAGGTGCGTGAGAGTGAGAAAGATGGCAATGAACTGAACCGGTCGAGATTTGCTGCTTTGACGCTTTCAAGCTTTGAGTTGGAATTGGAGTTGGAGTTGGCGTTTGCGTTTTGATTTTGTTATTGCCTATTGCTTTTTGCGCTATCCGCTGCATTTACAGTTTTGAGATGATGCCTGCGTTTTGAACAATCAAAAAATCAATATCAATAACCCAACAAAATGAAATGATTTCAAATAGAGAAATCAATGAAAGCCAGTAAAATGGCCATGGCCGTGTGGCAGGCGGCGACAAACGGTTTCGGGTTTTTTTTCTTCTCTTTATTTTTATTTTATATTTTGCAGCTGTTGTCGTTGCTGTTGTTGTTGCTGTTGTTGCTGTCCAGCATTGAGGCATCGAATATATATGTTGGCTTGGTTTGCTTGATTGAACGAACATAAATAACTCTTGGAGCGTCTACAAGATACAAATGCTCGTATCTGTTCATACATATCTGTAGCAAAACAGTTAACTGTTTGTTGTGCAGCATGCTGAAATTACCGCTGCTCTTGGCTAACAGCTCAAATGATTTATGCACCAATTATATGCATACAAACATACATATATTGCCACAGACACAGGCCGACCAGCCCACAGAGCGCGGGAAAGTCAAAGCTTAATGCTAAAAGTCAGTGCCACAGATAGGGGCAGTTGCAGAGGCAGCCAGCCACAGGCAGCACAACATACATACACCATTAATAATTTGTTCGCATTTTCAATAGGCGCAGAAAAATGCATATAATGACAATGAGCATAAATATTTTTAGCTGCGCAAATTACATAGCAGACAGCTCTTTGTAAGCTATGATGAAACTGGTTGAATGCTTTGAGAAGGAGGTCCAAGAAAGAGGGACAAATAGAGACAAAGCGAGAGAGTGTGAGAGAGGGTTGAGTGGAAGGTGTACGGTGGACGGTGGCAGGGAAGGGGGGAGGAGGAATCATGATATTTACAACGATTGGCAGGACCGCAGCAGGCAAGTATCGATATTTCGATACGCCTGGCAAATTGAAAAATAACTTGACAGCGCCAATGCAACCAACCAGCTGAACCAGTTGGCAGTTTTGTAAATCCAAAAGCAACCACAACTTGAACTTGCACTTGTCTTCGCTTTGGGAGTATCTGTTTTTAGTATGTGTGTGTTTGTGTGTGTGTGTGTGTGTATCGGTGTGTGTGGCATGCGCCTTGAACATCGAACAAAACGTATTTACAGCGACACCTCCTTCAACTGACGATCACGACGACTTGAGAGACCGCGGGGCACTTTAAAGCGGTCGCATAAATCAAAGCGATAGCTGCCTGCTATAGCGAAGGAGTTGAAGGAGGTGGAGAAAAACCGCCAGAGCTCAAACAGTTTTTTTTTGGCTTTTATCGGTAAATGCCACAACGGAAATGTTGATGCTGCTTGCAACACAGCGATTGCAGTGCATTGAACTGCCATGAGAGTTCAGCAACAGCAGCGGCACCACCATGAAGCATATCAATTATTGTTATTGTTAGCTAAGGAAAAGGAAGCAAAGACTGCGATGATGATGGCGACAACGACGGCGATGTCAACAGCAAGAGCAACAGCAAGAGCAACAGCAACAGCAACAGCAGCGGCAGCGGCTAAGGCAACGACAGTGCGTCGCCCATTCCAAAAATATCGCATATGAATAAAAGAAAAGGCGCCTCTGATATGCTTGCAAGTGTTGCATTGATAAAGGCCAGCCATTGATTTATGTATATATGTATGTATATACATATACATATACATATATGTATACATACGTATGTTTTATTTGCATTTGAATTGCTGCGCCAGGAAACGTCAACGTCACATGAATCACAAGCAGTTAAGGCCAATTGCAATGGCGTTGAAAGCGAAACCGGCGAAAAAGGAGTCAAAACAGCAGCCACAACGGCAACAACAACAACAACACTAAGTAGACGTGACTCAGCAGCAGAACAAAGACACTAAGGCAGCACCAAAGAGAGCAAGGGAAAGAGCGAGAGAGACAGACGACAGCAAGTATTGTTTGCAAAACAAAAAAAAAAAAAAAAAACTTCCATAAAAACAAAACAAAAGAAAAGGAAAAAGGGTAAAGAATGTCAAAAATGTAGCTACGAAACTTGTATACCCTCACAAATAGAGAGCTTCAAAATAGCAATGATATCATACATAATCGATAAGGGAAATGTAGCAATTGTCATTTAAAGGAAATAACCTAAGATAAAACATAAAGCACAAATGGCAAATTGCAGACAGTTTCCACAATTAGAATCCACATGGATGCTACACGCGACAAATGGCATGAGATAGTCGTGCATATTTTATGTCTAAATCAAAAGCAAATGCAATTAGGAAACGGCAAAGGGACGCACAACTGAAACTCACACACCCTCAACATCCTTAAACCAATCAACCAAATAATGCGGGTGGAGTATGCGAAGGGTGTGGAGGGTGCGGCGGTTGAGAGTCATCGAAAATGTGCGTAAAGTGCGTTGAGTTTTTGGTTTGTTTCAAGGGCAGCTGCTGCTGCTGCTGTTGTTGTTGTTCTTGTTCTTGTTGTAGTTGTTTTTGTGCTGCCAGCAGCAGCTGCTCTTGATGGCCAAACTGTGTGGGGGTGTGATATGTACATATGTCTGTATGTGTGTATGTATGTACTTGTGGAACACATCTTCACTATATACAGTGAGTGCTCGCTAAACTCAACTGAAGTGTGTGAAAATTTTGTAGAATACCTCATAAAATTACTTTTCTATTGTTTAAGAATGTTTTGTGACTTTCTGTAAATAATGTTTTTATTTTGTTCGATTTGTTTGCTCAATATTGAATCATAAAAGAATTCAATGATTCATTTATTCAATAAATTGACTAAGACCACATTTAACAACATTGCAGCATATGGTTTATGCTTGTGATTAGTCATTCAACACTGTAAGTGTTCACTGTATGTCTTAAGCAGACTGTCTCGCGACAATGGGGCTTCCAACAATGCATTAAGCAGGAGTTAAGGAAAAGTAAAGTGAAGTGAAGCATATGTGTGCGTGTGTGTGTGTGTGTGTGTGTGTGTGTCGTTGTGTGTCTGGGTGTGTGTATATACCTGATTTCCGGCGCGGAACGGAAGCATTCGATTGCCAGCCCGTAAGAACATACGCAAATGGTTGACAATGCAACCCAACGAAACAGCGACGGAGACGGTGACAAAGACGACGACGACGACAGAGACGGAGACGGCGGCCGTTGCCATTAACACAAAACGTGACTCCGCGGGCAGCGGGAGAGGGACAGCGAGCGGTGAGCATTTATTGTCTGTATTTCTGCCTGGCATACAAATTGCTAATTGCGCTGGCAACGCCGCTGCCGCTGCCGCTGTCGTGTTGCCAATGCAAATCCTGATAGAGAGAATTATTGATTTGCCAGCAACAATAAAGGTAGAACGAGGGCACATTGGAAGGGGTTGCCGCGTGCACAATGAAGCTGAAACGAAAACACAGCGGCAGCAGCAGTGCTCGCAACAACAGCCTGAGGTTGGGGGAGGGGTAGCAAATGAACTTCGTTTGCGGGGTAGTCTGCCTGTCGTCGTATAAAGTACACGCCCCAGCGCATCATCGCTGGAAGGAGCTGGAGTAGCCGCAGGAGCAGTTGAAGAGGGGGAGGAAAATGAAGCTGCAGGCAGGCGGGCAGGCAGGCAGGCGTACAACAGATACACACGAATTTTCGTACATTTTCCAAGGAACAAAGGAAAATGTACATGCAAACATTGAGATTTGGTCCTGCAAAAAGTTTGTACTTTTCGAACCAAAGTCGCATCTCTAAAACTCATACATACATATGCACATACACATACATATATGTATATATGTTGGTATTTGAAATTCTCTATCTGGCGTCTGGGGCGGGGCCCAAGGAAAGCAGCTAGACACGTTAATAAAGGTGATTGGCGACAACAATAAAATATGTACATATGCAGAACAACCGAGAGGACTGTATGTGTGGATTGTAAGCTTGGGTGCGTTTTATATATGTAGTTTAGCTTTTGGCTTCCTGTCTATCTCTGTTTGATTGGAACCAAAGAAGTCGAAGAAACAGAATTCGCGTGAACGTTTACAGGTCGTCATCATTCATCTGGTAACATTGTGCGTGGCGTGGAGAGTGCACGCAAAACCAGAGAAAGAGAGAGAGCGAGCGAACGAACGAACGAACGAGAGCCGCTACAGTGAATGCCAATGTCAAGGCAATTAGCCAAAAGCCGGTTGGAAAAATCAACAACGAGGCGCAGCAAAAACAATGCCAGCAGCATAAGATGAAGAAGAAGCAGAATATCAGCAGAGCTAGTGCTGGAGGGGATAAAGAGTAGCTTGAAAATCGTAAAACAAGGCAAGCGAAAAAAAAAAAATACAAAAAAATACAACAACAAATGCTATGAAATGAAGCAAAAAGTCACAGAGATGCCAGCGACTGTGACGTCGTCTGCCATAGATTTTATGACTTGCAAGAGGTGCGCGCGCCGAAGAGTGATGAATAAGCGAGAGAAGGTGAAGGAGAACGAGGAGGGATGCAACAAGACCAAACTGAAGATGTTGCTCTGTTGGATCTGCGTTACACCTGGAACTGGAGCAGCCAGCCAACACGTCAAAAGTCTGTTTGCGTGTATTGTGTATCACAGAGATAGTGAGAGAGAAAGAAAGAGAGCGAGGGAGAGAGAAAGAGAAAGAAAGAAATGTGATGGAAAGAAGGCCTGAGTGCATTTGGAACCATCTTTGGGCAAGGCACGTTGAAAGGAATTCACTTACTTTCTTTGTTGGTTGCTCACTGCGCCTCGCTGTTGTTGCTCTTGTCAGTTGCAGTTTTTGTTGTTGCTGTTGTTGTTATTGTAACGGCTGTTATCGCTTTGGCTATAGCTTTTTGTTGTTGTTGTTGTTGTTGTAGTTGTTGCTGCTGTTTTGTTGTGGTTGTCACTGAAGCTTCTGCTTTAATTACCGTTTTAATTGCAGTTTTACTTATTATCCTTTGATCGCGCGCTCTCTTCAATCGCTTTGCTCAATAGGTTTAACTTTATTGGCCGTTGCTTTAGTCGTTTTCTATTTGCGCTCCTCTGCTTTTGCCGGTGTTTCTACTACGCCTTGTTTGTCGTCGTGTGTGCGTCGTGTACGTGTGTGTTTGTGTGTAAGCTGTTACACCCTTCACTTCCAATTCGAATTTTGTTGGGTAGAAAAAGAACAAAGTAACTCTTTCCGCAGTTCAAGTTCACTCACATTAAAAAATCAGAAAAAAAACGTAAACAAATCACAGGCAATATTATGAATTTTTGTGTTTATTATGTTGATTGCTTATTCTCAGGTATTTTATGCTGATTTTCGCTTATGTTTGGTGGCGCCTTCACATTCGTATATGCATGTGTATGCGTGTGTGTGAGTGTGCTTGTGCTTGGTATGGCAAAAGGATTTTTCACGATTTCAAATTGGCTGACAGACGCATGCGCGCACAATAGGACGACAAGATTCGTATCAGAAACACAACCACTCACGACTTGCTCTCGAATTGGAATGAAACCCGTTGCAGAGCCATATACAATTTAAATCCACCGCTTTGTAACAGAATGTTAGCGCACTGTTAGCACACAGCCTCTGCGAACGACACATCAAGCCACTGTAAATACAAACAGATGCAATGTAATCGGAGTTAAAAGCAAAGTGAAATGCACAGATAACTAATAGAAGCAACGTTGCATGAACACGAGCAATATAATTGCACAAACAGTTTACGACTCACAAAGACACTGTTTACTTAACAGATCTTGTTAGCACATTGAATTTGGCACTCACAGCACTTGTTATTAAACTGAGAGTATGCGACTCATAAGAGACTGTTAACAGTTCTGTTAAAATCTTTCTAAGATAAATTGAACAGGTTGAATGCGCACTCATAACAGCTGTTACCTTACAGTTTTTCTCTCAACACGTCTTGCCAACTCGGCGAAAGTGCTGTTAGGACGTCGATTTGAAAATGTAACGGTAAATGGGCAAAGGAAATGCGCATAACTTGAATGAACTTGACGAATTGCCGCCACGCAGTTTGGTTTACAGCTAACAGCTAACGTGCAACGTGCAACCTGCAACCTGCAACCGACTGACGGTAACTGCATGCTTGGCAAATCAAGTGGCGCTATGCTCTGTTAATTTTTTGAATGCGATGCGCATGCATCTTCTGGCTGCACTTGGCATTATCGCTAATGCATTTACTTTACATTGTGCACGTTACTTTTTCGGACTTTTCAACGTAATGAGAGTGTGTAAAGTTATCTGTGGTCCAACAATGTCTGCCGCTGGCCAGATTCCGATTTCACCGTCAGTTGTACACGTCATTGCAAATTTAAACGTACCCCGTACCAAATCCTTAAATAAACAATCCATTAATATTTATAATGGTGCAGCCCACTGCCCATTGTACACACAAGCAAAATAATACTTATTTGTACTTACATATGTACAAACATACATACGTATGTATGTATTTACAGTTGCTAATCAGCGGCTTGTGCTCGTCTGCCAGCTTTTTGCTTTGAGAGCTAAAATATTTCGACGTTTCATGCCTAATGATTTTCTGCAATTTTAAACAAGTCAATTATGAGCCGCAAATTAATGTTAGCACGCGGGGCCGCCAAAAAAAAAAGATTCAATTAGAAATATGTACAAGCAAGCATTTTTAGACCCGGTACCCGGTACGGTTCCAATGGCATTTTCAAACTAAAGAAGAAAAACTAAAAAAGAGATCGATTTTCCAAAAAAGAGGCGGGAAAAACTCGAGTAACGGAAGTTCTTTTCAGTTAACGGTTATCGGTTCGAATTGACAATAGAGTTGTCAACGATTGGCAATTCTCGCCAGTTGGCAGCCCCCGTTCAGAGTGGTTAACAGCTGATGCACAGCAGGCAGTCAAGTTGACAGCTTGGTCACAGAACCAGAACAACGCGAATCAAAATCGAAACGAAATAATGCTCAGTTAATTTAAATTTAAATATTTAGTAGTGCTAAATTGATATCGTGTGGTATGGGCGCAGAACTTGCATGCCGTTTTTTTTTTGTTAATATTAAATACTAAAGTGTATTTATCGCTATCCTCTTTTTGGCTCATTTGATTCACATAATCACACAAAATAAAGACTATAACAAAAGTGCCACAGAAAGAGTCGAAACAATATCAAATCAGCAAGCGACCGATTGGACACAACACACATTTTTCTTTTGGGGACTTACAAGCCCAACCGGATCAAGGGGTGGGGGGGGCCAACAAAATATGGCGCGTGTATTACAATAATAATAATTGCAAAACTCGAAATCTAATTTTTGCACAAAAAAGCGACAAATCGACAAAAGGTTGGTCGTTTCCGTAGCCGTAGCTACCCAATTCCCAAACCCAAATAGCCAGCATTAAAAACCAAAAAATAAATATAAATAAAACTGAAGAAAACGCAGTGTAAATAGCAACAAGAATAACAAAACAACAACAACACAAAAAAAATCTTAATCGACGTGTGTCTTCGCTTACTCGTAACGTTTGTCGTGTCTGGTCTCGAGATTTGGCGGGGGTGTTGGGCAGCGCGTGCTCAAAAACTTGCCATATAACATTTCCGCATTTTAAATATCAACAATAGCAATAACAGCGAGAGCAACTATATCAACAATAACAACAACAACACGTTTAGGCTGTGGCTGGCAGTCGCTTTGGGCAGCGGCGCAGCAGCAGCAGCAGCGACAACACCCGGTCGGCGTGTGAACAACAACAGGCCGGGATATACATACATGCATAGAGTAAGCGCCAAGGACACACTTATGAGAAAGAACATATGTACATAAATACACACACAGCCATAAGCAAATGGATGTCCTGGAATTGCTTCGTGCGAGCGCCAATGGCGGTTATAACACATTATTCTCAGATGCTTGGTTTCAATATGTCTCCAAAGAAATCGCAACCACGGTAAGTGTCCAGGCAACACACACTACATTCACACATCTGTACACATATGTATATATACACACATATGTACATACATATATATATATATATACTGTATATACTACATAGTAACAAAACTGTAATGCAAAGCAAAGCAAACACACGTATACACCGATTGTATTTTTCTTTGTTTGGGGGCTCGTCGTGACTCATAAAAAATATCGAGTACGGTTAACGGAGTATGTGATTGTCAGCAAAGGGTGTTTGAAGAGAGCGTAATGACAGAAGGGTTTGGAAGGGGTGGGGTTAATCGCAGGATTGTTAGGAGCTGGTTTGTGTCTTTGCTAAACGATATGCTCTGATCGATTCAGTTTTGTTTTTGTTGTTGTGCTCTCATCTCTCCTATTTTTTGTATGCTATCACATGCGCAAGCATGTGGTCAATGTACATGTGTATGTGTGTACGTGCGTGCATGTGTGTGTACGCTTAGCATTATTGCTGTTTTCTACACACTTCCGTCAACATTTGTTGGCTCTGTTTTGATTTGCAGACAATAGAAAAAGCAACTTATATAAACAAACGCACGCACACCCACCTTCATATACATACATACATATGTACATACATACATACATACATACATACATACATACATACATATTCTGTATGTGTGTTCGTGTGATTGCCTTATCGTTGGACTTGGAGATAATAGCTTAACGCCTGACCCCGAAAGCGCATCAACAGTACTTAGTTTATAACTAATTCAACTGATTAGAGACAATGACATTGGGAATTGGTTCAATTATGGTTTAAGACACAAGCACGTGCAGAAACAACTCCCCAACCTTCTCTTTATGCTGGCAAATCAGTTTACTATAATTCAATTAACCCCTTGGGGCCAATTCAATTTGAAAAAACGCCGATGCCCGGTTACTTGTTGCCATGCGTTGATCCACATACTAATAAAAAAAAAAAAAAGAAAACAAAAAATTGATCGCAGGTGCGTGCGCATACTTACATACTTGCATACATACATAGTACATACATATGTACATACATGTAATCACATACGCACGCAAACAAATACTCATGCATGTCTAAGCATACTTAGAAATTGAAGTTATGCGGAAAATTATTTTTATCGTGACAGCGACAACAACAACAAAAGCAACGGCAATTTCAATTAAACTGAAATAAGACAATCGCAAAATCAATCGTTGGTTGTTTTTGTAATTTTACTTGCGTTTACGATTCCAATTTGAACTATTTTTTTGTTGTTGGCTTTTTTCGCATTGGTTTGGTTTTATTTCTCTGACGCTGCTTAAGTTGTTTTGATTCATATTCGCCGCACTCGCTGAAACCTGTTACAGAAATAAACCATAAACAAATAGCAACAACTACAACAACAACAACGACGACAATAATAAAAGTGCAGCGACGGCCAATGTCAAAAGCAAATACGGAAGAGAAGAGATAGTGCAACGGAAAACAACAACAAGTGTTGGCAGCGCCGTCAACGTCAACATCAACATTAACATTGCATGCAAAGAACAAGAGAGTGAGCGAGCTAGACAGAGAGAACGAGTGACATGCGAGTGAGTCTGTTAAATACACGCTCACACACATGCATAGCTTAACAGACACGTTTATATGAATTCTAAAATGAGGGAGAGTGCAAGAGTGTGCGATAGAGAGAGGAAATGAGAGAAGCGACCGCCTGTTAATGCATTTGCATTTGTTTGTTGGTCTACATTTTGTTTTTATTTTACTTTTCAATTTTTGCACTTGTGTTATTATTCTCTGTTTGTGTATTGCAGATGTATTGGTATGGCGCTCTGCTTGTCATCGGTGTGTTCTTCATCGCCTGGTTCCTGTATTTTAAGCATCTGGCAAGGCTGCGATTGCGCGATGAGATTGCAAGGTCGTTGAGTGCCGTTACCTCAGCATCGGGTGGCGATCATCGTGGCCTGCGCTTTCGCAAGCGCGACAAGATGCTCTTCTATGGCCGTCGCATGCTCCGCAAAATGAAGAACGTAAGCGGGCAAATGTACAGCAGCGGCAAGGGGTACAAGCGTCGTGCCGTTATGCGTTTCGCACGACGCATTCTTCAGCTGCAACGCGAGAATCGTCCGCTGGAAATGAAGACAGTGGAACCACCAGCCGAGTATTTGGAGGAGACCATCGAGGGTAGCGAACGTGTGCCACCCGATGCCCTCTATATGCTCCAGAGCATACGCATCTTTGGGCATTTCGAGAAACCCGTTTTCCTCAAGCTTTGCAAGCACACACAACTCTTGCAATTGATGCCCGGCGATTATCTGTTCAAGATCACAGATCCCGATGATAGCGTATATATTGTCCAATCGGGCTTGATCAATGTCTACATTTGCAATGCCGATGGCAGCACGCTGTCATTGAAAACGGTGCGAAAGGGTGAATCTGTCACATCCTTGCTGAGCTTCATCGATGTGCTGTCCGGCAATTCCAGCTACTACAAGACCGTGACAGCCAAGGCCATTGAGAAATCCGTTGTCATCCGACTGCCCATGCAGGTGAGTTGAGTTGATCATCGATTCAATTGATTCACATATTGTAATGCTTTGTTTTCATTCCAGGCCTTTGAGGAGGTGTTCGAGGAGAATCCGGATGTTATGATACGGGTTATACAGGTGATCATGATACGTTTACAGCGTGTTCTCTTCACCGCACTACGCAACTATCTTGGCTTAAATGCGGAGCTTGTGCAGAATCATATGCGTAGCAAGGGCAGCATAATGCCTGGCACAGCAGCTGGAACCGTCATATCACAATCGTCACAGTCCTCGCGACCGCAGCCGGCACGTCAGACGCCATCGCCGATGTCGCGTCATTCACGGGAGGAGCATACGCTCTCCGATCCGGATCCCAATCCCAATGCGAATGCATTGCTCTTTGCTGAAGTCCATGGCGATGCACCGTACATTGATCTGTATCATCAGCAGCAACAATCGAGTGCCGCTTCTGTGAATCAAACGTCAACGCGTCGCAGCTCAACGGCGCATGCCCCAAACATAGAATCACCCAGCTCCAATATCAATCCCGGCATTAGCTCCATTGATCAACGTCTAGTGCAATCATCCGCTGTGGAAAGCTTGCGCCGTGAATTGGGCTTAAGCGAGGAGGATGCTCACATTATTGAGCCATTTGTCGAGGTGCGTGAACTGGAACCGAATGTGACCCTCATCACTGAAGGCAATGCGGATGATGTATGTGTGTGGTTCGTCATGACCGGCACCTTGGCTGTCTATCAGAGCAATGCGGATGCCACGCGTGCTCTCAAACAGGATAATCGCAATGATATGCTCATACATTTTGTGCATCCCGGTGAAATAGTCGGCGGATTGGCGATGCTAACCGGAGAGGCCAGTGCCTATACCATAAAGGCTCGTAACAACACTCGCATTGCGTACATACGACGTGCTGCGATCTATCAGTGAGTAATACTACAGCAATAATAAGTGTTATTAGACTAACTTTAAACTACGTTAAGTTACAAATTTGCATAGAGAACCAGATGCGTTTGGTTTGCTTTAAATTGAAGTAACTTGCGTTAAGGTTGCAGTATTTTATCTGTGAAACACACGCTGTTAACAGTCTGTAAACTTGAAATGTTAAGCTACTCTCATTTGCAAATGTTGCTTGAACTTTGAGATCTTCTTTACTTTATCAACTTTATACTTAATCTATCGTTTTCTCTGAGTTTTTTAACTGTGTTAAATTTATAGTTATTTGTCTTTGAATCTATTCTTCATATAAATCGCATTAGCTCACTGTTAACTTGAAATGTTAAGCTACTCGCATTAGCAAATGTTACTGATACTTTAAAAAGATGGAGCAGCCTCACACTCCGCTTCTTCAACTATTTGTATGTTCCAAAATTATGCCAGATTAACATATTCATCTTCTTTCAGAATAATGCGTCAACGTCCACGTATCGTCCTGGATCTGGGCAATGGTGTCGTGCGTCGACTGTCGCCTTTGGTGCGTCAATGTGACTATGCGCTGGATTGGATATTTCTGGAGTCGGGACGAGCTGTCTATCGGCAGGACGAGAGCAGTGATAGCACATACATTGTGTTGAGTGGACGCATGCGTTCTGTGATCACACATCCGGGTGGCAAGAAGGAAATTGTCGGTGAATATGGCAAGGGGGATCTGGTGGGCATTGTGGAAATGATCACCGAAACGTCACGCACCACAACCGTGATGGCGGTGCGTGATTCCGAGTTGGCCAAACTGCCCGAGGGTCTGTTCAATGCAATCAAATTGCGTTATCCGATTGTGGTCACCAGACTAATCAGTTTCCTCAGTCATCGTTTCCTGGGATCGATGCAAACGCGTGGCAGCAACACGAGCGGTGCGCCCGTCGAAGCGAATCCCGTAACGCACAAATATTCAACGGTGGCGCTGGTACCCATTACGGATGATGTGCCACTGACGCCATTCACCTATGAGCTGTATCATTCACTTTGTGCCATTGGTAAGCAGACATTGTCAGTGATTCGATGATATCTTAACTTGCATATGCTTTCGTTGAACAGGTCCTGTGCTGCGTCTTACCTCGGAGGTGGTGCGCAAACAGTTGGGCGTCAACATCTTTGAGGCGGCCAACGAATATCGATTGACATCGTGGCTGGCCCAGCAGGAGGATCGCAACATTATAACGTTATATCAATGCGACAGCTCGTTGAGTCCTTGGACACAGCGTTGCATGCGTCAGGCGGATGTTGTGCTGATTGTTGGGCTCGGTGAGCGTTCACATTTGGTGGGCAAATTCGAGCGTGAGATCGATAAGCTGGCAATGCGTACGCAAAAGGAACTGGTGCTCCTCTATCCGGAAACAACAAATGCCAAGCCGGCCAATACATTGAGCTGGCTAAATGCACGTCCCTGGGTAACCAAACATCATCATGTGCTCTGTGTTAAGCGCATCTTTACGCGCAAAAGCCAATATCGCATTGTAGGTTATCCATGTGAAATCTTCTTCTTCAGGCATCACAGTGTCTCCTCTAATCACATTTCCCCCCTCCATTCGTGCTCTTGTGTCTTCCCTTTAGAATGATCTCTACAGTCGTGTGCTGCTTTCTGAACCGAATATGCATTCCGATTTCTCACGTCTTGCCCGCTGGTTAACCGGCAACTCTATTGGACTTGTGCTCGGCGGTGGTGGTGCACGTGGTGCCGCCCACATTGGCATGCTGAAGGCCATACAGGAGGCGGGCATACCCATTGATATGGTCGGTGGTGTCAGCATTGGTGCATTGATGGGCGCCCTCTGGTGTTCGGAGCGCAACATTACAACCGTTACACAGAAGGCGCGAGAATGGTCAAAAGTATGTCCTTGTCTCTTTCCACTACAAAGTGAATACAAAAATTTAAATATAACTTTTAATTTAAATATTAATATATTATTTAGGTTTTTGTTATTTACTTTGTTGATTAATATAAATTTTCTATAATATTTTCGCATCTGTTGCAGAAAATGACGAAATGGTTCCTTCAACTGCTGGACCTCACCTATCCCATAACATCGATGTTCTCGGGCCGTGAGTTCAACAAGACCATACACGATACCTTTGGGGATGTGAGCATCGAGGATCTGTGGATACCGTATTTTACGCTAACCACAGACATAACCGCCAGCTGTCATCGCATTCACACCAACGGTGAGTGCCGTCTGTTGCGGTTGCTGCTTTTATGCTTTTGTCTCATTTACTCTCATTTAGCTGCTCGTTTTGTAGCGTTTTCATTATTGTTCTCTTTAGCTTAAGTCTTTTCTTCTCTGTCACTCTCTCTCTCTCTCTCTCTATTGCTTATTTGGGATTTTTGATTATTATTAATTGTTTGGCTTGGTGTTTGTTACATTTACGTATGTATGTATGTACGCAGCTTGTACGACAAACGCATATGCACACCCATACACACACACACCCGCTCACGTACACACGCCCACACAGTCACATTCATACATAGCTAAGCGCACTTAAGAGAGACAACACCCACGCACTTAACTAAAGAGACACATTTGATCTCTTTACATGTCGCCATTTTGTCTGTAGCTCAGTTGAGGCTCCTTATTGTTGTTCTTATTGTCATTGTTATTGTACCTTAACATTGTTGCTTTCTATGGCAACATCTCAGTTTTATCCAACGGTTTTTAGATGCAGTGGGAAAGCTGATATACATCTTTACATCTACATCTTTAAAGATTTTTATTTTAATTTTACTACTTATTGTTGTTTGCGGTGTGGTTTCTGTTGATGTTTTATACGACATACGTGCATACATAGTTATGTTTATAGTATGTGTGGATGTGTCCTTGTTGTGCCTTCTTATTAGATAAAAAAATAAAATGGCTGCCGAATATGCGTAATTAATGAAAAATCCCATTGATCTCTCGCTCGCTCACACTGCTCAAAACTCAAAGCTCTTTCTCTCTCTCTCTCCCCTCTCTATTTATTTTTCCACATATAACACACTAAAACACACACAAACACACAACACATACACATGCATTAACATGCTCGCTCACTTGCCAATTAAACTGTCGCAGGATCTCTGTGGCGTTATGTGCGCTCCTCAATGTCACTCAGCGGCTATATGCCACCGCTATGCGATCCACAAGATGGACATCTTCTGCTGGATGGCGGCTATGTAAATAATTTGCCAGGTAAATAGCAAACATCAACTTAAAAAAAAAAAAAAAAAGTAAATAAGAAAAATAGAAACACTCGATAATCTTTTCTTTCAATATCAATTTTCAATTTAGAGCTGTTGGTGGCACAGAGAGCGCAGAGTGTTGGATAAAATTTGTCTATGACCGTAACTGTAATTGTTCATTACTGTGTATACATACATACATGTTCGTTTATTCCCCCTCCCCTACAAATAATGCATTCCCATGTCCTCTCATTCAGTTGATTGTTGATGCTGCCAATATCATTAACAAGTGGCAACGCCATTATTGTTAGTCAACCACCGTGGATCGTGGATCTTAAAGTTGCCATTTTGAGATTGTCTCTCACGCACTCCCACACACACACAGACACATATGCATACACAAAATACACAGACAAAGACTGAGTACAATATTTTAGTTAATTATTGCTGTAATTAAAATTTGATTTGTAATCGTTTCACATGTGCAATTTAGTTATGTATATATATCCTATATATAAATAAATACTTTCATACACACAGGCATACCAATTTAACATACGTATATTTAGCAAACATATTTAGTTGAATTTTTTTAGTTGTTGTATATTTGTATTTGTATGTGTTTTATTTTTTATGTAATACAATCAATACAAAAAAAAGAAGTACAAATAATAAACGTAACATGATCATCATTGTAGTTTAGCACAAGAGTAAATGAATTCAAAATGCACACACATGCACACACGCACACGTAAACACACACAAATACACTCACACAACAACGGCAATAAAACTGTGTATTCTTTCTCTCTTTTTTCTCTCATACACTCATACACATACCCACACCACCCACTAAAAAAAAAAACAAATGCATATGTGTATCGTATGTTTTACTCTCTGCGTTTTGTCCCTTTTCGATTGTGATGACCATTTGTCAGGTCATCTGTGGCGGTATTGTCGCGCCAGCATGTCCATTGCTGGCGTCTTTCCCCCTTCTGTGACTATCGTGACGGGCATTTGCTGCTCGATGGATGCTACACAAACAATGTGCCAGGTAAAAATCACAGTTAACAGAATCCAACACTCTCTTCTGCTCTCTTCTGGTGCTCAGCAGCTCGACATACATACATATGTATTTATCGATATCTGTTTTGCTGTTGCTAATCGTTTACATGTGTACATTTGTATGTACATTACATTACATTCCACTCTCAATCCACAATTACAACAACAACAACAACAACAACTTAGCTGATGTGATGCACAATTTGGGAGCCGCACACATAATTGCCATTGATGTGGGCTCACAGGATGATACGGATCTGACCAATTATGGCGATGATCTTAGTGGCTGGTGGTTACTCTACAAAAAATGGAATCCCTTCACATCGCCGGTGAAAGTGCCCGATCTGCCGGACATACAATCGCGTCTCGCCTACGTGTCCTGCGTGCGTCAACTGGAGGTAAATGTTGTGTTCAGCCTGTTTCATACAAATCACGATTAATGTCCAATTCGAAATGCTTGCAGGAGGTGAAGAACTCGGACTACTGCGAGTACATCAGGCCGCCCATAGATAAGTATAAGACTCTGGCTTTTGGCAGCTTCGATGAGATCAGGGATGTGGGCTATGTGTTTGGTAAGAACTACTTTGATAGCATGGCCAAGGCGGGACGCTTGGGCCGGTTTAATCAATGGTTCAACAAGGAGCCACCCAAGCGTGGCAATCACGCATCCCTCAATGAATACACGTTCATTGATCTGGCGCAGATTGTGTGCAAATTGCCGGAGACACATGTACAACACACGGCTGACATATTCAGTGAGGATGAGGACTTTGATGGTTACATATCGGAGCCAACAACGCTGAATATGGTAAGCACCAAAAACGATGCAACGAATTTTTTTTAAATTAACTATTTATTATATGTGTTCATCCATTGTCTGGACAGGATCGGCGTCGCATACAGGTGCCGCGTGCTGGCAACTCGTTATCCTTCTCAGAGACTGAAATGGACTCCGATGTGGAGATCGATCTGGAGCTGGAGCGCAAAGTGGACAAGGCCACACAATCGACGCCGCCAACGCCAACAAAACGTAGCGCATTGACGCCAACGCCCAGTCAGCTGAACTTGGTCCCGGTGGCGTTCAATAGCAGCGATCCAGGAATGGAGAAACACGACAGGGAGCAGTTGCAGAAGTCGATTGATGGCATGCAACGGGACAGCAATGTGACGTTGCAGGCAGCCGCTGTTATGGCCGAGGCGACAACCCAAACAGCGCCAGCATCCGAAGAAGATGAGGCCAAAGTGGCACACGAGAAGGCGGCTAAAAGCAAGGATGGTGGCAAAGACAAGGTCAAAGACAAGGAGAAAGAGAAAGAGAAAGACAAGGATAAGGATAAGGATAAGGACAAAGACAAGAAGGATAAAAAGAACAAAAAGGAGAAAAAGGACAAGAAGGGGGAATTGAATGACAAATAACGATACCAAAAACTAGCTATAAACTGAAGACGCTAACGTCTGTCTGAGATATTTTATTTCGTAGTTCGTAGTTACAGGAGCCGAAACAGGAGCAGGAGCCGAAAGAGGAACAGCATCAGCAACAGCAGGAGCGGGAGCAGAACCGATAAAGGACGCAAAGGAAATCAAAGAGAATTGGCAAATGGAAATGGAAAGCAAAGCAAATGGAAATGGAAATGAAAATGGAAATGTAAAGGAAAGACAAGAGGAGGGAAGTAACGACCGTCAACACCCGCCCAAAATCAAATCTCCGAAGTTATGTAATAACGACAAATGAATTCGTTATCGCTTAGATATAAGTGTAAATCAATAATATGAATAATTAGGCTTAGCTTTAGGTAATCCCCACACCTCACTCTCCCCCCACCCCCCACGACACCAATATGGTGGCACAATAGACAGAGACAGAGAAACAGACAGAGCAGGAGACATACAAACACAGACAGACAGACAGAGACAGAGAGAGTATCAGCGCAACGGATACACAAAACTATTTGCACTTGAAACAGTTCACAGACCATGTACATATTAACCATATATATATGTATATACATATATATATATATAGGACTATATATATTTTTACTGATCCAATATACATACGTATATATACATATATATATATATATATATATGTATAGAAATAAGCAAGTCCATTTACATGCCACATTCATAAGGTATGCGAGGTGTGTATGTAATGTTTGCCATGCACCACCACCAACAATAATAACAACAACAACACCCCCCCCAACTCTACCAGCCCATTCTTTTCCCCTCCACATATATAAACGAAGAAGAGAAGAAGCAGCAGAAAAGGAAAATCTAAGCAACCTTATAGCAGCCCTAAGTACCCAAGAACACACACGCACACACAAAACACCTATTTAGTTATAATTATGAAAATTGTTTGTTTTTATGGTCGAATTTTTTAAGATGAGCAAGCAAATAAATGTAAAACAATTTGAAAGTACAATACTAAAACGTTTACAAATTCATTAAATGTGAAATCTTTAATCTCATATATAATATATATAGTATATTTAGGAAAAGACAAAGAAAGGCATTTACGATCCCGAATTTAATCAAATCTGACGAATATCAAAGATTGTGCTTTGTACCTTTGTAAAGCGAATGCAAGTCAACGTCAAACACATGCTATATATTGTGTCAGATAATGCAAATTTCGTTGCCTCAATATCCCGATAAGGCTATAGGTCAGTTAAGCGCTATGTGGAACTTCATTTACGTCATATAGTATATATTTAATTATTTCCAGTTTGAAGCAGTTTAAAAAAAACACAACAAAGTTGCCACCAAACACTTAAAATCAGCCATTGTAACAGCAACGTTGCCACCTATTTAAAACTTTTTGCCAAGCACATAGAAGAATGACACAAAGTTATGCAGAATTTGAAATTGAATTGAATTATAGCAATTAACCAGTTTAATACATTTTTTGTTTTGTTTAGCATTTTGATGAGAGCACATTAAATTAAGCATAATAACCTCACTGATAGAAAGCAATAAGAAGGATTATCCGCCCGAATTATGAGACTGTATTCTTAGTAGAAAATACAAAACTTCGATATATGTACATACATACATACACATATAGTATAACTCAGAATGTGTTAGCGCCAAGAGACTTAAGTTATAACTCGCGCATTAACAGTTCATCAATGAGTTCGGCTAGGAAACGTGAATCAATCACTTGCTGTGACACGGACAACGGCTGCGCATTCAAAGCCGCCGTTGAATTGAATTCATTGGGCAATTCGAATTGGGCTGGCCACGATTCCGATGCCGTTGGACATGCTTCGTAGATATAAACAAATTCTCCATCCTCCAGAATGTGCAAATTGTTGTCAATTGTTGGACATTGTCTTAAATTACCTGAATACCATTGACTTAGAAAATTCAAATTAACATTTTTCGTTTTCTGGTGCGCCGACGCCACTGGCAGTTTTGTTGACATCGATATTGGTGTATGCATTTGATGCATATTCACCTGATGCCCCACAACAAGCAACTCGAGTGGCGCCTTAGTTGCATTAGCTGGTTTTTTGCATTTGCTTCTGTTGATCTTTTGCTTGGGCGCCATTTTATTTGACGCAGACTGCGACTGCGCCGTTGGCTTTGCGGCTGACGCAGCTTTTGGTTTCATGGCTGCTGCTGCTGATGCTGCTGCGGCTCTTGGTAATGCTGCTGACGAGTGTAAATGTGGCAACTTGATCTGCGAGTTGTGCTTTACGTTAATTGGTGGCATTGCATTTTTGCCAATTAGCAGCTGCTTTGTTCGTTTGACTTCGGCAATTGGAATTGTTCCCTCCAACTGTCGACAAGATGGCGGCAATTTTTTCGCCGCAGCGTTGCCAAATCGCTGCTTTTTGCTAATATTCGAATTCGCCATATCCATTTGAAAGTTGCGCTTGATTTTTCTATTTCCTTAATTAATGTAATTTTGGTTGATTCCAACAGGTTTTTTTTATTTTTTAAATTGATGTTTACACAATAAAATTTAGATTCCGATTGAATGCTAAAGCAATGTTTTTTTTCTTAGTTCGACACTTTGAGTGCGCTGGACGAGTTGTCAAATTGCGCCTAATTTTGTATTGAAAATGGAAAATGGAAAACAAGCCTTATAATTTGTTCAAACATGTTGTATTTATTATTCATAAATTGTTCATATTCAATTTATTTAAGGGATTGCGCTTGATGCACATGTGCTATAACCATCGATATATTATCGATTAACATATCGATTAGCGTGTCTAAGCCAGTATTAATTCGTTTTGTATATTTGTATATATATATATATATATATATATATATATTTATATCCTTATATACGTAAATATACACTATAATTGTTATTATATCAACGCAAAACCAAAAAAATTCGATATATCATTAAAAACTATGCGAAAAAAAATTAGTTTTTTTTATTAATATATTATATATAGATAGGTATATATATATATATATATATATATATATATATATGTGTGTGTGTGTGTTATTTATGAATGTATATATCTAATTCTGTTTCCGCTAATCAACTTTGACGTTTCTTTCTTAAATTTACAAATGTTCAATACATATATTTCCATATATAGACATATGTAAATTTTGTGTATATATGTATGTAGTATAAATCTCAATAGATTATTACAATAATTGAAAGTTGAGTTGTTAATTTAATAATATTTACAATTACACTGCGCCACAAACACAAAGATCAACAAACAACGAAGAGAACTGATTATATGAATAGAAATATGCAAAAACACCACACACACTATTTCACAACTATAAATATAAATATAACTATATAAAAAAAAAAAAAAAAACTATAGAAGTTGCAGAATGAAAAATATAGAACTGGATTGAACACAATTGTATAAAGACAAGCTTACCGCAAGCTATAGGAGAGAAAGAGAGGCAGAATAGGGATTAAAGTATGCAAAAAAAAAAGCGTTAACACTTTTAATAGATTGTGTTTCAAAATTTGATTAAACCATAAAAATACAATTTTAATATATATATGTATATATTTGTTGCTTTTGTTTCTTTGCTACGAATTGACAATTTAGTTAAGCTGCCGAGTTTTGCTTAAATCTAGTTTTGAGATTCCAATTAAACACAAACTTTTTGTATATATATATATATTTATATGTATATATAAGAAAAAAAAAAAAAAAAAAAAAAAAAACAACGCTAGAGTACTGAATACCCTCAATGTTTGCAATCGAAGAGAATTTTTTGTTCGCAATAAATCTCTTGCTCTTTCTCTTCCATTTCACAATTTGTTCGTTTTTATACAATTGTACATTAAACAATTATTATTAATAACTAATAACAAATTCACAAACATTTTCACAATTACGCTCAATCAATATCAATCAATCAAACAATCAATCAATCAATATTGCTGGTTACATTGCCATTTAAACGCTTTCACTTTCCATTTGTTGTCTTCTAATTTTCTACGCAAAAATTCACAATACGCTTTTCGTTAACATTTTCTTATTCTTTTTTGTGTTTTCATTGTTATTTTGATTATTATTATAACTTTTTAAATGTTTTATATATTAAATTGGTAAATATATATATATATATATATGAATATATATATTTCTGATTATATATAGATAGATATATATATATATATATATATATATATATATGAATATATATATTTCTGATTATATATAGATAGATATATATATATATATATATATATATATATATATATATATATATATATATATATATATATATATTAATATATTAACTATATGAATTTCAATTTCTTCGTTTTCGTTTTTTACATGCACAAACTCATGAGGCCAAAGGTTGTTGTTGTTGTTGTTTTAAATATTTTGTTGAGTCTGTGTGAGTGTGCCTGTGTGTGTGTGTGTGTTGTGTGTGTGTTATTGTGTGTGTGTAGCTTAAATAAACCTAACCAAATATCAAGACTTAATGACTAAATACATACATATATATACATACATACACATATATACATACATATATATATATTTAGTTCGATTCAACGCAACACTAGTTAGAGAGAGAGTGAGAGAGAGAGAGTGTGTGTGTGTGACAGAGTCTCGTAGACATAGAATATTTAAGAAAATTCATTTTGATTTGTATATATATAATATTTTATATAGGTGCAATATGTTTATGTATATTTTACATAGTTATATTTCTTATGAAAACATATATATCTATATATGTATATATATATATATATCTATATATGTATATATATGCTGTATATTATATATCTCTATATATGCATGTATGTATATGTGTAAGTATGTATATTTTAAATATGACTCTTAATATCAATATCAGTTGCATTTGCTGCTCATCACCCTCTATCCATATATATCTATTCATCTATACACACACATATATACACATACATATATACATATATATATATACATATACATATATATATATATATATATATACATGTACAAACACATATGTATATATCCGTATCCATTGTCCATTTATTCCGGATGTGGCGCAACTTGAAATTTGTTGTTTTATTTTTTTGTTTTGTATTTTCTTTTTGTTTAGTTTTTGTTTTTTTTTTTTTTTTTTTTTTTTTGTATAGCACAAATGTTTTAAATAAGGGTTCCTCCAGCCAGATGTGGGAAGTTTAAAAGACAAGTGTAGATGATGGTGGTGGGGAGGGAAAGGGAGGGGCTGGGAGAATTTGGTTATTTCCTTCGTAATTTTTGTAACGCTTCAAGTTGAATTTGGGTCTCGTTCTCTTTCTCGTTCTCGTTTTCGGTTTCGGTTGCGATTTCGTTAACCTTTTCGATTTGGGAGTTTTCCATTTTTTTTTTTAGTCTGTTTTTTTTTTTGTCTTTAGATCTGGCCAACCAGCTCCTGTATGCTGCGCAATAAGTCTTCCATGTTTCACAAGAGATCACGATGGAACACCCACGTGTGCTTGGTGTGCGCAAACTTATGTGACAGCCACTGTGATTCCAAGAGATTGAAGCGATCCTGGCTCAGATAAAGCGGTTTGCCGCGTCTACAAAACAAAACAAAAATTGAAATCAAATTGTTGTAAATACAATTTAAAACAATAATGAAATAAAATTGTGTTCGGCACGCCGAAGAATTGATACCCTTGCAGTTTCGCTCCTCATATATATATACATATATACTTATTTATATATGTATATACATATCTACTTTGTACTATATAAGAAGCACTGCAAGAGTATAACAGGGTGCAAGACTATTCTTCTGCTCACTTGAGATCACGATCCTCCTCATCGAAATCATCCAGATAGAGCGAGCCCCAGAGGCAAGCGCGTCTGCCCCTGATGACAATGATGTACGTGGAGGTGACCACCAGGAAGATGCCAATGCCGCCGCCGCATGATAATGTGTGCTGTAAATGTGATAAGTGTGATAAGATTGCTGTTGTTAATCTCGCAAACACTTGTTACTTACCCGCACTGCCTCACAGCATTCCTTTTCGGCGCAACAGTTTTGCTTGAGGCACACAATCGTGCCACACAGCAGACAGATGGAACTCTCCTTGGGCACCTTGTAGCAGTTGAGGCAAGGCCGTTCGTGATAGTACTGCGGATGGACAAACAGATGTGGCAACAATTAGTAATCATTTCAAATGCACGACAAATTCATAGAGGAAAACTACAGTCGAGTCTGCTCAACTGTGAGATACTCTAGCGTATAAAGAAAGAAATGAACAAAGTAAAGAGTGAAAGATAATAACTTCAGCTTACTCTTATTAACAGTTGTTAAGTTCGTCATGATGATTCTAAAGAACAACAAGTTTTAACTAACATTTATCTGTTAGTTACTCTCTGTTAAGTTACTCTCATTAACAGCTGGCTTATCTTTCTCTCTCTCTTTTTCTATCTTTCTCTCTTTCTCTCTCTCTCTCTCTCTCCCTCTTTTACTGACACTCATCAACCCATGTTAAGTTATTTCTATCAACAGTTGTAACTAACATTTCCCAGCCTCTGTTAGGCTACTCTCGTTAACAGCTGTTAACAGCTTAATTGAATTGATTGTGCTGCACTTACGGTAAACAGACGCTCGTATTCGCGTGGCAACTTGAGGAGACGCGGCTGCTGCCACAACGAGTGCTGATTCATGAGTATCAACTCTCGGACCGTCTCTGTGGGGGGATGCACGTCCATTAGCTGCTTGCACCAGAATTGCGGCAATGTTTGCTCCGTGCCGGGTATAAAGCACAATCCCTTGGATGCATTAAAGCAATCCCAGTCCATGGAATCTGTGACCAATTCCAGATAATAAACGAGACGCACAAATTCCAAGCCCGGAGCCGAAATCTCTGGCATCTCATGACGATACAAATGTTGACGCAACAAGGCGGCAATGCGTAAAAATGGTAGACACAACGATTGCAGTTGCAGTTCCATGGACTTTAGATTGATCTCCGATGTGGCTGCTGTCGTTGTGGTAGCCACACCGCCACCAACACCACCAACACCACCAACACCACTTGTGCTGCTGCTGCTGCTGCTGCTGTTCGAACTGACGCTGGCGCTGGCACTGGCACTGGCACTGGCACTTGTGCTCGGGATGCTATCGCGTCGCAGATGCGACAAGCGATTCGTTTGATTCAACACCAAGGCCATCGCCTTGCCCAACTCAGCACAGCTCTGTATGGAACCAAATAACGCAGAACTGCCGCGTCGATGGCTGCCACCACTGATGCCAGTTGCTGTCGCTGTTGCTGTTGCCGTTGCGCTGCCACCGCCGGTTGCATCACTTGCCTCCGCTCCCGCATTGCCATAGTGTGCCAGAATGTAATCGCATTCCAGTTCGGTCAGCGTGACGCACAGTTGCACGACAATCTGATAGTAAAGCAAGTTGTACATCACCTTGACCATGCAGGTGAAGTAATCTGCAAATGGAGAATCGAGAATGTCATTAATAACGAATGATCAGAGTTTATGCGAATCACAGAACTATATTTTAACTATCTTAAACATAGAAACAGTGCTCGAAGTTGACCCCTTTTGCTTGTTACATACACTTGCACAAAGTTGAGATATACCCTGGTGCAGGGCATTAAAATTAGTGTCTATTTATTTGCTTGAAAGCATCAAAGAGATTGATAAGATCGCTAATAATCAAAGAGAATGCTTACAATCGAAGTAGCGTGCTGAGAAAAGTGTGAAAACCCGCTGTGCCTGTGGTGCACCTAATAGACCGTTTGTACTGATAAGGTACAGGGTCTAACAATGCAGATAACAGTCGACATACAATTTCTCTAATATATATATATTTACATATATATTCCTTATAATGTTGGAGATGCCTGATTGTGCATGTGATGAACCTAATAGACCCTTTGTACTGTTTAGGTACAGGGTCTAACAATGCAGATAACACTCGACTTGCAATTTCTCTATTATATATACATGTATTTACATATATATTCCTTATAATGTTGGAGATGCCTGATTGTGCATGTGATGAACCTAATAGACCCTTTGTACTGTTTAGGTACAGGGTCTAACAATGCGGATAACAATCGACTTGCAATTTCTCTATTATATATACATGTATTTACATATACATTCCTTATTATGTTGGAGTTGTCTGATTGTGCCTGTGATGCACCTAATAGACCCTTCGTACTGTTTAGGTGCAGGGTCTAACAATGCAGATAACACCGGACATCCAATTTCTCTGCAAACTACAATTGTTCTCCGTTAAGAGCTGAATGCTTTGAGTTGTACTCATAAGTAATATCAATTCATAATCACAATAGCAATAGACTCACCCTGATCGAGATGCAGCGGCGCCAGCAATATGAATTTGAGTAACAATGCAATGGGATCCGCCAGCAGACTAGGTATAAGCTCTCGGCAATGGGCCGGCAATGGTTCCGTATCATTGACTGGCATGCCAGCCAACGAGGCCCAGCTGCTCCACAGTGGCCACTCGACAAGGACACGGACATGCACCGATAGCACATGCAACAGCGGCACAATGCAATCCCGTTTCGGCTTATAACGTGTCGCATTCGATGTGCACAGGGAGCCGCCACGCTGTATGATCTCCGCCTCCAGATTGGTGCGTGCAATCGATGTGACAAAGATGAATAATTTACGGAACGTGATCGATGCACATTTCACCTTGCGCTGGGCAATGTTTGTCATCACCTCCATGGCGTGTCCCATTGCCTCCGTTAGCTTTGTGGGTTGCTTAAAAGTCAAACAAAAGATAAAACACAATGATATGAATGAATTGCATCATCCACACTTACCGGTATCGTTTCGTTCTCCTTGATCAGATCGGTGAGATCGGCGACAAGTTGCTCAAACGGTTGATTCCCGCTGCGCACCAGATGCGTCGGTCTGTCCAATTGTGGACTGAGCGGTAGCACCGAGTTTGAGAGTTGACGACAAACGGGACAATAGAATTCGCCACGATCCTGGACAGGCTGACGTTGTGTTGTATACAGTGTACGCAGGTAGGCTTCCAGGCAACTGAGATGCACATGATGGCCACACGACTGCACATGCACACCATTATCATAGGCCATATTGTTGGATAAATACCAGGATTCATCGCCAAATTTCAAGCTCAATAGATCGGTGCGTCGTGTGAATTCGGTGGCCAGGCTGGTGGTGACAGCCAAACGTTCCTTATCCTCATCATTCAATGGCAATGGCAGACGCTCCACATTCCGTCGCCGATGGCCAACAATGCCACTGGATTCCACCAGCACAACGAGTCCAATCGGATTGGTCTCTGTGCTCGCCGTTGTGCAATTGCAAATGATGCAATCGTATTCCTTCTCACGCGGCTGCTCCTCATACATCGCCTCCTCATCGTCATCCTCCAGTCCATAATCCATATTGTTGGCGGCCGCTGCGGCCGATTGCATAAATTGCTTTTGTTTATTCGCAAAATCCTGCATCATTTTCTGTTGACGTTCGCGTGCCTTTTTGCGACGTTCCTCCTTCTCCTTGGTCTCACGCGCCCGTGCCTCCGCCTGTTTCTCCCGCTGATTGGGCCACAGACGTGTGCGTATATCGTCAATGCTTTGGGCACACTGCTCATCCCGTGTGGCAATCTTCCGCAACAGATTCCCAATGAAGAAGGGACCGTCGCCAATCCTTGAATTGGACACTTGTATGTTCTTGTAGTTGTAGTTGTAATTATAGTTGTGGTTACGCTCCGCGAGCGCTGTGCTCGACGAGGTGCTCGCCTCATTGCAGTCCACCTCCATGGCGGCAACGGCGGCGGCGGCGGCGGCAGCGCTAGTCGAGGCGGAGGACGTCGAGGCGGAAGAAGAGGATGAAGCGGTCGCCGAGGCGGATGCGGAAGTGGAAGTGGAGGGGGGCGGCACTATCATCGCCGCCATCGCTTAGCGAGAAACTATCAAGATTGCCACTCAACTGGGAATGCAACTTCAGCAGCAACGACAATATGCTCTCGTCCATGTGCAGCTCATCCTTGTTGCCCGCACCGCCAATGGCAATGTCCACAGTCCGTTTCCGTGCACCGCTCGCATCGTAGCCCATGCGACCGCCGGGACCCACATTGCCCACACCGACGCCACCGACGCCACCCACGACACCGACACCGCCCACACCCAGAGCATTCGATGGCACAATGTCCATGTTGCTGCTGGGCACTGCAACTGGCAATCTTACACGCTGGAAGGGCAACAGCATCCCACTGCCCGTTGGCGTTGTGGGTGAGAACATTTCATTGGTTTGATTTGTCGCTGTTGATCCAGTGCGTTCTCGATCCCGATCCCGTTCCCTCTCACGTTCGCGCTCCTCGTTCGTTGTCGTCTCGGCGAGCAGTAGATCCCGTCGTATGGCCACCTCCATGCCACTTTCGGGCAATGTTATCTGTTGCAAGGGGAAATGATGAAAATCTGTGGCAGTTGGACTCATATTCATTGCAGCATCATGGCCATCATCGTTGTTATCCTGCAGCAGGACAACACCCGTTTCGGCAACCACCGACAGATCGGGCACTAGAGCCACCTCCATACGCATGCGTGAAATGGCATTGTTCCGCTGCTGTTGTGTCCTTGCCACACTCATCGCTCCGGATGTCTCATCGAGATCATCCAGCCCATAGGTGTCACCAATCATGCGCATTGCCTCCGTATCGACATCAAAGTCCAGATCCGAATAGAAGGGATTCGAGCGATAACTGGACGTGGTCACCTGTGGATCACGGGATTTCAGTGAGACTTTGGTAACCACATGACGCAGATTACAACTGAGATTATCCGTGGGATAGCAATGGAAGAGCTTTGGCGGCTCACGTCGATTGCCGCCATAATAATAACCGGACTTATGCTGCGGCTCACACTCGACCATGGCAACCGGGGAGGGGGATGCTCCCGCTGCAAATGATGAGGCCGCAGCATTAATATCACTGCTCGTCTCCACGGCAATCTCGAGCAGAAAGACAGCCAACGCCAACAGATGCTCGGACACGTCGCGGGTGTGCACGGCCCGAAAGAATATCGACAATATTGTGGAGTGAAAGAGCCGGGAGTTTAATATACGACAGGGATCACTAAAGGAGCTGCCCACCGGCAATGGCAGGCGAAATGGTGGCCAGAGATTGCCGCTAGCTGGCATTTTGTTCTTTGACTTGACATAGTTGGTGAAACGATCCAGCGACGATTGAAAGTCACGCCGATGGACGGCACGCAGCAGGACATGCAATGGATCATAGTATTCCTCCCACACCTCATCGATGGGGGTGAACAGGCCCTGCTCCAGATTCTCTGAGCCACTGGATGGCGCCTTATAGACGGATAGCTTTTTGAGGAACGTCTCGAAATTCTTCGTATGCACATTGCCAGATCGTTCGGGCATCAGTTCAAGCAGCTGTGAATGTGTCTTATTTTCGGTGGAGAGCAATGCGCTAATCTCAATGATGCACTGGGTGGCCTCATCGTTGCCCAAATTGGTGCGACTTGTCACCAACGTGGCCAGGAATGTGAGAAACCCCTCCAGCATCGATGATTGCTCCGGTTTCTGTGGCTGCTTCAATGGCGCCGTCTCCAGCCATTGTCCCACATCAAATAGTTCGATCGTATTTTGCAAAAAGAAATATTGCGACAAATTTGTTGCGCATATTTGCAGAAAGAATAGATCCATATCGGCCATGGAATTGCAAAAGTTCGCCTGTATGTAGGTCATGGCCTGACCTTTGATTTGTAGACCATTGCGCACCCATTTGCCAGCGAGTATTTCATAGAAGAAGCTCTAAAATTATACAAAATTAAGAGATATTATTTGTAAGTGTAAGATATTATACGGTGTCGATTAGTTATCGATAAGGCGCGCGCATAGTTTTCAAACTGGGAATTCTACAACTTGGTGGCAACACTGCACTTACGCATTCATGTTATTATTGTTTGCTCACTCGCACATACACGTTTGACCCCCGTAAAAGAACAAACAACAAAACAAAGACAAAATGTCTTCAACGAGTATATGAAGTAGCAATAAAAACTAATAAACAGCGAGAGCACAGTCACCAGGCAGACAACAGACAACAGACAACATAGCACAGGCCACAGGCCACAGACTACAAGCGAACTCAACTCTCCCATTTGACGCCATTCGCGTTTTGCTTGTCAACTGGCACAGTTGTGTTTGCGTTTGCGTCTGTGTGTGTTTGTGTTGTTTGTGTCTGAGAGAGTAGCTTGAAGAGAGCCGCCATAGTTATTGTAGTTGCAGTAGTTGTTGTTATTGTTGCTGTTGCTGTTGCTGCTGCTGGTGGTTTTTGTCGCTGTTGTTGTTCTTCAGCTTGGTCTATTGCAACTACATATTTAATTTGTATAAAAGAACACAAACACACGCGACGTAAACATGCAGCTGCTGCATATACAGTTGTTGTTGCTACTGTTAACATTTAGTCAGCCCACACCAACGAAGGCGGTTATTGAGGATGTCTTGGATATATTGCATGTTGTCAAAGAGGTAACCACAGGTGTGCTCAAGGCCTGGGATATTGTACAATCATCTCCACTGGCGGCAAATATTGAATTTCCGCTAATGCGGGAAAAGCAACGTAAAGTCTTGCAGCGTCTCAAAGAAGTTAGCCGACAAATTGATCAGACTGAAGCACAGGTAAATTGTTTTTATCTTGCAAACGAGCCAACTAATTAATTGATAAAACAAAAAAAAAAATTCTGATTTTATGTAGCATTCTCAATACGTGGCGATGGCCATTGATTCAATCACGAATGCTATTAGTACAAATATACCGTTAATGGCCAAAATGAACGATATAACGGATACAATGAATCGCATCTCATCGCGTTATCAACAAATGCAAATCTATGAGGCCCACAAGGACAAACTGGAGATGAGCACCCTTGTCACATTTGCGGAATGGACGGTCAGTCCAAATGCTCATTCGGTGCATCATTTAATGGATCGCTTGCATTTGACACTTCTCGGCAATGGTGGCAACGAGGAGAAGCTTAACTCGTCATCTGGGAATTTATTAAGCCAACTGGCATACAACTATGAGGTAAACCATAAATGATATATTCTCTCAGCAGATGCTAATGCCAATCAAAAATGTTGTGTATGACACTTCCTGCATGTTACATGATTCATCCGAGATAAGTTCGGTTTTAGTTAGTTGTGAGAAATCATTCCCAGAAGTGGTCTCAATTGAACTCGACTTTCCGGTCTCGTCGTCAATCGTGTCGCCATTGTGTTTTGTTTATTTTCTTTCTTTCTTTTTTTCGCCAATTTGGCAACCCCAAAAGAAAGTCAAAGAGTTAACTGTGGTATTAGTCATCGCTAATGTAATGGGAAGCAGACACAAAGCAAAGCCAAAGATGAGCCACATTCACACATGCACACACACGCACTCACACATTCAAATAAGTAAATACAAGCACGCATGTGAATTGGCGAAACATTTCGTGCGTCGCAGAATAAATTTATTCATTTAATCAATGAAATTATTTTCAAATTTGCAAATGCTACTAGGTTTACCCCCTCTTACATACACACATGCACGCACCGAGAGGTCAAAGGTCTTGCCTATGGCTAACAAACTAAAAGAACAAAACAAAACAATAACAAATTTCAAGTTGTTTGACCACTCGAAACAGAAGAGGGCCACAAATGCAGCTGCGTTGCCCTCCCACAGAGCTGAGCATCTTTTTTGTTGTCTTTGTTTATAAATTGCAGTGAGCAGTGGTTGGAAATGGCACGCGAGAGAGCCGAATGAGAGCGAGAGAGAGTGAGTGAATGAGTGAGTGTAGGTTGTCGGAAATACATAGCACAGCTGATGCCGACACATTGAAACTGTGACGTCAATAATGTGCAATCGCATATGCGATTTATCGATAACAGGATAAAGTTGATCGTGCATAAAAGTTGCGCCTTAGCTTTTGTTCTCGCCGTTGAGAATTCTTTGTCTCCAAATATGGATATTTTGCTCACGCTCACACACTCATACACTAAGAAGCAGCAGCTTGTATGTAGCAAATACATACAAGCATACATATGTAAGTACTTTTCAACAGCTTGTAGTGTCGTCTGGCAACACAACAAAATAAAGAGCTCCCCAGTCAGTGATTTTCAACGAGCGCAACAACGCGACGGAGAACGAGAACGAAAAGTCAAATACGAACGTGAAGTACAAAAAAAAATACACTCGAGAGTGGCTCAAGGGAGCGAACATACCGACAAGCGGGAGTAAATTCTGATTTGTGTGTGTTGTTGCTGTTGAGTCTAAACTCGCGCGCACACACACACACATGCAAACGCATACAAAATATTTCACAAAAGCCAACAGAGCGGCCGAAAGCAGCAAACAGTATCAACACAACCAGCAACAGAATCGACACAAAGATAAATGCGAATAAAGGAAAAATAAAATGAATCGCGAATAAAATAGTGCAAACTTTTCAGAAACAAAGTAAACCAATTTAATAATTGTGTGCAAAGCAAATAAATATATAATTTACAAAACTGTGCAACCACAGTCTTTGTTTCAAAAGGCTGGCAACGCTTTCGTTCCATAAAGTTACTTTTTTTATTTTTTTTTAATCTTTCATATTGTTTTGGCAAACATTGAAAAAGCACGCGGTGTCAGTGTAATAAAAAGGCAAAATGAAAGAAGGAAATCCCCTGAAATTGGTTTGTGCTGCGGAAAAGACGATGGCGCGCAAGAGCAACATTTTGTCGCGCCCCAACATGTCAATGTCAGCGCTAATGCTAATAACGTTGTTATCGTTGATGATAATGATGTTGGCAAACGATGCTGATGCGCATTCATCTTATATGCAACGCATACCCCCATTGGAGGTGGATGCCCTGCGCAATAAATATTTTGCATTGGAGAAATCGCTTTGGGATTATCTGGGCAAGACGGCGAATAGCCAAAATAACAGGGAGACACAAATCAAAAAGGTCTACGATGCACATTATCAATTTATCAATGAACCGCAGATGAGAAGGAAATTTTATAACGAACAATACAAAATACTGCATCATTACGAATGGACACTCCTGGAGAGTAAATTGTTGCATTTGAATGGTATCTATGATTTCTACAAGGTAATGAGGATGAACATTGCGAAAAGCGATCCAAAATGGGATAACAAAAATAAGTTACACATTTCGTATGCATTTCTCAGGATAATCTAATGAAACAAGTTTCCAGCCATGATCTGGAGGAGCGCGCCGTATTGGATCTCGCCGAGCAAGTGTTGCGCAATGACAAAACCTTCTCGATGTCGCAAATATTTCAGGAAATTGACATTGTGATGGTTAAGCAGACCCTGTACTACAGGGCTTCAGAGGTTAGTTTAACTAATGTAATGGGTTGTAATGTAATTTGCCAATAACGGCTGAACAGTTGCGTTACAGAAGTAATTACATGTTCTGCTCTCTCGTTCCCTCTCCTTCTCACTCACTCTCTTTCTCTCTCTCTGTTTCAATCGGTTGCTTATCACCCCCGAGTTTGATTTGTTGTTTTTGTTTTGCATCCAACAAAAACAACGTTGGAGCGGAAATGGAATGCGCTGACAACCCTGTTTTGTTTTAAATCATTCATATTTCCATATAATAAAAATAATGAGTGAGAGAGCGCGAAAGAGAGCGTATTAAACGGAACGTATGGCAAGTCGCAAGCAAAGCGTAATTGAGATGTGCCATTATCGATAACATCGTTCGTTCGTGTGTGTGTGTTTGTGTGTCTGTGAGGGTGAGCAAGTGTGATTTTCGCAGGAACTTATGGCAGGTCATAAACATAATCGATATCGCAATTCGCAATTATCGAACGAATGAAACTAAATACATATTTTTATTAAATTGCATATGTTTAATGCACTTCTAGCAATCCAAGCATGAAATGTGCAAAATCCAGCAATCGTCGCAACAATTTGTGTATTCACTGTACACGGACATTGCCCTAACCGAACTGAAGGGATACACAATGATGGAGTTCTCATGGATGATGCTACGCGTCTATGGCAAAGGGAATTTCTCCCAGGAAGCGGAACTGATGCGTCGCGACTATGAGAAACGCACCGAGCGTTCGATTAATTTACTTAAAGAGGTGATGCGACGTTCCGAACGCATCGTCTGGCGCTGTGATCCCCCCAAGCATATATCGAATGTAACCTACGATGAGGTAACACGTCTACTACAAGGCTACATTGAGAACGAAGTCGATTTGAACGGTGATGAGACATGCCGTGAGACATGCCCCTATTATCAATCCACACGCAATGAGGGTTGCTTCAAGGAAAAGTTTTGTGCCCGACAACCGAAATGCTCCGGACGCATCTACAACTGTCAGTTTATTGACTCCGACATGTGGGTGTGCCAGGCCCCATTGACTAGCACACGTCGCTATGAATACATTGAATATGAGAATGGACGTGTGCTCGGCCAGCGTAAGCATTGTACCCGTGGCACAACCAAAGCGGACAGCTGGTGGCGTTACTTGTTCTGGCATTGCAGCTACTGTTTCTGCCTTTGCGATGAGCTGGGCATGAAGTCCGATCGTTTCTTTAATCTTCGTGAATCCGTTGCAGATGTCAAGCAAAACAGGCAAGTCTCTCATTCATTCAATTGGCAATCCATTAGCTTAACAATACTCAAAATCCTTACAGAGTGGTCACTGGTTTGCGGTTTGTGAAGAAGAATCGTATATTCCATTTGCAAATACAGGAGGGTAAACTATTGCCACGCGGCGCGATCAATGCCACAACGCTGGCGTGGAAACCGGTAGATGAATACAAAATCTATGATAGAAATGTTGCCAGGGGTATTGATTATCATACAATGAGCTATGAGAGTCGATCGATTGATCTGGATGATATTATGAAATCGGATGATAATAGTTTTGTGGTAACTGGCGTGCGTTTTCGTGTGCTGGGCGCCCATCTCAATCTCGAGGCGCGTCTCAGTGAATTCGATTTCAAGAAAGGTGAACTCATTCAACCGGAAGTGAACAGCGTTTGGCAATCCAATGATAATACCGATGTCAGCGGTGAACGCAGGTGGGTGCAATTCAATCGATCCCATCATAGTTATTAATTTTTTTTTTTTTTAATATATTATCTTCCCTTTGTTTTCATTGTAGACAAAAGTTGAGTACAAGTAATCTGGATGTGCCGTCACGTTCATTTGTCAAATCAGAGTTGAAATCGATGCATAATCAATATATTGAATTTGTCAATTCGGGAATAGACACGGATGCGGCACAGAGTACAATACCATTTATTGATATACAGGATGTTGTCTCAAATCCGCCGGTGCCATTATCCGGCATTGGCATCTATTATAAGGCACAGTTCGGATATGGTGGCTTTGTTGCGCCCAAAATCATCACCTATGATTTCACACCACACGTTCAGGTGCCAAAGACCATTTCCTAAATGTTTGATGTGCACAACACAACACCCCACAGATATATATATATGTAATTCTATAGCTTTCTATGTAGGTCTATAACTAATTTCATTTTTATCTATATATATATAAAAAACCTTTGTGTCGAACAAAGCAACAACACTACACAAAAGTAAAATAAAGAGAAACAAAACACAAAAACATTTGAATCTGCAACTGCAACTGTAGACATAAACAAATTGCGCATAAACAATCGGCATACATACAGAATTATGTACAAATAATAATAATAAAAAGAAAAGATATCAAAAAAATGTCTTAACTAAACATTGGAATACTTTGTTTGTTTTTCTTTTTCGAGGCGAAATATCAAACTAACAACAACAACTAAGCTCAAGTTTCTTCGCCAGCATTTTGTATTCCTGTACTTTGATTTTTAGCTTGTGTTTTGGCAACAAAAACTGTTTATCAAGCATATTCTGTACTTTGATACGTTGCGAAATTTACAGAATCGAAATCAAAACGTCCTCAAAGCAAGAAAACAACAACAACAACAACAGCAACAAACAATGTCAATTCCATCAACAAACTAATCGCATCTTTCCACTACAAAGTTGATGTACATTTTATGCATACATACATTTTAAAGTTTCATAACTGGAAAACAAATATGTAGAAACGTAGTAAAGTGCACATAACTCAATAAGCGTCATGCTAAACATAAATCAATTATAATTTATATATTGTTTTATTAGCATATTAATATTTATTTAGGGATTCTTTGAAATATCGCTGTTCAAAGCAATCACATATATAAATAAATAATAATAAAAACAAACTTCTATGCCAACACTTAAACAATCCTCAATAAATACTTAAGTGAATTCGGCATTATAATAATAAGTAGGGAGTATAATAGATTCTTATAATCCCCCCCCTACGCCACAAAGATGTCTATACATATGAATAGACATACATATACATACATTATAAACATGAGTTTCATTAACTCAATGAACTACAAGCAATCAAAACAGAAAACAATTTCATTTTTGATTATAAATACCTTTGCAGAGATTATTATAGTGGATTAAAAGTGGCGTGGTAGGCCCCATATAGTATATGTATATGTATACAATGTATAATGTAGACAGAACGACGAGCCAGAACTCTCTCTCTCTCTTACTGTTGAAGCTATATTGAGGAATCTATCTTATATAGCTGCCACCGGAGCAATCGTTGGACAACGACGCTTTAGTATGAGCAACTTAGCTGTTTCTTGAGATATATTAACTAAGCTCATAGTTTGTACATCAAATATTGCCCTAAACAAAGCTCAAATCAGACTACTATATCATATAGTTGTTTGTTATGAAAAACTTTGTTGTTATCTCATCTATCCCAATCAAACTCACAAATTGTGTATATAGAGAAGTCTTTTACATACTGACCCCATTTAATACAAATCGTACTACTATATCATACAGTTGCCATAGGAACAATCGCTCTAAATTGAATACAAGGCTCAAATCTTGCGTTCGCATTAAATGTAAAATCGAGAATTGGGAATAGCAATGATATTGCCAATAAAATTAGATTTTGTGCACAAATTGAATTCCATTAACTGCATAAACATCAATCTAAATCAATTTGAATTTGTTTTCGATACGCAATCGACCTTGAAAACCATTGAAATACCCTACACAAATATAGATACACATTGGAATTGTGGACTCACCTGTACACGCAGTGGATGTATCATTAGCAGGGGCAAAATGTCGGGACGCGAGGGCAACACTTCGCTGAGGCTGATGCCCATTTTGGTGACCGCTTGGCAAACAAATGCGGCTAGATAGCGATGCAGTGGAAAATGAAATGAGGCCTGCATCATTTCCTCCTGCAAACAATTAACAATTATTTAACAAATTTGCCCAACATGATAAATGGAATATTGCGATTGTTATACCAGCGAAAGTTTTGGCTCCCTAAAGTAAATGGAGTCGAGCCACTCATGGAGCGTTGTGACACAATAGTTGATGATCTTTTTGGCGAGATGCGCATGTGTGCCGTCCTGCAGATGGGATATGATTGACCACATTGGATATGCGCTTGCCTCCAGTTCGCATGAGAATGCCGCATAGTAACTATTTGGTTCGAATTCCACATGGGATGCCGTCTCCCGTACATTCACATTCATGCCCTGCAGCATTTGAAGAAATTGAAACCACATATCGATGAGATTGTCATCGCGCAGAAAGACCAATGCCACCGACTCGTGTGAGAGAACGTTATTGAAGTCGGAGACGAGTGGCCAATAGCAATGATCCTTCATCACTTGACGCGTGCAGTCAATGACAAAATGGAAATTCTTTGTGGGATCTGAAACAATTGAAAAAGAGAACGCAAATTGAATTTAACGAATTTAAGCGAATGCCTCAAATGAAAGAGAACTTACCATGCAGTGTATTCTGTATGAGTATCTTGGACATCATGAGTTTCAAACTAATGATCATCACATGCAGCAGCGACAACTCATTGACCATCTTGAGGGCCAAACTCTCGTTGGAGAAGAGCTGTACACTCATATGGACGACACGATTGCTGAGCGTGTCGGGATCCCGGGACATTTCCAGCACGGATGGAATGCGACTGTAATGCATCACGAATGTACGGGTCAAATGCTCCTGCAAAATTCAATTAAAAATTTCAATTAGAGAAATAGAGAAAGCGAGCGAAACAATTAATTTTAAGAATTGTTAAACATACCTTGTAGTCCTGATCGGGCAACATGTTGAGCAGGAAGCAAACCAATGTCTGCGGAAATTCAAATTTGAATGTCCAAAATATGAATTCCTCAAGTAGTGTGGTATGCACCAATTTGTTGCCCAGCGCTGGCAAATCACGATACTCATCCGGTGGCTCGGGATTGGGGAAACGATTGACGGCATCCTCATATTTCTCACGATTTGCCTTCAAAAATCGACCATTGCGCGTATCCTGGCAGGGTGTCTCCATAAAATACGAATAGACATCGGCATTGATTAACGTTCGCGTCATCACCTTGCGCATTATTTCACCCATGTTGTTCAAATCGATCAGCATGTTGGCGAATGCCTCGCATGAGTACGATGTGACCACATGCGCCTGCAACGAGGCATCGCTGTGCTCCCGAAAATGCTGCAGCAAACGGAATAACAATTTGGGCATTATCGCCTCAGCGACAGCCAACAGATTGTTGGGTACGGGATCACGATTGACACGATTATTAATGCCATGGTCACTGCAAAAGCCCTCAGCCTTCATAACCGATGTGTCACCGCAATCACAGGCGCCGCCCGCTTGTGATAAGAACATGTTAAAGTCATGGTTTGTATGGTTGCCCTTCTTGAAGCAGTCGCGGCATATGGACATGCATGGTGAAATACCGCAAGTTCGACATCGATATGCCACCACATGTGGCACCCAGACCAAACCGCACTTCGCATGATTATCATAGCTACGAACTGTAAATGAATACAAAACCAAATCAATTGCATTAATTATTTGTAAAGTTATTATTATTTTTCTTAAATTACAATGTATTCGATATGATAATCAAACGTCTCTTATTTTCTTAGAAATTTGTATTACCGCTATCGATAGATTTATATAGTTTCAACGGAAACTAAGATACATATTTCCATTTCAAAGAGGAAATGTGTTAATTGGGCGCAGTTGCAATCGTTGCAGTTCTATCGATCTGAAACATTTATCAATCGGCGTGCCGGTATTTATGACAAGCGATAAAACGATTTGTTATCATGGTTTTAGTATTTATTAAGGAGCAATTTGCGTGCGCTACTTAAGCGTGATCAGCATACCAGGCACAGCCCTAGAAGCAAAATAGAAACATAGAAAACAAAAAATTCCTTGTTGTTGTTGTTTATGTGTAGGGGGATTGGTCGTTTTATTGATTTGATTACATTCCAAAAATAAATGTGATGCACTCATTATTGGCTGCTGACATATTAAATGTTTGTTTTTTTTTTTCTGGTTGCGTGACTTTGTCTTTGGCGTTTGCTTGGCGTGGCCCTCCCGGCTAAAAGGTCAACTGAATGCGGAAGGAAATCAATCGAAAGCAGACAGAAAAAAAAACACCAACAACAACAGCAACAAGCACAGCAGTAAATGGGGCGAAACGGTAAAACTGTTTGACACTGGTTATCGACAAGTTGCCATGCAACTCTGCGTGCGGCTTCTCCTCCCACTTCCACCCACTACAGCCCCGCCCTGACACGATGTTGATGCAGAACTTTTGACGAAATTCGATTAAATCGCCATTTGAAGAATTTTTAACGAATTGAATGAGCAAAAGCAAATGTACAAAGTATATATAGTTGTGTGTATGGGTGTGTGTGTGTGTGTGAAAACTTTTGTCAACAACAACAATAACGGTCAACAAGCAATTGCAAGGCCCCAAAAAGTAGAACAAGAAGAGCGAACAACAACTGCATGCAGATTGCACAGTGGTGCATAGGCGTCATTTATAATGCAAACTGTGTGGCGAAATTTATGTGTATGTTTATATTGTTTGTACCGTGGCAACACTGTGCATAAAACATGGCGTGTCAACAATTGTCAAATCAACAACAATGACGGTCAATAAACTTCTCCTTCCAGTGTACCGCCGGGCAAGTGTGTCTGTCTGAATTGTGAGTGTATGTGTGTGTATGTTTCCATGGCACTAGCACGTAGCATTTTCATTTGCAATTTTGCAATTGTTTGAAATGATTTTCTTTTTTACACACACACACACACAAATGAACATATGTAGCTACTTCTTGGTAAATTACAGCTCAAAAAAATAACTACGAGCAACAAATTAAAAAAGAGAACAATTCGCTCTTACTCTGTGTGTGTCTCTCTTTTGCACACAGGTTCGATGCTAAGTTACAAGGGTGGCCAGTCGCATCAAAAAGGAACAATTTCACACGCATACTAACACACATACGCAGCTGCATATGCGTGCGCGTATTTGGACGGATGCTGCGGAAGCATTACGCAAGGCAAAGTGAATAACAGCTGACAAGCACAAGGTGCAACAGCTAGCCATGTGCTTGTGTGTGTGTGTGTGTGTGTGTGTGTGTGTGTGTGTGTGTGTGTGTGTGTGTGTGTATGTATGTATGTATGTATGTATGACAAGTGGGACAGCGTGTAGCCGCCATTGGGGTTGTCAATGCCCGCGACGCACAATGCCTGGCACAGCAAACGCAGCATTGTAAATAGATAATATAGCCAGATTAAATTTGTGCTAAATGGGCTAAAGTTAACTGATGTGCCTGAGATTATGTGAAAGCATTTGATTAAGAAAAGCTGTGCATATATATGTGTATGTATGTGTGTGAATGATGTTGTTATTGCCTGTTACCATGGCGTTGCACTGTCACGCTGCTTGCACCTTGCTTTTTTACTTGCGTGCCATACCGTGCCCTACAACCATTTCACACAAAAACACTCAGCAACAGCTATTAAGCGCACAGGTAGTATTGCCCATATACACACCAATACACTCGCACACGTGCACGCATACTCATACAAACAGGCACAGCACAGAGCAAATTTCAGGGGCAACGACTTGAGCGATCAGCTGCTTAACCATCAGCCATGGCGCTAACGATAGAAATATCGCTCGCTTCAAACATATCGATAAACATAATTTATTAAATTAACTACATTGTTATTACGCTTTCTCTCTCTCTCTATCCGTCTGCCATTCACACTCGCACTACAGCTCTTTCCATCTCTATCGAATATCTTTTTTTTATATCTGTACTCACCAATTATGACAAATTCCTTGGGTGTACGACCGCCAGCAATTAGCCAGCGTATCCACTCAATATTGTCGGGATTATCGATGGGTGTGCCGGGATTGAAGAGCGTATCCATAATTGAGTCCAAGTCGGGCGTTGGACTGCCACGGCAGCATTCCCGATTGATGAGGGCGGCCACCTCCTTGCGACTGCGTAAGATGAACGATGAGGCACCAAAAAAGAAGCTAGGCCTTGCCCCTGAATTGCCGGCACTGGCATCGTTAGTTTCGTCAGTATTTGCCTGGCTGTTGCGTGGAGTTGCTTGTGAATCCCAATCATGAAATGGCGAATTACCGGCACCGCCGCCGGTCGATCCGCCGGCTGCGGTACGCGATGTGCGAGAGGCATCTGTAGCGGCACTGCCGCTACCGCCACTGCTACTACTATTGCTGCCATCAACGCCAACACCGCCTCCAATTCCACTCCTGCTGGCCACATTTGCTAGCTGAAATTGTAGCTCATATGCTGTTGGCAGATCCACATCTGAGGACTCATCATCGTCGTTGCGATCTTGATCACGATTCCCACCTCGCTGTGTACGCTGTGGTCGTCTGTTATCCTGCTGCTGTTGTTGTTGCTGTTGATCATCCTCGTCATCGTCATCGATACTTATATCAGCATTGGATATGTTGTCATCTTCATCCATGCTGATGTATTATTGTGTGTGTTATTGATATCGGTGACGTCGCTGCCCTCCGTGTTGCGCTATCGCCTCGTCGCTGCCTATCGCTATCGCTATCTATGCCGTGTGATATTCTTCTTGTGGCTAGGAGGAGACGACTGCAAATGCCGTTTGCTGCTTCTGTTTCTGCTTCGCTTTGCTTTGCACGTCTCAGCTTGAGTTAAGATTGCCTTTTAGCGTCTTGTTCGTCGTCGTCTCTCGTCTTGCGTTGCTTGTTTCAAACAAGTTTTCTTTTTTGGTTCTTCTTCTTATGCTGCTGCTGCTGTTGTTTTTGTTGTTGCTGCCGCTGCTGCCTCGTTTTACACTGCGGGATTTTTGTTTGGCTTTAGCTTTGCCTTTAATAATCGCCAAATATGTTAGAACTTATTGCTTCTAACGCCTTTTTTGTTTATATAAAATTTTAAAATTTTTGGTGCACTAGTGCACACACCGATAGGAAAATACAAACAAACACACGGAAAATTTAACAACACCAAAACACTTGACTCACTATTGCTCAGCTTTTTAGCCGCTTCTCACATCTCGCTCCGGTTCTGCTTCAGCTTCTTGACGTTGCTTGCCCGACCTACTATTATCTATGAACATCCTATGAGAGCTTATGCATTGCCAAACAGGACGAACACGAATACATTGTATATATATATATATAGATAAATATATATACTTTAAGCGAATCTCGGCAAGTCAGTTAATAAATTGCACGATGTTTTATCGAGTTTGCAAATTTCTTATTCACACACATGCTTAATACACACACACACGCACGCACGCACATACATAAATATATAACCAAATATATTATTCGTGCAATGAACTTGCCAATTACAATATCAGTTGCTTTAGCCCGTTAGCGTTAGGTCGTTCTTTACATTTCGTATGTATTAGTTTTGATAGATTGCTTTTCTATCCACAAAATATCTTTAATTTTGACGAATTCGCTCGCTCTTGTGTGTGGAAATTACAGTCTCTGTATATGTGAATTTTATCTCTGCAATGCTATGTGGTTCTTGTAAAACTGCCAGTCACAACGATGCGTTGGCACGCAAAAGAAGAAGAGCTAAAACCATTTACTAATCGATAAGCAGTGTGGCATTTTAAAATCGAACAGCTGTTTAATTTTTATTGTTTTAATTTACCAATTCGTAATTACTTGAAGCTAGCTGTAATTCTTAACTTATAAATTAAAGCAAATTGCACCAGTCTGGGTCAAAATTCAATGACACACACAAATATATGCAGTACCGATAACCAATGTATCGAACGGATTTATCGAAAATTGCCACACATCGCATAGCGTTCCTGCAACGCCGAACGTCCTTGCCCCACTGGATTCCAAACTTAATTTTGCAGTCACGTTTAAATCATTTATTACTACATTATTAGATGTATTTAAATATATTTAATAATTAGCGCATTATCATTTTTCGTTCACACATAGCACATAGTGTATACTGCATGCATAGCAAAATAATGCAACATAGATATCTTGCCGTACAATCGAGCGCTTTATAGACGACGACCACGACGACCGCCCTTCCTGCGGGTAGAATCGGATGGGATGGGTGTAACATCCTCAATACGACCAATCTTCATTGATGAACGAGCCAAAGCGCGCAGCGCCGATTGGGCACCGGGTCCGGGAGTCTTAGTCTTGTTGCCACCAGTTGCACGCAATTTAATGTGCAGGGCGGTGATGCCGAGAGTTTTGCACTTCTCAGCAACATCCTAAAAGCAAATATTCTGATTTAATAACTGGTCATCCGATATATGAAGCATTCTTCTTACCTGGGCAGCTAACATAGCTGCGTAAGGGGAAGCCTCATCACGATCAGCCTTCACCTTCATGCCACCGGTGACGCGAGCGATAGTTTCACGTCCGGACAAATCGGTTACATGCACAAAAGTGTCATTGAAACTGGCATAGATGTGGGCAACGCCGAAGACGTTCTCACCATCGCGCACCTGAGGACCCAACTGGACCTGCACTTCCTCCTTTTGAACTTTAGCCTTTCTGGGGGCCATTTTGTTTCAGCAACTGTTGGAAAAGTCAAGAATTAAACTAAGGTTTAGTTTTATTCATGCCGAATACAAAACAAAATTTTCGCGCACTGATGCAACACAAACAAAAACAAAAATAACAAAAAAATAAGTCATTGACATCCGCGCTAGTTTTGCACATCTTTAATATTTTATTGATGCTGTTGATTGTCAATGGAATTTGGCACTTGTTTTAAGTTTGCGTTCACTACGAAATGTCTTAATATAGTCTTATAATTGCGTAAATTTGCAAGAGAAAATCGCGAAACGAACCAATTCTGTGAACCGGATGTCAAAAAAGAAAGCAACACTTTAGGGATACAACGAATCATCGATACGAAAAACCAGTATCGATATTTCATAGGCGATATATAGTCGATACATTAATACTTTTATCGTCGACCATTTGTTAATGCGCGCCAAGTTTTAGCATTTCTTGGTAATATTTAAATAATCATATGCCCCTATAAATTAATACAGCAATGTATTTAAATGCTCGTCTCTTTTATTTATATTCATTAATCATTTCTAAAGATATGCCTATATACATGTGCTGTATATAAAGCAAGTTGTCAATTATAATAAGGTGGAAGTTTGCGATAAACTCCACATTTCCTGAGATAATATTTGACGAAATGAAACGCGTTGTCTCTGGTTATATTGTCCATCAGAAGTTTATGTCCAAAAGAGTTGCATGTGCTCGTTTCGTGCTGTAGAAAAAGCTTAGTTATCTGCAAATCAATTAATTTAGCTAATGTTATCCAAAGAATTATTGTTTTCCTGTGTACTCACTGTTTCTACATAAAATTCACACTCGTCGTCGTTTATTTCGTAATATCTACGCATGAAGTCTAAGCAGCGCTTCGTGAACTTCTTCAGTTTATATATGAATTCCAAGCGATTTAACGCAGTAATATTACTATGTGATTTCATCTTTAAATTGTCAAAATTAATTGATTTTTATGTTGGCAAAATAAAAAAAATATACCGACAGTGTTGCCAAATCTCAACACAAGCCATTAACCGTTATAAACCCTGCCAGGTTAATTTGATTTATTTTGAAAGTAGCCAGAGACTCTATTTCATGTATTAACATGTTAATAAATAATACTGCTTGATTTTGAATGTGTTAAGATGACATACATATACAAACAGTGAATTTCTGCAGCCCTGGCAAATTCAACTGTTGAACGTTAGTTTCTTGCGATAACAGTGCTGTCAATACAGCAATCATTTCCAAAAAACCAACTTTTTTATCGATCACTGTAAATCACATTTGAAAGTTAATTTAAATAAATTCAAATTGTAAAATATATTCTATTAAAATGTTTAATAATTTGCTATTTATTCAACTCGTCGAAGCTCGTCAAAAAACAAATCATTGATTTAACTTTAAAACTTGTTTACTTCATGTGTCACATAGATAAGAGAGAGATAGCCAGCGGTATGTCTTTCTTTTTTAATGTATGTTTTTTATTTAATTAAATTTTAACAAAGAGTTTATAAATTGTTAATTATGATAATTACACGACAAAACAATAAGACGCGCAGTGAGGATGGTTGATTTGTGGCAATCACTTCGAAACAAGCATACAAAATACAATTACGATAATGGAGCGAATTGTACAAGAGCCTTAATGCGACGCATCAAAGATGCATTAAAGTTTTTGCATTTCAGCGAATATCCTTCACTGGCGGTAATCAATTGTGTGCAGAATGTTTCGTTAAATGTCGATATAAGCATTTGCTTCAGCTGCGTGATTTCATCCTGTGAGGCATTCAATACAGACATATTTCCGGGTTCTGTTAAGTCAAACAAAAATCATCAGATCATCATAATAAATAATGACAAACAACAACACAGTCAAATGGAATAACAACTTACCCAGCGAGGACTCATTAATGGAATTACGATTCTCCTGGCAATAGATGACTGCATTACGGAAATAGAAATCCAAATGTATCCAAAGCAAATACAAATTCTGTTCAGCTATGAAAACTGAGAGCAACAGCTCGTTGCGTTTCTCATTGTGACGCTGGCTCAATTCCAAATAATTTTGTTTGCCTGCCGTCACAAAATGCAGTTAATTAGACAAATAATTATTGTAAAATTGTTCAACCTACCGCTGGGTCCAAATGTTATATTTGGTAGTGAGGCGCGCTGTTGCAGAAGATTGTCGGCAATGGATTTTTGTGACAAATAATAGGCAATTGAACCCTTCAATTGATTCAATATGGTTTGCATGATGACGGTCAGTTTCTTGCTATCCGTGCTGCCAGAACTGTCAAGCATTGTGATCAATATATAGTTTGGATTGGAAAAGCAATTATACTACTTACAGTGGCCTCACATCGCTCACCATGGTTGTGAGCAAATATTTGGAGCTCATGCCGTCTTTGGCACTGCTGGTGACGGCATTGCGGCAATAGATTGATAAATTTGATGCGATATCCAAAAAGTAACTAACATGTTGACTCTTTTGATCCTCGGTTAGATCAGCCCGATTGTGATGTGGACGCTCCTGATGGAGCATCCGTCGTATGGTCGCCTCGTTAACCGTGAAACGGCCAAAGACGACAATCATCAATTGTTGCAGGCGGCTCAAACGATTGCTCATATCGAGATCATTGTTTTGCAATAAATCATTTTGCAATTCAACCACATCATGGGTGGTGGTGCGTGCAAATAAATTGGTGATGGCCGACAATTGTTGCAGATGCCCCAAATTCATGAACGGCGTTGCCGCACGCAATATACTCTCAATCATATCGATGTGAGAGATCAGAAAATTGAGCACCTGCAACGATGCCGAATTGTTGCGTGCCCCAAGTGAATCAATGAGGCTATCGCACAGTGCCAATGCCGGCAATAAAATGGAACGAAAACGTTCATCGATGGCCGGCAAAAAATCATCCGGCTCATGACGCTCCAATTCACTGGCCTTCAAATCCGGTTGCATATCATAGATCCTCATATTGGACAGTACACCCAACGCTTTGGCGCCCAACACAAGACTGGCGCCCACATAGGTCTGTGACATTTGGCAAAGGAATGCCATATAGGATTCATAGACGAACAGCGGTCGCAATGTGATTGGCGTTGGTTTCAACACATCACGCAGCATCTCATTCAATTTGGCCAGACTCTCCAGTATTAGATTAAGATATCCACGGGTTGTCACAATATCACTTAGTGTGCTTATCGCCCGCAACTCCGAGATGACATCCAGACAGCACAATGCCAGCATGCTGCACACATCGTGCCCTGTGATGGCATCTTGACAGATTGTATCAATCAATTTATCCCCAATTCCACTGATTATCTCAGCTGCCATTTCCTTTTGATGCGTCTCCACGGCCAACACTGGCTGCAGGTTGCCATAAGTCTTGTAGTTCTCCGAGCGCGCCAAGAATCTGCAATAATAAACCAAACAGTTTATTTGTTTGGCCAACAGTTTGTTCGATCATTCGAACAACATTTGTACTTACGTTTCATTGTATTCGATCTGTTCGTCGCTGCGCAGACGCTTCACAATCCGCAGACAGTTGAGGAGGGCGGCATAGAGATTGATGCTCATCTTTTGTGACTTAACCTCGCTGGTCATGATCCAATCGATGAGACGCTTGAGAATGAATCTCAAATTGCTGCTGTTGCATTCGCTGCTGTTGATGTTGCCAATGGTTTTTTGATTTGCATTCTTTTGGCCTGAATCTGTGGCATTTGGCATATCGCTGAGGCAGACAACGCTGGCATGCTCCTCGAGTGAACGTTGATCCTCCAGCTGATAGTAGCAACAGCGTAAATTTGCCAATAGATTGAGTACCGTTTCAGTCACTTGTATGGAGATCTTAATCAATGGCTGTGTTGGCTCCACCTTCATTAGGATCTTCTCAATGATATCAATCATATGCTGCTTACGCACACTTATCGGCAACAATGCGTCCGGCATGATGCCAAACAGCACCTGGACGAGACGACACCAGGCAGTCATGAAACTGTATGTGGCATAACGTTGCATGCGCACACAGTTCAATTGTATGGCATGCTGCAGCAACAGTGTGATCTCATCAATGATTGCCTTCCGTTGACCGCTGGCAATTGTGCTCTGCACATGACGCAGCTCATCATGGAGAATATCATGGAGCTTATGCACATTTATCATACCAGCCCGTCCCATTGTCGTCTTGGCCTCACAGTCAACCAACAATTTGGCTATAAGCGGCTCATCGAAGAACTCCAACGGCGGTTGTGTCAATGTCTGTGTCTCCAGCTTTAGGCAATCGAGCAAACGATTCACATGCAAGCCCAGTGATGTCTTCTGCAGCATTATGCGACCAGGCAGTATATCAACGCCAAAATAGTTGCCAGTTGGTGGCGTCAACAGATTGTTGCCCATTTCCTGGGGCATGCAGTGACCATTGCGTTGGGTTTCCGAATTAACGGCCAACAAAATATCACACAACAGATGGTAGCGTGTCGTCTGGCCATGTGTGGCCGCCAGCTTTATCTCAATCGCAACACAATTCATTAAATGACTCATGGCATGCAGCACATGATCCTCGGTATGTTGACGGAATGGCATGGCGCTCAGATGACGCACCAAGAAATCATTACAAGTCAAGCGGAAATAGCGTAAGATTGGCTCCGAAGTGCGACGATTGGCGCACAGGCCATGGAACAGATGATAAATGCGCTCCACAATGTGAGCCGTGTGCTCGCAATATTCCTCCGAGTGGCGTTGTTGCTAACGAAAACAAAGATCACAAATGCAATTAAAGATAAATCAATGGGAGCAGCAATTGTTACACACCTCGAGATGACGTTCCAGCAGCAGGACAAGTGAATTCATGCACGAACAGTTGACATCCAGGCCAAGTTGTTGCTTCTCATTGGCCATAAAGTCACGTATGACATCAATGCCCAGCAGAAAGTATACAAAATTTGGCAATTGCTGGCTAAGATTTAGTTCAAAGAGATGGACAATTGCCTCCTTGATTTGCAGCTCAATGCGCTGGGGCTTACGATGCTCGAGCGCATCCAAATCCACCTGCAACTCGGACTCATTCAGATTGGCATCGATGGCATAGCCATACTGATCATGTGCAAAATGATCAAACAATCCATCATCCTGTTGTGGCGCCCGACGCACATCCATTTCAAGGCACTCCACGAAACGTTGACGTATCTCCATCTTCTCGGCGCTGCCATGGGCATACATATTGAGGATTTGTGTTATCACATCCGGCAGCATTGTGACCGCACTGAGGATCTTGATTGCGGCGAGTGTGTGACGCGGCAACCAACTGTTGTAGGTGACAAATTTAATGATATTGATGACATAGTCGGGACAACGGCTGCGTGGATTCAAGTCGAGAAGCATGCGATTGAGGCCTGGCAATAGGATCGAACAGTTTGCGGTGGCATGCGCCTCAAAGAAGGCATTCTGTTTGGCCAGCGCCACCTCGAGCAGCAGCAGGGCATAGAGTGCGCATTCCTCAAGCAATTCCTTGCCATTGAATTGATTGTAATCATCGAGACGTTCGCGTGCCTCCTCAATGATGCGCAACAGCAGACGCAACATGTCCGATTTCACCTGCAGCTGCAGCATAATGTGATAGCCGGGATATGGATTCTCATCGCGCCTTTCCAAAAAATCAGATGCCTTCGGACGATAACTGGCCAACAGATAATACATTAGCTTCAAACACTTGGCGCCAACTTCCCATTTCTCAGCTTGATCCTTATACGCTCGATTGTAGAACTTCAACAGGATGGCATCAACCACAAACTTTAAATATGGATCAAAGCCTGGCTTGCGTGGACCCGAGCCCAGGCTACGTGGCATATGCGTTGTCATCAGCGTATATAGCAATTGAAGTATGCCACGACTCAGCTTGTATGTCTCCAAGCGACTCTCATTCTGATCGATTTCCTCAGCCAAACTGAACTCGGGATATCCTTTGGATATTGTTGGTATTGTTGGGATTATCTGTGATTCCTCCAAGTGGAACCAAATGGTCCGTGCCGTTTCCTTTGACTTGCTCAGGGCTGCCAATGTGAACAGTATCTCGCCCTTCAGCATCACGGGTGTCGAGCAGGCGACAAGGCCAAGCAACACTTGTGGGGTCTGCCAATTTGCCTGCTCACAGATCATAATGCGTGAGATTTCATCATTTTCAGCGACTGCCTGCATAATCCCCATTACGGCAGCCATGTGCTCCGTTTCCCGAGGCGTCATGTTTCTGGGCATCGAGCGGCTGCGATAAATCGAATCGCCAGCACTATAAACGCTCGTATCAAAGTCTGTGCGCATATTGCTATCAAAAAGTAAAGGAATTGCTATCAATCAATAAGCATAAAGATAATGAGAAGAGTTATCTCTTTGGCATGCCGAAAATTTGCTGATCTTCCCTGTAACATTTCGTTCATATAAGAACTATATAATATAGTAATCTGATTTTAAACAAATTTAGTGAGCATGTGTAGAAGAATATTGGATGCTTAATCTGCGAGTTTCGATTGAGATTGACCTATTGTTCCTATGACAGCTATATGATATAGTCAGCCGTCCCTGATCCGGCTGATTCCTACATATATACTGCCTATAGCCTAAAGACGTAACTGTCAGAAGTTTGCACATTATTTAAACAGTAGATTGCATAGCAACAGACGGACAACAAGTTCAATTGATCAAGAATATATCTATATATATTTTAGAGGAGGTGGAGTTGCCATGCCTCGTTCAATACACAAAACATTCATTCATACAAATAGAATATACTCACTTGAAGTAATTGTTGAGCGCATTGAAGAAATGATCCCAGCTGACGGCATACGATGCCGATAGATTCTGTGAGTTCTTCAACAGATTGAAGGCGCAACGTGCCGCAAATTCGGTGCGTGTTAGGCCGGCAATCATTTTCAGATACGACTTGAAGAGCGTTTGGGGCAACAGTTCGCTGGCCAAGCGTATAAACTTGAATAGGGAAATGGCGCGTGATGTGTTCTGAACATGATGGGTGAATCCATTGATTGCTATGGCATCCGTTGGTCCCCAATAATCGTTGCACAGAGTGATGCTGGCCCGCTTATCGCCATATAGTTTCGCCACGCAAAGCATTAACAGCTCAAAGTTGACATCCAGATTGGGCGGCGGCTCAAGACCTTCATTCTGGAAGCTAATCACGGTGCGTGCCGTTTCATCGGCACGTCCACGTAGTTCCGAGACCTTGGCATGCATAAAGTCTATGAAATCCGTAATGAGCAAGTGCAAACGACGATAAATGAACTCGGTGCTGTGTAATGTTAAACATCAGTCAGGAATGTTGCGAATCAAATGATTAATTGAAACTCACCTGTAGACCACGTTCTTCTCCAGCAATTGACGATAGAAGAATGAAAAGACATTTGCTGCCAGCGCCTCGTCAATTAGCTGCTCATCCCGATTGATAATGGCGCCAGCATTCGCTTGTAGTTCACTTGGTGCTTGCCTGAGGCTGGCCAATGTCAATCCGAAACTATACTTGACAATGGCATCCAGTTGTGGCGTTTGCCAACTGCTCTGCGTATAGATGGCTTCATAGAAGCACTTGGCATACTCGGGATCACATAAGATGGGCAGCCGAGCCGTGTGTGGACTGTCACAATCGGCAATCAATAGCACCGACGTATCATACGCATATAGCAGTGACATTAGCAATATTAGAGTAACATCATCCAGATTGCCATTGGCATCATTTGATTTCACATTTGCCAAATACTGTAGCAAACGTATGGCCATGTTTTTGGACAGACCACGCTGTGCGGACCAATGGAACATGGCCATGGCCAAGGCCTTGCGTGTGTCTTCGTAGAGTGCGAGCACCTGGTTCTGATGCTTCTTCGAGCCGAATGCCCGATTCTTTGTCAATAACTGAATCTGTATATGATAAATAACAATGTAAATGTAGTTTAAAAAAAAAAAACACAACTAGAGCAACGTTATTGTTCACTTACCTCCTTCTCTATATCCATATCACCGATTAATTCCAGCAGACGTCCGAGTATATTGGAATCTTCGACCAGATTTTGAGAATAGCTGTTTATCAGCGCAGTTATCTCTCTGGGCAGTTCGGTGCTCCAGGAGACGCCGCTTACCGCCTGGAACATATCGCGTAGCGTACAGGCGATTGCCTTGCGTCCATCATAGTAAAGCAATACAGCGACCAGACCACGCGGCAGTCCGGGATGATGTATCTGTTGACGCTGTGCGGTGCACAGTAATTCCAAGGCAAATATCTCATCCAGATCAAACATATCGGATATTATGATGGCCTCATCGATCAGTTCCTGTGACAATTCCACTTTACGTGTCTGTCCCGCCAGCAGAATGCCCTCGACCAATGCATTGCGCAGGTGTGCACGATTCTTCTCGCTCTTCGGCTGAGGGAGGGGGGTAAGTAGGAGAGCGGAAGTAGAGGTTATGTTGCTGTTGCTATCTATTGTTAAATTGTTGCATTTACTGTACTTACTGGATTGCGTAGAAAATTGGTAAAATTCTGTTTGTACTTCTTGAGGCACAGCTCCAAATCGGAGACGACATCATTGGAATTAGTAATTGTCAATTGAAATATGTTGTACAAACGCTTGTACGGCGTCCACATGTCCTCGACCACGCCTGGCATTTAAAACAAAATTTTACACGTTTGAATTGATTCACGTTTGATAGTTGAATGAATTACATACCTTCCATTTGGTTAGACTTGTTATATTTTGACAATAAACTAGATAGACATATAAAACGCGGCAAACTATGTGAGTGCCGCCTGTTGTGGCTGGTTGCCGGTTTGCAAAACTTACGATAGCGATACCAATACCGATGACGATAACGATAATGCTAGCTTGTATGCAGGGTAAAATAAACGCAATGCCAAAGCGCAAAGCACAGCTGATTGTGTCATCACTAAGCATGGTGTAAACAACAAAATATATACATACATACATATATTTTTGTTTGCTATTGTTGTTGTTATTACAAAAACAAACGCAACGATGGCCAAATTAAACGACACAAAAATACCAATAACAGACTTTCTGGAATCATACAGACGTCAACCGTGTCTATACAATTCAATGCTGGACACCTACAAAAATCGTGTGGCGCGCGAGGAGGCGTACGAGGCGATCATTAGATCACTTAAAATACCGCATCTAACTGTTCTCGATATCAAATTGAAGATCAAAAGTGTTCGCACTGTATATACCAAAGAATTACGCATCCTGATGCGCGAAAAGGAATTGGGGCGATGCTATGAGCCAAAGTTATTTTGGTTTAAGCGCGCCGATTCATTTCTTCGCTCCGTTTCCCTTTCCCACTGCAAACGCGTAAGTATAATGATTGACCATGTAGAATATAGAATATCATCATATACATACATTTACTTTCATAGCTAAAGAATAAGAATGGCGATGTTGATAGTAGCAGCGTTACCATCAAGAAGGAATCGCCACAGAAAATACTGCTTACTGCATCAGCCGGACTCATTGAGGATGCACTGCAGGAGGAGGAAGATGAATCAGATTCTGGTGAGCGATTGGATGAATCGTATGCCAATGATTTGGATGACCATGGGAGTAAGCCGCATGCCACCACAGTCAGCACAGCAACGAACACAAACATACCACCGAATGCCAGCAGTCAGACAATTGACGATGCTCGGAGTCTTGTTGCAGCGTCATTGACACGAGCGCCCAACAAAACCGAACTTATTATTGATGATTCCTCAATCTGCATTATGGATCAGCAGCAGCAACAACATCAACAGCAGCAGCAACAACAACAACAACAGCAGGCGGCACAACGTAAATTAAAGTACATGCCGTACGTCCATCAACTGCAATCCCACCAACAACAACAGCGTCTATCGACTCCGTTTACGTCGCCATCGCCGTCACAGCAACTCGACTTATCCTCGTCCTCAAATGCTGGTCTTTGTTTCACCGGCCCCAATGGTTCTGTTAGCACTAATGATGATGATTTGGTTATTTTTGGCCAAAGCATTGCCTCCCAGTTACGCTCAATTTCCGACCCATATTCCCGTTCCGTTGCCAAGCTCCGCATACAGCACGTTCTGTTTGAGGCTGAGACGGGCCAAAGTAGCGAGGCAGTCAGTCCACACTTGCACAGCTTTTAACGCAAAAAAAAGGGCCTCAGTGCGCACTTAATCATACGTATAAATAATTGTATATAAATATTTATTTCATAATATATAAGAATTAGGCTAATTTGTGTAAATGTTATATGTATAAAGTCTCAATTCATTTAACTTGTAGCTTAATACAGTTCCTCTAATGTTTTTCCCAAAATTATTTATTTCATTAACAATGACGGAGGATGTCATGGGAGAGAAAAAACATTTTATTTTATTCAAATTATAAATTGTAAAACATTAAAATACCAAAGATTATAAATTTAAATAAATCGACACTGTTAAGCGGACGTATATCGATAAAGGGTCACATATTGATGCAGAGGTAAGACGAATAAATTTGAATGATTTGGACAGATGTCCAGATTGTCTGCAAGAAAATAAAAGTGACTAACAAGATAACATAATTGGGCGCATTCATGCTGTTGCCATGCTGTTAATCATCTAGAAAGAAGGCTCTGATTTCTCGTTAAATAAATTTGGGCGACACGAAATTGCGCTCAAAGTGCACAATCCCATTTAATATCGATACGATGACATTCCCAATTGAATGTGTAGCCCTAGTGTCGTTGAAAATAGTGTTAAACATTCAAAGTACTTTGGTAAATGATCGAACGCTGTTTTCCCGCTCACAAGAACGAACCCGAGTTCAATTTTAAATAAATAATAAAACATTGTAAGTATGATGCTCACACATTTTAGGCATTTAGCGTTCAAAATAATTTAAGCTTAAATCTCAGGTATGGATCCAGGTATATATTTCTCAGCCTCATGTTTTTATCATATTGTTACGCCAAGTTAATAAGTGCATTTGGATTTAGCAATCGGGAACTAAATGAATCCGAAAAGAATAAAAGTGAGTAAATAGTAAAATCAAACATAATAATTTGTTTGTTCAATCGAACAACTGCGTTCAGTGAACAAGGTGAGTCCGTTCAATAAAGTAGTTCGCTCAATTGAATCAGGTCGTTCGGGAGCTACTGAAGACGACAGTGTTGTTTCTAAAGTATAAGTGTGTAAGTGCGTGCAGAGAGAATTTTACACTCTGAAATTACAAATTGTCAAACCAAATAAGAACGTTTTTGATCCAAAATAAGATAGCACTAATAGCAGCAATATGCTGTACTTTAATGTAAATGTAAGTATAGTTTATAAATTTGTATATAAATGCACATACAACGCACACATGCACGCTGCATTGTGTGGTCTGTGGCAATCTCTTTTTTTTTTCTTTTTGTTACTTTTTTTTTGCGACTGCACGATTATTTTGATATTGCTACGGTACCTTTGAGTTTTTCGCACTTCATGCTACAACTTGTGTGTGTGTGTGTGAGTTTATTTGTGAGTGTATTGACGTCGGAGAAAATAAGCGAATCACCATTAATCGTATTAAAAATTAAAGAATTATAAAACTATTATGCTGTTTTCAGCTATATGCCAAATGTTATGAAGTGTATGCACAATTAAATACAGACGTTTGAATATACATATGTATGCTAGTGTCAGGCCAATGGCATTTGTTGCTGTTGCCTAAAATGCAACAACAAAATTTTTGTGTCCGTACTCTTTATATGCAGTGACTTTCGTGAAATACACACATACATTTGTTGCTACTTTTTTTTCGGCGAATTCGTTTTTCTGTTGTGGTTGCAGCTGCTGCTGCCGCGGCGAAGATGATACCTAAGACTCGTTGTTTATTCTTAAGTGTGCGGCGCAATCGGAAGCGGACATTAATAGAAAAAATAAACAAGTTGCGGTTTACATAGTTACGGAATAACCAACATACATGTAATGGTACACTCCTTTAAAATCTTGCATATGCCTGGCTGTCTGCATAAGTCTAACTGACGCTCATTTAATATTGGTATTCCCACAAAAAATTGTTATAAATTAATATGCAACCAGCTGTTGATAATATTCCGAATCTTGAACAATATTCGCTTTTTAACTGTTAAGTTTTTTAAAGATTGGTTAAAACACTGTGGCAATGAAATAATGTGACGCAAAATTCAAACAATTGCAGTTACACATAAAATGGACAAAATTTGGCATTTCGTTTGATGGCCGCTGTCACTTGTGTGTGTGTGTGTGTGTTTGTGTAGAACAGCTGATGTTTATCGATAACATTTCGTAAATTTCTACCATTTGGCATTTTACTGAGATAAACACAGACATTCTAATAATTTCTAATTATGTTGTCTTATATATTTTAAATGTGCTAGGAAGTGTGTTTTTTTATTATTAATTTTTATCACATACAACTTAATTCTATTTAGACTCGCGCGCGCTATTTTTTTTAAATATATTTTTTTTGAGCTTTTCGCCTATTTTCGTTTCTAGTTGCAATTCGCTTCCAATTGCCTACTGTTTTTGTTATTGTTGTTGGAAATTCAAGCGAATTCGAGTATTCAAGTGAATCGACGGCGATGTTGTCTTTTTCATCGCCGTCGCCGTCGTTGGCCACAGCTGACAACTGACAAGCGCAGTTAATTTTCGCATTAATTTCATTTAGCCAACTTTTGTGATGTCAAAAACCAATGCTTAAAAGTTTTTATTGTGCGTGTCATTAGTTTATAATTATGCCATCTTTTGTTACTGCTAATATTAATAAGTTTCTACATTTTTTATGTCTCCTTTTCAATTGCAGTTTATTGAAGATTTTGACGTATAAAATTTGAACGCAAAAAAAAAAAAAAACGAAAGAAAAAAAAAACCCAACTCAATGCAGAGCTATTAAAAAGGGACAGATTACCTTTTAACGCATTGTACGAACTGACCAAATAGAGAGGATAAAACACCCACCAACTTGATTGAGCCAACCACATACGCACGGCGGCGTCGGCAGCTGACGCAGCAGCAGCAGCAGCAGGCGTCAGCCATGAAAGTGGATACCGTTAAACTGAAGAAGGGCTCTTCGGAGTTAACTTCAGAATGTCGCGAACTAATCGATGAGTTAACCAAAAGACGCACGCGTGCCGAGCTTCTTGAATTCTTGGACACGGTACACGTGTGGATCTATGGAAAATGTGAACTATATCATTGGATCGAAATACTCGATCGCTTTGATAAAATACTTGAGGAGGCCGCTCGCCATGTCAATGGCAATGAGTTTGTGCTGCAGTGTGACACAACATTTCTGGATACGGTGCGTAATGTGTAGCATACATATTTATTTATTTATCAATTATTTATATGTTTATTGTATTTATTTTCACTTAGGATGTTACTTTGCTGCTACATGTGCTCAATTTTACAACTTTGCTGATTGAGCATTCGTTTTCGCGCCATTTGTACAATTCAATTGAGCATTTGACGCAGTTGCTCTCATCGCAAAACATGGACATTGTGCTGGCCGTACTCAACTTGCTTTACATGTTCTCCAAGCGCAGCAATTTCATACCACGCTTACCATTTGAAAAAAAGGAATTGCTAATTGTTAAACTCTTTAACATAGCCGAGGTAAGTCTATCGACAATCGATAACAAATTTTTATATATAGTTAATATATCAATATTTATGTTTTAACAGCGTTGGGGCGATCCAAATTATGGACTTTCGCTTAAGGACTGTTGCATTGGTGAACCCAAACTGGAGTTCCTCTATCAGCTGTGCATTGACTATGTCGATGAGCATGGTCATGCTGCACAGTTGGAAATACCAGATATGATGGATCTATGTCATACAGCGGCTGCGCCAGAGGTTATCAAAACCATTGCCGGACAGATCTCAAAGCCCAGTGAGGCCATTAAGGTTGGTTCTGCTTCCATACACAATTGATTGGATTATTGATTAATTTTATTATATATATTGATTATTCTTTATTTTCTTCTTGTTGTCGTTCTTGTTGTTATTGTTGTTGTATATAGATGCGTATTGCGCATCGTGTGCGTCTTATCTCTGGCTTCAACAATTACAAGTTGCGCCTGCAGTTTGTGCAGGCGCGCCTGCAGGCTGTATCCATATTGATATACTCAAATGCGCTGCAGGATAACACAGATAAGGTGCTATATGCTGGCTTCGGTGAGGAGCTGTGCGAGCTAATTGATAAGGAGGATGTGCATCTGGTGGAAATACGTGCTGCTGTGCTACGTACACTTACATCGATGCTCCACTTTGATCGTAATCCCAGTGTGCCAAGGTGAGTGTTGTGCAATGCCTTGCAATTGCAATTGATTATCGATAATTATCATTTCAATAATTTAATCATCCTGTTAAAGGATTTCACCTGCAGATCGATAACATATCGGCTTGCCAATTTCATTTCGCAATTTGCCGTGATTATATTACTTGATGCTTTTCTAATTTCTTGAATTTGTTTTCTTCTTATAAATCTTTTACCCCTTCTCCTGTTAACCGTTGCCTGCAGCAGAGCTGGCTCCCGTTTGATGAAGATTGTACACTATACAGGCGCTGAGCGTCAGGGCGGTACATTGCCATTATTGGTGCGCGATTGCATTGATAATTTAACCACACATGGCCTAACGGAGCGTTATCCATTGATTTTGGCCACCTCATTGTTCTCGCTGCTCTATCATTTGGCCAGTTATGAATTAGGCGGCTCGGCGCTGGTCAAAAGCGGCATGATGCAGTCACTCTTGCGTGTCATCAGCTGGCCGGGCGTTGATCTGGAGCACATCACGTTTGTGACACGCGCGGTACGCGTAATTGATCTGATTACCAACATTGACATTGCTCGATTCCATCAGAATAATGGACTTAATGTCTTTATCGATCGCCTCGAAAAGGAGATCAAAAGCTGTTGCCGTGCCCTAGCTGAAATTGGCATAACACTTAAGGAATCAACGCTGCGCGACGAGCACAGTTTGACAGATAAACTAGACAGTTCCTTGGAGCAGGCAGATGATGATGGTAAGCGTTGTAGATTGTCGAAATTTATGTATAATCCAAGATATTTATTAATATGTTCATATTACATATGCAGATGCTGCCACAGAGAATGCTTCGGTTGCCAGCGGCAGTGCGTCGCCACGTCGTGATAATTCCAGTAGCGATGGCGGCGGCAGTGCCAGTGATCAAGCCCAGCGCGCCTATCGTGTCTTCATGGAGCACAGTGGCGGTGATCATCAGCATCGTGGCAGCGGCTCAAATGCAGCTGCTGCTGCTGCTGCTGCGGCCGCCGGTTGGCTGGATATTGGAACACGCAGCTCAGGCATACATGCATTGAGCAGTCTAGCAGCAGCTGCAAGCAGCAGCAGTGATGCTGCAGCAGCGGCACGTGATCGACCCGTACAATATCCAGCTAATAGCTATTATGCACGTCCATTGGCTGAGCGTAAAGCGGAGTTATCCTCACAGCTGCCAAGCAGTTTGCAGCCAAAGAAACCATCGTGTGTAACACAGCGTGCGGCATTGCTTAAATCAATGTTGAACTTCCTCAAGAAGAGCATCCAGGATCATGCGCATTTCAGCAATATGCGTAACATTATGGAAACCAGTTTAACTCAATCGCTGCGCCATATCATTGCCAATGCTGAGTATTATGGCCCCTCATTGTTTCTGCTGGCCACCGATGTGGTCACCGTTTACGTATTCAATGAGCCCTCGCTGTTGTCATCGCTACAGGATTTGGGTATTACCAGTGTTATGCTCAAGGCGTTGCTACAGAAGGATGTGCCAGCGACACGTGAAGTTCTCGGCTCACTGCCGAATGTCTTTTCAGCATTGTGTTTGAATGAACGTGGACTCTTTGAATTTCTATCGTATGATCCATTCGATAAGGTCTTAAAGGTGCTCCTCTCACCGGACTATCTGGTTGCAATGCGTCGTCGTCGTAGCTCGGATCCATTGGGAGATACGGCCACCAATTTGGGCAATGCCATGGATGATCTGATCAAGCATCATCCATATTTGCGTGCGGATGCAACAGAAGCGATTGTGCGACTACTTAATGAACTTGTGCGTCTTGGGTCCGATCCCAGCTTCATTTGTTGGCGTGCCAACAAAGATAGCGGTGTGGCAAATGCCACAAATAGTGCGGCACCATCAACGCCCTCACCCTCAGCCATGGTTATGGTTGCCGCTGGACCAGTGCTGCAAAGTGCAGCTGATAATAATGATAGCAGCGGTGATGATGATGATGACGATGATGAAATGAGTTCGGCATCGCAACAGCAGCAACAGCAAACGCAGGCACGTGCAACACAGCAATTGCCACCGGCCAATCGTCAACAGCAGCAACAAGTGCAGCAGCAGTTGCATCAACCACCACCACAACAACAACAGCAGCAGCAGCAACAACAACAGCAGCCGCAGCAGCAGCAGCAGGAACAACAACAGCCACCACAGCAAGCCCCACAACAACAACCACAACAGCCGGAACGTGAGCCAATCCCTCTAATTGATTACATACTCAATGTAATGAAGTTCATTGAGGCGATCTTCAGCAACAGTCCCAATGGCGATCATTGTCGTGAGTTTGTTCAAAAGGATGGATTAACGCCAATCCTGCAGTTGCTATCGTTGCCCAATTTACCCGTTGATTCGCCCGTCTCCACCACATCCCAAGCGGTGGCCAATGTCTGCAAGGCGATACTGAGCCAGGCGCAGGAGACAAAAGTTCTTGATGTGGCATTGAAACAATTGGCGGACATTGTTGCCCAATTGAAACCGCTGATAAAACATTTTACATTTCCGGGCGGAAGTGTTTTGCTCGCTGAACTTGTATGTTGTCAACGTTTGGAGGATGGATTTGCCAATGCGGAATATACACCGATATTGCATAATATGAGCTTTGTCCATGGCTATGTGGTAATGTTGGTACATCTCTGTCGCAATGCCTCCACCGAGATGCGTACTGTGCTCCTCAAGCGTTGGGGCGCCAATCGTGAAACGGGCGTCCAATTGCTACAACAACTTGTACAGTTGTATATATCATTGGTTTGGGAGAGCACCATATTGTTGAATCTATGCTCGGATGAGCCAACCCAACATCCGGATCTCATTTGGGATGAAATCGCTGCACAAATGTCAGCCGCAGCCGGGACAGCGGATCCCATGACTGAAGCGGAACTCTCACGGAAATTGGAGCGTGCTGCTGAATTTCGTACCAAATATACACCCGAGGAGCAGTTTCGTTATATCAAATCATTGTTGGCTGCCAGCTCCCGTCTGGGACGTGCGCTGGCCGAACTGTTGGGCACATTGGTGAAGCTATCGGTGGGCTCGCCACAGACACGTCAGCGTCGCATCAATGACCTCATCAGCAACATTAATAAAGTTCCTAGTCCAGAGGCAAGAGAAATTGCACGCATACTCAGCTCAATACTCGTGAATGGATTCAGTCATGAGAGCATCTTACCCAAGCCGGTACCCAAATTGAAGTTAACATTTCTGATCTGTTCGGTTGGGTTCACCGGACCGATGCTCTTTGATGATAAACGCAGCGCTTTCCATTTGATGATCTCACAGTTTTGTGCGGAAAATGGACTCAAGGCGTTCTTTGAGATGTTCTATTGGGCATTGTCATTGGATAATGTCTCGCAGAAGTTTGTGTTTGATCAGTGGGCACCATTGGATGATTTGATGCAATCGCATGAGGATGATAAACGTGATTGTCCCGAGGGGACCGGTGAATTCTTAGATGCCTGGCTGCAGTTGCTCGAGAAAATGGTGAATCCACGTGCGATGCTGGAGTCGCCATATACGATGAGTCCACGTTTGAATTATGTACCTTTTGAGCCGGTCTTCTATCTCATTCACATCCATCAGTTGGCCATGCAAGCGTTGCGTCGCATCTGGTGTCGCCGTCCCATTCCCAACTATGGTGCGAGCATGTTTGAAACGATTATATTGATCCTCAAGCATTTGATTAAGTCACATCAGATGCTCCTCGATCGCTACAATACGCGCATGAAGGAGATCAAATTCGAGAATCTCTATATACGCAGCACCGACGATGGCCTCAATGCGGATCACATTCGCACGTTGACGGATATGGGTTTCAGGCATTATCATATCATTGAGGCGTTGCGCAGCAATGCTTCATTGGAGGAGGCAACCGATTATCTGCTCAACAATCCCGAGGCGAGCGCATTATCCCATTCGGGCCAATCGGGCCAGGCCGCATCTGGCGGCAATACGAATCCTGGCACTGGCACCGGCTCCACACAAAGTTTATCCCAAGGCAGCTTTGCATCGAATGCGGCTGTGGCCGGTGATATGGATATTGATATGGAGTTGCCAAGTGGTGCTGGCGCATCTGCATCCAGCATGACAACCGATGCCACTGATCCGGCCACGCCCAGTGCCGCCTCGAAGGCAGCAGCTGCAACAAGTGCATATGATTACAGGCAATTGAAATTGATGCCACCATTGATCTTTGATCGCTTTTGCGATGAGGCTGTATCGCGTGCCTTTGAATTCATGGAGGCCATCCCGGATACAGTTAATAGCGCTGCCGATCTCATAGCGGTGCTATACAGACGCCTCAATCATTTGAATCGTCAGGTCTTTGTTACCAATTTCGTGCGCAACATTATACAATGGGTGGACTTTACGCTGCAGCTGTTTGAGCCCGCGGCCACTGCATCATCATCATCATCATCATCCACAGCTGGCACAACGGCCTCATCGGCTGGTGGCAACAAGACGGCACCCAAAGCTGGTCGCCTTGAGGAATGCTTGACCGGCATGACGGCAACCCGTTTGTTTGTGCGCCTAAAGACGTCCACACTGCTGCTGGAGGAGAACTACAGTGATTTGCATCGTCCGCTTGTCGAAGCCATCACCGCCCAGGATGCCATGGTATCGCTAGTGAAGCTACTCGATTGCATGAGCCAATGGATGTTGGAGCAGGCCCAACTGGAGGCTCAATCACGTTCAACAGTGCCGCGTTGGGTGCAAAATCTGGTGGATCTGATTGATGCCATCGATAGCATCAGTCACATACTGCAACGCAAGGCAAACATGCGTGCGGTTAGCAGTGACATGTGGCGTTGGTATGACGCCTCCACCGGCAAATGGAATGCCTACTCTGAGGCCAATATTGAGCTCATCCGGAATGCGTATGCAGCCGGCGAGCGTTGGCTCCACATCAACATTGGACGGCAACGTTGTACGGTCAGTTTCAATTGCATGACGCAGGTGAGCGAGGCAAGTGGCAGCCATCGTCCGGTGTATCCGGCATTGAAGATCTGTGAAGCCATCAGTCAATTGCAAAATCCAATTGCACCACATAAGGTTGATAACATATTGAATCGTGTGGTGCGCACAGCGCCCGATGGCAATGGCACCACCCACACTGATGAGCTGGTGCCACTGCGGCAATTGATCAATTTCAATGAACCGGCCGCACCACAAACCGAATCACATACATCACAGCCGCAACAGCAATCGGATGAGGTGGGCGGCGGCAACACCGCAATGGATGATAATGTTAACAATTCTCCGCCACCGGCGATGACAACGCGCAGTAAATCGCGACAGAAGAGTGCCGCAGCAGCCGCAAAGGCAAAGGCAGCGGCGGCCGCTGCAGCTGCCGCAAGTTGTGGCAACAACAGCAGCACCACCACCACCACCGCCGCCACGCCCAACACGAACACAAACAGCAACAACACCACCACCAGCAGCAGCAGCACGACGATACCAAGCATCCCCAAGCGCACGCAAAAGATAATACTCAATGAGGAGAACGTTGGTCTAAGTAAATTTGATTGTGGTCGCATTATTGGCAGCATTGTGGCATTGTTGCAACCATCTCAGCTGTTGCATCACGAGACCAAATTGTCCCTGTTGCGTCTGTGCGCCCGATTGACGCGCAACTATGAGAATGCCCAGGTCTTTATACGCTGTGGCGGTGTTCGCATGCTGTTGCAGCTGCAACAATCGTGCAGCTTCATGGGCTTCCCGACATATGCGATCATCATATTGCGTCATGTACTGGAGGCGCCACCCGTACTGCAGGAGGCCATGGAACGTGTGCTGGGCATGCGTGCCGCCGGCATTGTGCCGGTCGGACATCGTGATCTCATCTATGTGCTCACCCAAGTCTCTACGGCCGTCTCGCGTGATCCACAGATCTTTGTGGCCGCCGCCAAGGAGATGCTGAAGGGCGAGTATATGATCAATGCGAATAGCAACAATTTGGTGGACGATGGTCGTGTCATGGTCAAATCCAAGTTTGGACAACAGCCAACGGCCGCTGCAGCAGCGGCCACAACAACAGCGGCAACAGCAGCGTCATCATCATCATCAGCTGGTGCCACAGCAAAGGAAGCCACGCCCAAGGAGGATTTGAAGGATGATCCGCTGGTGCAGTCATCGGTGGCAGTGCTAAAAGAGCTGCTGCTGGCACTGGTCCAGCCCTGCTGTCATTATGGCGGCAATGTGGCGGATCAACCGCAAAATGCCGCCGAGTTGCTGCAACCGGATCAGCCGCCGGGCGCCACAGGCTCCATGAGCAATCTGGACGATGAGGTAAGTGCGAGATAATGTGATTAACATCTAGACAATGATCTAATCCTCGGTTTTCTTTCAATTCTAGGACTCTTCGCCAGCGCTAAAGAAACCGAGCGGCACCACAACAACACTGGGTGGTGCAGCAGCGGCCGCTGACAAATACGAGCCCTGCTGTTGCACGTGGCACATACCAACAAGTGCGCACAGTCATGCCAAGCCAACATTGTCACGTGCCACACTCCTCAAACTGCTGGCGGATGCAACACGCGCCTATCAATCCCTTGTGCCACGTGTGCTGCTCTCGCATGTCTATATGCCAACGGACAGTCCATTGATTGGCAGCGGTGGACAACAAACGTTTCTGGCCGTGCTCTTGGATCGTTTCTTGCCGCTAACCCAACGACAACATGTGCCCGAGGTGAGCACAATGGCCAGAGTGTTGCTTTGCTCCCTCTCCGATTGCTATCAGCAGGCGGGTGTGCAACAGCAGGTTGCCGAGGAGTTGCATGCCGCGGTGGCACGTGCCTTGGCCCAACCCGATTCAGCCGAGAAGCACACACGTCTCCAGGTGCTGATGAGCCTGTTTCCCAATCTAATTGAGTCGCCCATGCTGTACGACAAGGTCCACATGCATCGCAACACAATGTACCGTGTGTTGTTGCGTCAAGGTGTCATGACTTACCTGACCAAGGTGGCCCAATATAAGGATCTATCGAATCACAATACATTGAGCACACTGGGCGCCATACTGCGTCCCATGGAGATATTGTTGCGATTCAATGTGGCAACCACCACGTTGGGCTCAAAGCGCATTCTCTTTGGCGGCGCCAGTACGGCCGCAAACGGTGGCAACAATGGCAATAGCAATGCCAATGGACTTGGCGGTACCAACACCGTCAGTGCCATCATCAATCGTCGCCTCTATCCACGTCTTGCGGCACGCACCGCCGTCAGCGCGGCGGTGGATCGCTCCAATGCCATTGGTGGTGAGCATGTGCTTCGCGATATCATTAGGAATGTCCTTTCGGATCGTCGTCATGCCTTTGAGTTCATCTTTAATTCGGATGAAATGGCTGTGGATTCGGAGGACTCTGTACCGCCAGTGTCAACGACTGCAAATGCTATTGCCAGCGGTGGTGTTCCTCCCGGCATCATTGGCAGCAACAATGCGGCGGTTATCGATGTGGTGGATGAGCGCAGCAATGGCACAGAGGCCGCTGAGCCACCGGCTCCGGTGGTGCCGATTACTAGCGGTGGTGCTATTGGTGCTGGCGATACTGCTGCTGCCGGCAGTGGTGGCGGCGGCGGTGGTGGTGGTGCTGGTGGTGGCAGCAGTGGCAGCACCTCGGTGCGTCCAGTGCTTAACTTTGATCAACTCTGGGATGATTTCCTTGAATGTGAAGGTCTCTTCTTGGCATCGCGCAGCAACAGCAGCGGCGGTGTTGGTGGTGGCAATGGCAATGCCAGTGGTGCAAGCGGCGCATCAGCGTCTCAACAGAATGGCAGCAATGCGTCTGGTGCCGTTGGTGGTGCAGCAAACACCACATCGGGCAGCTCCGGTGCTGGCAACATTGGTGATCCACGTTTGCGCAGCAATTCCGATGTGGATGTCGGTGGTGGTGTCGGTGGTGCCGGTGGAAATGCCTCAAATAGTGCTGTCAATGACAACGGTTTAAGTGGCAGCGGTGGTGGCAGTGGGGGCGGTGGTGGCAGCGATGGTGCATCCACATCATCCGATACAGCGGGCGGTGGCAACGGTGGTGGTGGCAGCGGACGTGGCGGTGCACGTAGTGCCCGTGAGATGAACGCCTCGTTGCTGGGAGATGTCAGCACAAGTGATTCGGATTCGGAGGCATCCACCGAGAATGATGAACGCAATGCGGAGGAGGAGGATGACGACGATGATGATGAGGCGGCCGATGAGGATGTGGATGAGCACAGCGAGACGGATGTCGATGAGGAGCGTCCACGTCAATTTATTGAGGTCTTCGATCACATCTATGAGCCGGAATCCTCGGAGACGGCATCCAACGATGCGGATGTGGATGCCGAAGATGATGATGAGGATGAAGACGATGATGAGGATGAAGATGACGATGTCGATGATGTGGAATCGAATGCACAAAATGTCTCCGATGTGGCATTGATCGATCAAGTGCTTGCCCAGGTTAATGGCGCCGGTTCCGGCTCCACATCCTCGGCCGCTGCCTCCTCCAACAATCGGCCACGCCGCAGCGCCGCCATTGAACCAAATGGTGGCATCGGTGGCAGCAACAGCGATAATCGTAGCCTGGAGGATGTCACACGTGACGCCAATGCCTATTTGTATGAACGCCTGAGCGGAGATGGACACGGGCATGGTCATGTGATGCCACAATCAATATCCTCGTTCAGTGTGCGCGTGGACGGTTCGATTGCGTTTCCCCTGGACATTGATGTGAATGGTGGCGCCTCCTCATCGTCTGCTGCAGCTGCAGCAACTGGAGGTCGCAACAATTCTGGTGTCAATTCGGTGGCTGCCGCCTTGCGTTCCTCATCCGAGTCGTGGATGGCCCCCGACTTTAACTATATTGGCAGCGGCAATACGGGAGGCAATGCCTCCGATGCCTTTCTGCCCCCCGCCATCATTCAAATGGAACGCAATGCGGGCGGCGGCGCCGGTGGCAGCAGTGCCAACAATCAGAATATGAGCAACTTGCTCGATGAACTGCCGCCAGCTTCAGCGGCGGCCCACAATACTGCCAATGCGGCAGCTGCTGCAAATGGTGGCGCTGGCAGCGGTGGTGCTGCCGGTGGTGGTGGTGGTGGTGTTGCTGCCACCTCAGCTGGCAGTCATCAAAACAATACTGCAACCCTTTGCACCAATGGAGTGCGTCGGCGTCTTCTCTATCTTGATCAACAATACTGCGTCTGCATGCCAACGCATCAGAATCCCACGGAGGAGACACAAATGGAGATATTCACACAGGATGGTGAGTAATGGTTTTGTATGCGTCAAGATACCAATTGCATATGTTATTCTCATTCCCGTTGCAGCATTGCATTGGTGGCTGGAGGAGGCAAAGGCCTTGGACATGGAAAGTCAGACCGATGCCTGCCTCTATGCGGCACATTTCCTGCTGCCGCATCTCATCAAGGAGTTGAAGACGGCCCATCAACAGCGCAAGCAGGAGGAGGCCAATCGACAGGCGACAGCTGCCGCAGCAGCTGCAACAGCCGCAGCCGCAGCATCATCGAATGCGGCAACAGCCACAACAACAACAATTGCTGCTGCAGCTGCAACAACAACAACAGCAACAACAAGTGGCAGTGGTGGTGCTGTTGTAGTTGCACCACTTCCCGCCAGTTCACTGGGCGCCAATACAACAACCACCAGCAACAACAACAGCAATATCTCAACTGCTGCTGCTGTTGCATCACCGACAACGACACCAGCAATTGCTCCCATAACGACAACAACAACAACAACAACGACAACAACCAACAATTTCCGTAGTTCCATACCGAGACTGATACCCTCGATGCAATTCGTGAATGCCGCATCCTTGGCATCCGTGGCATCGGAAACCGAACCATCATCTGCATCTGCTGGCGATAATATCGTACCAGCAAGCACAATAATTCATCCAACATTGATAAGCAGCAGCAACATCTATGCCGTGCCAGCATCAGCAACATCTGGTAAGATATGGAAAACGACTTAAAGAGGGTATTATAGCTTTGTGCACAAGTATGCGACAGTCGTCAGGTGATTTATTCGATACTGTATCAGGTATAGCTTTATAGCTTCTTGAATTTTAAGGAAATAGCTTCGATTATTAACATGTACACATTCCCATAAGCAGGGTATACCGTAATTGGGCACACTCAGTCTAATCATTTTAGCTATTTCATTTATTTAGAATAGCTTTGATTATTAACATGTTTAACAACGGCTTTATACATATACATATGTATCCATAAGCTGGGTATCCGCTAGTCGAGCACACTTAATCAAACTTTATAACTTATTGAATTTGGTTTAAATAGCTTTCATCATTTATGCATTTCTGTTCCTATAAGAGATACATATATACATTTATCTGGGCACAGGGTATCTCGTAGTCGAGCACATCGAATCAAACTGCATAACAAATTCAAATGGTTTGAAATAGCTTCGATTATTAGAATATATATATATATATATATGTATGTATACAATATTATGGTCACATTGTTATGGTTACAGGGTACACCGTAGCCAGTCACACTCAATCAGAGCGTAATCATTAATTCATTTCGCTTGACATAGCTTCGATTATTAACATGTTATCAAAGTATTCGAGATATATCTACACATTTCCAGGTGTACAGGGTGCATAGAAGTCGAGCACACTCAATCCAACTCCATAACTAATTTTATTTTTATGCAATAACATCGCTAATTAGCATGACTGTGCTACCATAAGAGATAAATCTTAAAAATTTTCTATATGCCGGGTATATCGTAGTCGAGCACACTCTTACTATTGAACTAAACGTATGTTTATCTGCCAGCAGCTAACAGCATAGAGTCATTGCGTGCTCGTCATCGCACGAATGCGTCGCGTCATCAGGCGCTTTACAATATCTATGCCGAAATCGATTTGACAAATGAACAGGAGACGTCCGCTGTTGGAGCTGGAGCATCGACGGGAGTGGCCGCTGCGCTGAACGATATGGCACGTCCGGCGCAACAGCATGCATTGTTTCCCAGCGTCCAGGCACCGACGCCATCGAGCGTTACCGCTCGTCATCCTCCCGTGCCGCATTTGGCCGCAAGCGGACGTCCACGTCATGAAATGGCTGATCTCTATGAGATGCAGGTGAGTGTTGATGACCATGTTAACGATGAGATCGACAAGTCAAGCATTTGCTGCAACTCTTTGGTTGGCCAGGTGAACGATGTACGTCAGAGACACGCGGCACGTCGCAACAACAATGCCAATGCGAACTCCTCACGCACCGCCGGCGCCGTCACATTGAATGCTCGCTCCAATCGGGATTTGCCCGCACGCCTGCAGCGTCTATCGCAGGTGATGACCGGCGCTATGAATTTCCCACTGAACTTAGATTTACCCGATCCGCAACCTGAACAGGAGCAACCACAGCCACAAGCACAGCAACTACAACTACAAGAGCAGCAGCAGCATCAATCACAACCGCAACCTCAGCAACAACAGCAACAGCAACAACAAGATGCAACAATTGATACACAGCCTGTGGCAGCAACTGCAATGCCAACTGTGACGATCACCGAGTTGGCAGCACAGCTTTTAGCCACTGAACAACAACGGGAGCAGCAGGATCAACCTAATGCAGCACAGGACCTGAACAGCAACAACAATGAAGCTGCCACAGCAGCGGAGACAAATGATAATGCCGCAGTGGCAGACACAGTCGTTGCAACAGTTGTCGAAGCAGCTGCAGCAGCAGCAGATGCGATGCAACATGTTGTCGCTGTTGTGCCACCAAATGTGGAATTGGATTTGGAGCCAACGGAGGAATCGCTGGAGGTGACAGCTGAGCGGGAACGTGGCTCTGAGGCAGAAGAGATAGCTGCCAACATTGTGGAGGCCACTGGCGAGACAGGCGCAGGAGTAGCAGCTGCAGCTGCAGCTGCAGAAGGAGCAACAGGCGCAGAAGCAGCTGGTGGAGCGGCTGGTGGAGTTGCAGTTGCAGCAACTGGAGCTGCTGCGGCCGTTGTCACCGACATGAGTCCGGAGGTGCGGGCCGCTTTGGGTGACCTTGAGGTGCCCGAGGGCGTGGATCCATCGTTCCTTGCCGCGCTGCCCAGCGAGATGCGCGAGGAGGTCATCCAGGAGCATCTGCGCATGCAGCGCATACGTCAGCGTGCCCAACAGAATGCCATACAAATCGCACACGATTCTCTGGTCGAAGTAAATCCAGAATTTCTAGCCGCCTTGCCGCCGAATATACAATCCGAGGTCCTAATGCAACAGCGCATCGAGCAGCAGCGCCAGGCGGCACAGAGCGCCAATCCCGATGATCCCGTCGATACGGCGGCCTTCTTTCAAAATCTGCCCGTTAATCTGCGTCAAGCGGTAAGTGTTTAGTCCACCTCCATTAGACCCTGTACTTTAAGAGAACAAAGGGTCTTTTAGACTTGATGAGGCAGAAAATATGCTAAAAATTTATGAGAATGTTTAAACAGGTTTGGAAAAACGGGGGAAAAATGAATGAAAATGTTGGAAAAACTGTAGTATGTCATTTTTAGACCCTGTACTTTATGTGAACAAAGCGTGTATTAGGTTTATAGCTAGAGATAGCTAGAGGAAAGTGTCTGCATAATGTATTTAGCCACTGTACAGTGTATGCCTAGTACTATAAACACCTAGATTTCACATACTAAGAGCTATAGAGACTTCAAACTTTTCGAAATTTCCCGCAAATCGCATATATAAAAGATCCGATAATAAACTCGGACGAGAGCATCTATCGCATTGTGGTGTTAGTTTGTGTGTATATATATACAATGAGACTGTGTGCAAAAACGTGTTGGCGTCTGTATGGGATTGGATGCAGGGTATTGCGCAGGCGTACATACTCCACTACAAAGTTGTCTTGCATCTGCTTGTCAAATTTCGTTTCTCTATCATGTCTAACAATGCAATCGTTCCTTGCAGATCCTAACGGACATGGAGGACTCACAGATAGCCAGTTTGCCGCCAGAGTTGGCAGCGGAGGCGCAGTTCCTGCGTCGCGATTGGGAGTCACGCAATGGCACACGCATGGATGCACATCCGCCCCGGGATGCATTATGTACGTATATATATTATATAACGAAGATACTCTTGAAGAATCCTCGGTTAATGTGGTTTTCCCCCCCATCTGCAGCACGCTTCCAGACAACGCTACAGAATCTGGATGAGGCGCGTTGGCACAGCGCCATTTGGTATGATGCCAGTGGCAATGCACAGCCGCAACATCATCAGCATACGACAATTGTGCATCATCATCACATTGCACCGACGCCAGGTAAACCATTGGCTCTGCTCATGATGGAGGATGAGAATATACTGTTGGATCCGGATTCATTGGCCACATTGCTGCTGTTCCTCTTCGTGGAGGATCAAAAGGTGAATAGCGTCCGTTTGCATCGCGTTATACGGAATCTATGTCATCATGAGCCGACACGCGATTGGATCATCAAGGCATTGATTAGCATTATACAAAAAACGAATGAGGATAATTCCAATTTTGGTGCTGCCAATACGGGCAGCAAACCGGAATGGCTAAAACTCCGTGTGGATGCGGCATTTGGCTATAAGAGTAACATCTTTCTCATTAATCGCTTGTATGAGGGAAGCGCTCGCAGCATTAGCATTAATCCGCAGGCCGCCCAAATGATTGTTAGGAATTGCTTGGACTTGCTGTTTGTGCTCGCCAAGCATTATCCGTTTAGCTTTTGCCCTACAATCGTGAGCCAAAGTCACGTACACGCCTGCTGAGCTCCGTCTTCAATATGCACAATGCGGCAGCCGCAGCGGCTGCATCGCGATTGGATGATGCTGCTGCTGCCAGTGCGGGTGGCGTTGGCATTGCTGGTGGCGGTGTAGCTGCACCCGGTGATTTGCGTTCACGCTATCATCGCTATCAAATTGCAAATCGTTTGCGTGGCTTCTTGGATGATCATCAGTTCCAGCAGCATTTGCAACAGCAGCAGCAACAGCAGCAGCAGCAGCAGCAACAACAACAGCAGCCAAAGACGCAGTTGCTCAAGACATTGCCACTGGACGAGGCACCGTCAACATCGAAGGCAGCTGCCGCCAAAGCAGCTGCAAGTGCTTCCAAGCAGCCAAATAATAACAACAACAACAACAATGGCACCACTGTGGTTGCATATCAAACAAATGCCCAGAACTTTTGGGATGTGGTGCTAAGCATTGATCGGCAGACGCCGCTGCGCATGGCAAATGTGGCACAATTTCCGCTGACCTCGCAGCCCGCCTGGAAGTGGCAGACGAACAACAGTGAGTTCTTGTCATTCAGCGAATCACCGTTTGGCCAACTGCTCGAGATGTTGCCCTATAAGGTTATCTGTCGTTCGCCGCATTTAACCGATATGCTGGTCAAGTTGCTGGCCTCGCTGAGCGTGGATCTGCCCAAGGAGGAGGAACAGCAGCCACAGCCACAGCCACAACCACAGCCAGCACAACCGCCAGCACCACCAGCATCAGCACCAGCAACACCAACACCAACAGCACCACCACCACAGCCTCAATCCGCACAGCCTCAACAGCAGTCGCCGCAATCCCAATCGCAGTCGCAGCAACAACCGCCACAGCTGCCACAGGAGGAGCAACTGCTGCCACCGTTGGTGCCCATCAGTCAATATCCACCAGATCCCTTAGCAATGCCTATCGACAATCCAATGGCCATCGATGCCGATGCACCACAGCAAATGGATCAACAGCTGCCGCTGGATGATGATGAGGATCATCATGTCGATGATGATGATGACGATGAGGAGGACGATGAGGATGAGGAGGATGACGACGATGATGATGATGATGATGATGATGATGATGATGAGCTGGCATCGTTACGAGCGGCGGCACCAGCAGCACCAGCACCAGTACCGCCACCACCACCACCGCCGCCGCCACCGCCATTGTCGAATAAGCCGCGTCGCAAAATCTATGCCAAGAATTTCTCCCAATTGCAACTTGTGATTGAGGTGCTGACACATCAATGTGGCACCACCGAGGGTCTGGACAATGTGACCAAATTGATTGTAAATCTCACACAATGCTCACAGGCCTCCAATGCCATCTTCATACAGTACTTGACGGCAGCGATACTTGGTCTGGCCGAGGAAGTGCGTCAGGCCATCCAGACGCTGCTCAACGAGATACGTGCTTACAATATGCTCGGCCAGCAACAACAGCAACCGCAACTGCAACCACAATCGCAATCGCAATCGCAACCACAGCCAAGTGGCAGCAACAGCGGCGGTGCTGGTGCCTCATTGTTGTCCAATTTAACCGTCCATGAGGGCACGATGCAGGATCGCTTCACATCCGAATCGGTGATCATATCGGCCCCAAAGAATGCCAAGCCCACCTGTGAGCTGCAATTGCCTTCGATGAAGAAACTCATGTCCAATTCATCCGCTCAGCCATATTACCTGCGCACTCTGAAGATCTTTATGCAAGTGCGCGACATTTATGAGTTCCAAAATAGTCACAACGATGATAGCAATGAGGATATCATTGATATTGTTGGCGATGCGCCAGCATCTGTTGGCAATTCAACTGCCAGCGGTGGCAGCATGGAAACCAGCGATGCCTCCAATAGCACCAGCAGTGGCAGTGCCAGTGTCATTGGCAGTGGCAGTGGCAGTGGCAGCAATAGCGTTGCCAGCACCAACACAAAATGTCCAGCGAAACCGACTCTAAGTCAAATCCTTTGCCTGGATGTGCTATGGCACACGTTGAGCGAGTGCCTCGTTGCGTTGGAGGAGTCCAAAGATGAGTTTGCAGTGTTGGTGCTGCAACCGACAGTTGAGGCCTTCTTTCTCATACATGCCTCGCATCGTGTGACACCCAAGAAGCCGGGTCGCGGTGCTGCTGCTTCTGCTGCTGCTGCAGCTGCTGGTGGCGGCGGTACAGGCGGTGGTTTGCGTGTGGTACCGCATCCGGTGTCCTCGGAGCACAGTCCACAGCTGGATGACACCAACAGCAGCAATAGCAGCAATCAAGCCCACAATTCCGCCAGCTTTGAAGGTAATACACAACACAGCAGACGACTACTTGACTATTCAGATATATTCATATATTGTGTGTATGTTTCGTTTCCCCATCAGATGAATCCCGCATGCAGGATGCATCCACAAGCACAGCGTGCGTGGGTCCACAGTTGACGCTTACGGCACACGAGGCCCAGCTCAAGCAGGATCGCCAGAAGTTCTTGCAATTCGCAGAGAAGCATCGCACGGTGCTAAATCAAATCCTACGCCAATCGGCCACACATCTATCCGATGGCCCATTTGCCGTGCTCGTGGATCACACACGCATCCTGGACTTTGATGTGAAGCGTAAATATTTCCAAACCGAATTGGAGCGACTGGACGAGGGCATACGACGTGAGGAGCACACTGTGAGTGTGCGGCGTGTCACCGTCTTTGAGGATTCATTCCGTGTGCTCTATCGTCTTGGTCCCGAGGAATGGAAGAATCGCTTCTACATTGTCTTCGAGGGTAAGCATTAGTAGTTGATTGTTGCAACTATCTGAATATGTTGACACATCTGGTCGCAATGGTTTTGTTGTAGATGAGGAGGGACAAGATGCTGGCGGTTTGCTGCGCGAATGGTATGTGATAATCTCACGGGAAATCTTCAATCCAATGTATGCCTTGTTCTGCGTATCGCCGGGCGATCGCGTCACCTACATGATCAATCCATCGAGTCATGCCAATCCCAATCATTTGAGTTACTTTAAGTTTGTCGGTCGTGTTATAGGTAAGTGGTGTATCCCAGGAAACTACGCTCTCCACACTTGAATCACATGCTAAACACTTTCTCTCCCTCTCACTCTCTCTCTCTCTGTTTCTATCTATCTATGTCTTTCTCGTCTCCATACGTCTGTCTCACTCTTATAGCCAAGGCCGTGCATGATAATAAGCTGCTGGAATGCTATTTCACACGCTCATTCTATAAGCACATTTTGGGCAAACAGGTGAAGCATACGGATATGGAATCGCAGGATTATGAATTCTACAAAGGATTGGACTATCTGATGAAGAATGATATATCAACGCTGGGCTATGAGTTAACCTTCTCAACGGAGGTGCAAGAGTTTGGCGTCACACAAATACGTGATCTCAAGCCAAATGGACGCGACATTGCCGTCACCGAGGAGAATAAATTTGAATATGTGCAGCTCGTTTGCCAGCTAAAGATGAGCGGCTCCATACGACAGCAGTGAGTCTAACATTTCTCTATCCTATCCTAAACAAAAATAAACTTACGCTAGAATCTTGTATTGTTTTATTGCCAAACTCAATGGCAATAACAAACCAAATCAATTAACTCATTGCAGCTTCAACAATGATTTTCTTTATTTTTAGCAATTTCATTTAATTTGTATTTATTCAATTCAATTCAAATTTTTGCTTTGTCGATGCAACGATAATTTGTGATCTCTGGTGCATGCGATAGAACTATCGATAAGCATGAGCAATGTATGGTGTTATTGTCGCACAAAAACGCTAACAAAACGAAACTTATCGATAACAAAGTCGTTGCACTAATGCAACATGCATGGCTGGAATATCGATTTGTGAATTGTGTATTACGTTTATCTTATATTATAATAATATTTTATTATTCTACATATTTATTTTTTTCGCACTTGCAGATTGGACGCATTCCTTGAGGGCTTCTATGACATTATTCCAAAGCATTTAATATCAATATTCAACGAGCAGGAACTAGAGCTTCTCATATCCGGCTTGCCAGATATTGACATTGAAGATCTAAAGGCAAATACCGAGTACCATAAGTACACATCCAAATCGGCACAGGTAAGCACACAACACTTGCTATTTTATTTATATCCATATACATATATATATATTTATATATATTCGATCTCTCATTGATAGATTCAATGGTTCTGGCGCGCCTTGCGCAGCTTTGATCAGGCGGATCGTGCGAAATTCCTGCAATTCGTCACGGGCACATCGAAGGTGCCATTGCAGGGCTTTGGTTCGCTGGAGGGCATGAATGGCATACAAAAGTTCCAAATACATCGCGACGATCGTTCCACAGATCGTTTGCCTTGCGCACACACCTGGTAAATGATGATCACAATAATATATATATATATATATATATATATATATATATATATATATATATATATATGTATATAATGTATTAATAATATAACATTTATAGCTTCAATCAACTGGATCTGCCCATGTACAAGTCGTATGATAAGTTGCGCAGCTGTTTGCTTAAGGCCATACACGAGTGCTCAGAAGGATTTGGCTTTGCCTAAGCTAACCAACAACAACAGCAACAACAACAACAATAACAATTACAACAATTACACACATGTACACAAGAAACAACACACACACACAGCAACACACATTCAACAATTCCTAAAAAAACATAAATAAACTCTGCGACGAAAATTATTTAGAACAGCCACTGCAAATGTGCGATAGCAACAACAGCGACAACATATACAGTACATATAGTTATATAGTATATATAAAAAATGTTGAATTAATTATTAATTTTCGCGCGTATATTATATACAATATATATACATACACACATAAACACACACACATATATATATATATATAAACACACATATATATATTTTCTTAAATTTTCAAAAGAGAACGGGATAGAAAAAAAGAAACTACGAAGCAAAAAACATGGTAAAACACTAACAAAAAAATATTTAAAAATATTTAAGAAAGAAAAAAAAAACAACAACAACATTCATATTGAACGAAGTATATCAGTCAACAACAACGTATTCGAAAGCTGTTTATGATTTTTTTTTTATTAAATATATATTTTTTCGCGTCCCTATTTTTGAAATGAGAAAATACAAGATTAAAGAAAACATTATAATTAAAATATTTTATTTTCCTAAGTCGAGTAAACAAAACAAAAACTAAAAAAAAAAAAAAAAAAAAAAGATCAACAACTTTGATATGTGTGAAGCTAAGCATATGCATAATGTGCACATAACGCTTTGATTCTTGTTTATATATATAAAAATAAAAAAAATAAAAAATAAAGTAAAACAAAATAAATGAAAAATGCACGAAACAACAAATATGAAGAAAGGCAAAGGTATTTGACGTAACTATAAGTCTATGTTATGCATTTTATGTTTATCTTTTTAACGAGTAAATGTAACTTTAATGGAAGAGTGATGAAGAGTGGGAGAGAGATGAGTAAACTCATTGACTATATATAAATAAACTTCAAAGAGCATCAAACTACTTGCAAATTGTCTTTTATTTCAAAACTTCAATTCAAATTGCCAGTGCTGCCCAATGTTCGTGTAGCAATGTGGCAGCTCTGCGCGGGCTAATCGAGATTACAGGGCTGCATACTGTTATCGACAGCCGATCGGTTTGCCGTTACATCGACATACTTGAAATTGATTTTAAATTGGAAAACATTAATTAAACTTACCTTTGTATTTGTAAATCTTTTATAATTTTAAGCAGATCAATTTCGATCGATACTAAAAAAACATCGAGTCAAAATCCAAAAATCAGCGTCTTTTCAATAATTTATATATAGAAGTTCCGATGTCTTTGTGAGAGATTTAAAGAGATGCAGAGATTGGGAAAGTAACAAAGGCATCTTTATGTCAACATGGAATCCAGAAAGTGTAAAACGAATCTGGCACAATGGTAATTCATAATCCATTTTTAGAAGTGAAGGCTCATAAAAAAAAAAAAACAAAAACTATGTTAACAATTTGTGGTAACGTTAGAACGGCACTTTAATCGCAGCGATGGGTCGCTTGGTCATTTGCTTTTATGAATGGAATGGTCCACATTGTAAGTTTAAGGTCATTAGCATGTAGATGTATGCGTGTGAGAGGTACCGCCGGCAACTGCATTGACAGATGGATAAAGAGAGAGTGAGAGATACATATCTATGTGTGTATATAAAACTAATTTAGAGCGAGCTTAAACCAGCTGCATGCGTGTTATTGATATTGTGTTTGCCAGGTGGCTAGAGCGTCGAAAGCTTCAAAAGTTCGCCGACCTTACGGAACAATTTGAGAACGGTTTTTGTTTGTTGCTTTAGCTTCTTTCCAGTGATGGGAATACATAATACTCAAGTTTTTTTTTTTGCATTTCACATTTTAATTAACATTTTAAGGCGTAAATTTATACGCATGCAATTAGAAGTGTGCACAAATACAAAAAGAATTAAATACGAATACAAATTTCATCTTAAATTGTAAATTTCGACGAGTTGCAGTCGCTAAAGGCGAAAGCGAGAGCGTATTTTACAGTCCGCTGCTGCTACTACTTTTGCACTTTTCAACACCCTCGCTCTCTTCCACGCGCATGTGTGTTCATAAGTATGTGTATGCATGTGCGTATATGTATAGGTTATTGCATTTTGCCGGCCGGCAAATGCAGCGAAAAAAAGTTAGAGCGAGGGAAAAGTTAGGCAAAGTCAGAGAGCAGCCGTGGAGTGTGTGACAGGGTGGTTATCAGCAAAGCGAAAGAGAGTGAAAGAGACAGAGCCGGGCATATAGAGGAACAGAAAACAGAGTTGGTTAAGTTTTTTTTTCATCATATTTTTGTTTCACTTTGTTGTTTATAATTACATCATAATTAAAAAATAATACATAAGGTTGCGTTTGAAATTTTACAAAACTCTTAGTGTTGTTGTTGTGTTTTGCATATGGTGTTGTCTTTTGTTTGCTTTTCTTTTCATTTTTTGGGGAATATTTTTTGTTTTGGATGTTGTTTTGTCATGCCGGGAGTGTTCGCATGTGTGTGTGTATATGTGTGTTGTGGCTTATAAAGTGGAATGGCAGAGAGAATATGTTCTTCTTGATGTTGTTTTCAATTTAGTTGTTATATTAAAGGGTATATAAAAAAAAAAAAAAAATTATGCATTTATATCATATCTCATGTGAAATAAATTAAATTAATGCTAGAACACAACATGACGACGATGATGATGTGATAACATTGCGCAGCTCTTGTTTGTTGTTGTTGTGGTTGCTTGTTGCTGTTTTTTTGCCACTCCACTTGCTCCCGTTGCTCCTGCCTCAGCTTGTTGAGCTTAGAAGCACTTGCGGTGGACAATGGATGGGCCAGACTCATCGTACTCCTGCTTGGAGATCCACATCTGCTGGAAGGTGGAAAGGGAAGCCAGAATGGAGCCACCGATCCATACAGAGTATTTACGCTCTGGTGGAGCAATGATCTTGATCTTCATGGTAGATGGGGCCAGCGCGGTGATCTCCTTCTGCATGCGGTCAGCGATGCCTGGATACATGGTGGTACCACCGGACAGCACTGTGTTGGCATACAGATCCTTACGGATGTCCACATCGCACTTCATGATCGAATTGTAGGTGGTCTCATGAATGCCGCATGCTTCCATTCCCAAGAATGAGGGCTGGAACAGAGCCTCGGGGCAACGGAAACGCTCATTACCAATAGTAATGACCTGTCCGTCGGGAAGCTCATAGGACTTCTCCAACGATGAGCTGGAGGCAGCGGTTGCCATCTCCTGCTCAAAGTCAAGAGCAACATAGCAGAGTTTCTCCTTAATGTCACGGACAATTTCACGCTCTGCAGTGGTGGTGAAAGAGTAGCCACGCTCGGTAAGGATCTTCATCAGGTAATCGGTCAAATCGCGACCGGCCAAATCCAGACGCAGAATGGCATGGGGCAAAGCATAACCCTCATAGATGGGCACAGTGTGGGAGACACCATCACCGGAATCGAGGACAATACCGGTAGTACGACCAGAGGCGTACAGCGAGAGCACAGCCTGGATGGCCACATACATGGCGGGTGTGTTGAATGTCTCAAACATGATCTGTGTCATCTTCTCGCGATTGGCCTTGGGGTTAAGGGGAGCCTCGGTCAACAGAACGGGATGCTCCTCGGGCGCAACACGCAGCTCATTGTAGAAGGTGTGATGCCAGATCTTCTCCATATCATCCCAGTTGGTCACAATACCGTGCTCAATGGGGTACTTCAGGGTGAGAATACCACGTTTGCTCTGTGCCTCATCACCCACATACGAGTCCTTCTGGCCCATACCGACCATCACGCCCTGATGACGTGGACGGCCCACAATCGATGGGAAGACAGCGCGGGGCGCATCATCGCCAGCGAAGCCAGCCTTGCACATGCCGGAGCCATTGTCGACAACCAATGCAGCAACTTCTTCGTCACACATTTTGTAAGCTGCAAGAGGCAAGAAAAAAAAGAACACGGAAAAAATTAACAAAATGGCCACCAAGCCTAAAAGAGAGTATTCACTCTCACTCCCTCTTTGTGTCTCTCATTCTGTATGTATGTATATTCTCTTCTTTTTTTATGCAGAGGCAACACCCTGCACATAAATCAACAACTTCACATAAGCTTAAGAGCTTCACAGAATACCGGTGCAAAGCAAGTTACCAAAGGAGAGCCGCTCTCCTGCTCTTGTTTCTCAGTGTATGTACTTGTGTATGTATACGTAGTCGCATAAAAATGGCGGCCACTTGCACGAAAGAAAAAAAAAATCACTTAAGCCGGCACCTATGAATGTTTTAACGCTGCGTGTATATATGCTTATGCAGTTGACGTTGTTTTTACCTTTTTGTTTTTATTTAACAAACGACGAAAATTGATTAAAAACTGAATTGAATCTTTTACAATTCAAGTTGAAAACTGAAACCACACTTGGTTTTTTGTAGGAGGCGACGAGGCGATAGAGTGACTGAAATGCAACCGCACCGATTGACTGCCGAAAGAGGAATGAACAGACTAACGAGCAAGCGACCGAATGCCAGTTAACAGCTATTTCAAGCGCTGCCCCAGACGACGTCGCCGTCGCCATTGCCGCCGTCTTCGTTGCGAGCGCAACTGCTGCTCTGCCGGCTCGTTCGCACATCGCCTATTGTGGCGCATGCGTGCGACAGAGAGCGCACGATACAGCAGGCTTGGGTAGCCAACTTTTGTGACCATATATGGTCATGTTTCGAAGCGAATTGTTGACAGAGAGATAGAAATGTCGTCGCTTTCGCTCTCTCACGCGTTGTCGCGCTGTTGCCGCAGCGTTGACGGCAATGACGGCGGCGACGGCGACAGCGGTGACAGTGACTATGCCGAAGGTTTTCTCCATTTTTGCGCGGCTCATTAAAAAACCGGCATTTTTGCATTCAAGAAAGACTAAATAACTCCAATGACGTGAGTCTTTGACTACTTCTGGCCAAATTGCCTACGTCACTTGTACCGTGGGCAGATGCCATTAATACAAATATATACATATACATACATACATATATACGTATGCATGTGGCGATGCTACAAAATTTGGCAGTTACTTTTGAAATTGCTCGCTATGAAAGTTAATTGAAGCGTGGGAAAAATAGAAAGTGTTTGCGAATTGAATTGCAAATGACCGCAAAATGTAGCTTAAAATTGTCACCAGTTAACCTTAACTATTGCTTCTTTCATCGTCTTCTTCTGCTACATTTTGGAAATTCACATTGGGCACGCCCCAGCACAAGATCTCCACATATACATACATACATGCATACATTAATACATGTGTAGACATATAGTATGTATGTATGTGTATATGTAGTCAACTTGAATTCTTTTCATTCTTTTCTGTAGCTTCTAAGACGTAAAGAGCTTTGTATCTTATCGATCCACAACATTTTGTGATAAGATTAAATATTAAAGGGAATTTTTCACTAGCGTCAGCATGTGACTTAAGTTTTTGAATTGATTACGAATCCATTATTTTATATTATTTCTTTTTTTTTTTCATGTTTATCAAGAATGTCTCTGATTCTTTGTATTATCACATATTCCACAGGCACTTGTACAAAAAAAAATTGTTGAAAAAAAAGTATGCTATTCACAATTTGTATGCTTCTTAAGCGTTGTTTTTGTTGAATTTCGTTTCTTATTATTATTATTTTTTTTTGTTTATTTAACTTTTGTTGTTTTGCTTGGATAAGTTGATAAATACTTACATTTGGTCTGTTTTGATTAAAATTAATTAAATAAATATAAATTAAGTCTTTCGGTTTTGTGTCTTTTGTTTAGACGACTCTGCTAGTTGCTTTTAGCGGTTTTGTGTCGGGAGGAATATCCACACAGCACAAGAACTCAAACTGTAATGACATGAAAACTGGTCGGTGTTTGCCGTTTTATAAAGCCCGTGTCCGTCCCAGTCGGCAGCGTAACTTAGCGCCTTATCAGCGCCACTTACACACTTCTCCAGCCTGGCTAGCGTTTTACCATATATGGTATGAATTGAATTTTACCCCGTTGCCGTACACAGTGTGTGTGCATTTCGAGTATCTGTGTGTATAAGCATGTGAATACACACAGTTTACACACAGTGTGTGTGTGTGTGTGTGTGTGTGAGAGAGTGTTTGTGTATGAATGTATATGCTACTCGCGAAGAGTATTTTGCAGCATAATCCCCTGATACGGGCGTCGTCGGGTGTGACTGTTTTTCAGGTTGCGTCACTATTTCAATATCGTTTGCCACAGCGTATCAATAAAATATAAAAATGAGAACCGTAACTAACAGATATTTCACTTAATAACTAATCATTTGTTTAATCTATATGAATCACTTCAATTTGATGCCTAATACATGGAAATTGTTTCGAAACTCTTCACATATTCAGTTCAACTATTAAGTATAATTATAGTTCTTATTTTCCACAATCGTCAGCAAATGCTTCAGCTTACAAAACAATAAGAATAATCGTGTTAAACCAGAGTTATTTTCTATATTTATCCATTTATCAATTTCAATTTAAAATTCCCAAATAATGCAAGAATTTTGAATATAACCTGCACTGAACAGCTTTGGTCTTTATTGAAAATAAGAACGTATATAAAATTGCAGAGTATTCAGTACGCGTCATAGTTTTTGTCTTTAAAGCTCGGTTTGTAGCAATAACGGCGCCAGGCCAAACAGCTGCCAGTCCATGCGTCAACTACGCGTTTGCGCAAAAGAGATAGCGGCATCAATATTCGAGCACTCATTTACACACACACACAGTCACACGCATAAGCAAATGTATGTACGTACACACTCACAATTACGCTCATTCACTTGCTGTGCTCTGCAAAATGCTGACTCAACTCAGTTGCGCAGGGGTTTGTTTTTATTTGGCACCCAAAAAGTATTTTTAAAATTGTGATATGACATGGAATAGTTAAATATTGATATAAATAGTATATATATTAGTATTATTGTAATATTCTTAGTCATATGCGGTATCCATATATGCATATGTATGTGCAAAACAGGCCTTGGCAATGCAGATCTAAAGCCGCTCTCTGTCTCTCTCGCAGCGCTTTAAAAGTGAAAGAGTACAATGTGAGTGGTTGGAAGCTTCGGAGAGGGGGAAAGTTGCACACAAGCGTGCAGTTAGCATACATCTACATTAATATGTATAGGGTAGTCGGTGTGTTCTGTTTACATAGGTATGTGTGCATGGGACTGTGTTTTTGTAACGGCAATTGCTCATACATGGCAAAATGAACGCATTCCATCGGCAATCGTGATATTTAGTATTGCCGGTTGACTAATCTTTGTTTAAATAATTGCCTATTTTGACGCACAAATAGCTAACAAATATCAAAAGCAGCAGCACAAATACACATGCATTTGCTCACAGCATAATACAGCATAAATACATGTATTGTCCATACATACAACGATAGCTGTGAGCATCAACAACAGGCAGAGCACAAGCAAGCAAGTAAGAGCGAGAGAGGCTTACGCAGGCGAGCGCTTTCGCAGCAGCATGAAAAGAAAACAACTTAAACACAGTCAGACACAAAAATACACAGGCACGCACACACAGACACATAGACCGACAGACAAACAAAAAAATATGCTTGGCCGCTGTCCAAAGGAGTGGCAGAGTGACGTTGCTCTTGTGCCAGACCCAACCTTATTGGATCACATTGCATTTGTATATGTATTATGCATGTACATGCATATGCATATGTATGTACATGGGTATGTATATTTTAGCTTTGTATATTTGCAGTTACTCGGTTTTGTTTGTACATAAGAAGAAATCGAATTGTGCTTGACTGTTTGCAACAATTCATGGAATTGTTTAATGCAGACGCTCAATTTGAAATGGGAGCCATTGCCTTGTTGTTTTCTGTTCTATGTATTTCCGAAAAACCAAAACAATTCTCATGGTGTTAACTGCCATTCGCAATCGTCAGCATTCGCATTCCATTCCTTGCTCTCTTCTTACTCATCTTTTGCTTGCCGTTCAACGTTGTAAGAGAAACATTATACATACATACATACATATGTATATATATATATATGAAGGCATTTGTGTGTGTATATATGTATATACATTTATTTTATTTGCCGGTTCTTTGACGCTTTTTAAGTCTTATTAGAATTTATTTGCTTAAAATGTGTATCGCATTTGTGGAACATATGTACATATGAATCTGTGATCTTTTGTGTATCTTATAGCGAACTTCTCTCATAATTTCATTATTTGCAGAACTTGATTAATTTGTTTACTTAACTTAACTGTTTTATGAAGGTTAATTAAGATCGCAGCAATTATCAGTCAACTGTCATAAAAGTTTACATTTTTGGCACGCCTATTGCTTTTCGAAACAATTGAATGTACCGCTTTTGAAATAGATGCAGGGCATAGAATCAAAAACAGGCATTTGTACATATGTATGTGTAACCGAACAGATGCGCTACGACCTTGTCAGGAGTTAGCCAATTGGTGAAGGGGAGAGACGCATATAAGTACACACAACTGCTTTTATTGAAACTAGAAATAATTAAATAGCCAAAAACGGCGAATTGACGTAGCTGATGACTTTGAAACCGCTATGTGTTGACAGAAACAACGACAACAACAATAAACAGCAACAGCAGCAGAAAATAACAAAACAAATACAAAAAAAAGACAGTCAAAACAGCTACAACAAGAGCCATGATCAACGACCTTTCTCCAAAAGTTCGTAGCTCGTCACGTTTTCTACACTCTCACACACACACACGCACGCAAAGGCGAAGTGAAGACAGTGACAGAGACGGAGATGGGACGGAGACGAACAGTTACAAGCACAGACACTTGCTCTACTAGCCAGCAGCAGCAGCAGCAACAACAACAACAACAACTAAACAGCTTGCGTGTGCATAAGCATGTGTCTGCGTGTGTGTGTGTGTGTGTACGCATACATGAAGAGAACTTTGTAACCATAAAGAGCATAAGCTTAGACTTAAGCCTCGAGTCGTAGCCAAAGCCAAAGCCAAAGCCAATGTCATAGCCATAGCCACAGTCACAGCCATTGTCAAGGTCATTGAATGAGAAAATTTGTAAAATTTTCGCAATTAATTGGGCATTTTACGCGCATATTTGTATATGGCATTAACATATTTACACACATTCATACACGCAGCAAATTCCCCATCTCTTACTCTCCCTCCCTCTCTCTCTCTCTCTCTCTCTCTCTCTGTAGCTCTAACTCTCCAGCACGCTAAATATGCATTTGCAGTCGCTTTGCCGCGTTTAAACAAACGAAAAAGTTGCACATTTTCACTACAACTTATTGAACGCATCGAACCAGTTTGATCACGATAATAAAACACCAAAATCGCATTAATTATTTACCTAATTAGATTGTCAACAAGTCTGGAACCCGTTTAGTTTCAGTTTGCTTGAATTGGTCCTTTGAGCTGAACAAAAAGTGAATTCGACTTGTGGATCATAAATTCAATCGTAATATACATACATACATACATACATATATATATGTATGTGGACGCTATTAGAGTTGACTCTTCTTACATTGTGGGGTATTAGAGAGTGGGTTGACTGCTGCGTGTGCAACGTTTTCAGATGAAATACCATAAATACCATCACGATAATGTTAATATAATGCATTTAAATTCCAAAATCATATTAATTGATCGCCTAATTGCCGCTGTTCATTTTAAATAACAAATATTTGAAAAGCTGCCTCACTTAAAATACAAGCAAGCAGTTATTAGAGATGAGCAATGCTCTGATTTATCGATAATTGTGCTAAACATAATTAACTTAGATCACAATTAAGCTAGTTATCGGCGTGGACTGATCGATAACAGTACTTATTGGAAATATTTAGCAAAGATTTAACATTTAGTTCGGCAAACGTGCATATCAAAGAGTTTTTTTTTTGTGTATTATTGGTCTCCTCTCTAATTGATCAGCTCAATCATTGCGTGAGGCGACGACGATAATGATGATTATGATGATGATGATGATGATGATGATGATGATGAAGAAGCAGAAGTTGGAGAATTTAAAGCGGCTTTGGAAAAGTGAAAAATGAATTATATTGTTGCGAGGCGTAATTTTTCACAATTTCACTTTAATGCCAATGTACGACTATATTTGTGCGTGCCTCGTGCATTTGTCTCTCTAGTGAATGTCTCCCCCTCCCCCGCCCCCCTCTCACACACCATGCGCACACGATGTCTGCCACAACTAACTGCGTGTCCATCCATTTCGTTTTCTGTGGGTGCGCATTTCACATGATGAAAAATGGTGCGCCACAACAAAATAATTAGCCAAGCTAACTTTTGTGGCCAACAAACGGCAGCAGCGACGCGTCGCATCAAAGCATCAAATTTGCTGCAGTGTGTAATGTAGTGGCGGTGGGGAAGAGATAAAGAGCGAGAGAGAGTAAGAAAGAGTGCTAGCCCAGCAATCAAATTGTTGATCTTTTTAGGTATCGAAGCTGACGAATATTGTAATAAATTGCTATAAATTGTAATAGATGTATTTCAATTTTATATTTTGTTTAACATATTTTATTTCTCTGTAGGCAGCTATTGCAAAAAATTTCAATTTATTCTCTTTATTATGCATTTCCATTAATTATATAAGCAAGGGAAATATAAACTTTTTTTTTTTGTAGTTTAAAAAGCGTTTTAGTTGAGTTTAGTTTATTGACTACTATTAAATAATAATTATACAATTAATTACAATATAAAAAAAAACAATTGTCATGCTTATATTTAGCTGACGTTGCATTTGTTCGCTGGGCAAAATAGAAATTTCATTGAGTCACTCAGCTGTCGTGGAATGGATGTTGTGGATATTGTGGAGGATGTTGTTGTTGGTGTGGATGCCGTGGATGGTGTGGGGGGTGTAGCACAGTGGCTTGCCATTTCTTTTGCTTACTGGTTTTTGCAGTAACCGCAGCTGAAGGTGTTACAACAATTGTACACACACATACTCACACACACAGACGAATATGTGTGTAGACAGCAGTCGCAGTCTGAGGCGATTTTATCTCTTTCTTTTTTTTGCATTTTATTTTTAAGTTGTTGCGAGTCTCTGACGGCGTCTGTCTGGTTTCGCCTTCTTCTTCTTCATCTTCTTCGAGTCTCGCTTTAGTTGTTGCTGGGCAACGTACACAAATACATAGATACATATGTATGTACATACATACATATGTATTTGATTTGCGGCCTGTGATTGACAGTAAATTTTTGCTAGACAATATACTAGTATGTAAATATAAATAGAATAAATGTGGCTCGGCTTGAAATAAACACTACAGTTAACGTTTTCGGAGAACTTGATAACTTTCACATACATATGTATGCATATATATGTACATATGTGTATATATGTTCATACATAAATACAGGATTAGTAAAATATATTATATTACATTATAAGACGAATTTGGTAGCTGATATCATATTAACTTGATAACTAGCCTATATAGTATTGACTAGTTTTCAACAAACAGAACTCACTAACACACACACACACACACATTCATGCATACATAAATATACATTTATTATAGTTTACTACGACGTTAGTGTTGCATTTATATGGCTAAAGCAACATATTTGCATGGTGAAGTAACTGTGACACAACACAAACTATAAACTGAAACACAGTAAACACACGATAAATGCTCTATGTTATTTGTTAAATTAACAATTTGTCCAGCGATTTACAGCAATGTTATCAACATTGTTGTTAATTGCTGTGTTAAGTGCACAGATGGTGTCACTATGTTCATTTGTGGATTATGGATTGCATTTGCAGCTTTCGTTTTCGTTCCACATACAGCGAGTCTTCACTTTAATAGCGTATCTAAAGAAGGCCGCAGCCGCAAGAATGTGGGTTGCAAAAACAAAACCTTAAGTGGTTTTTAATGAAAATGAGTGACGATTTGCGTGTGTGTGTGTCGGTTTGCGAATGTGTGTGTGTTATACTTATGTATATTCGTAAGTGTACAGCGTCCGTCGCCCACACACACACACATACGCACACTCACATACAGACAGCCGTACTCATTTCCATTCCCAATCGTTTGGTACTGTTCCCATTCCAGGTGCTTTTGGGTCGGCGGCTTTGGGTGAAGCTTTTCGCAGGGTTGGCCCGTTACGGTTCACTGCCATCAGCTGGGCGTGTGTGTGCGCAGGCACATGTACATACGTATGTATGTAAGTATGGCTGTGTGCGTGTGAACAACATCAATTAAACAAGCAACAGACAACAACTACAGCAACACAATTCAAACAAAGTTGGCATTTCTTGTGCCATTTCTGTTATTCCTATTTCTACTTCTTCTTCATCTTTCATCTATGCAGCCAGCAATTACACAAATTGAAAATCGCACGCGTGTGTGGGTGTGGATTTAAATGCGCGTGACAACAAAGTTAGAGGTGCGTGCAACAGGAGCAACGGTCACACCCAAAACGAAGTGCTGCACATGAGAAAATCACATTGCGTGAAGGCGTCGCCCCTTATCATAATTCGTCAGCAATTCCACAGGCTCGCTGGCAGTCTAAAAATGATTGCGAGAACGAGAGCGGGGGCGAGAACGAGATGAGCCTATACTTGCATATTCAAGTGATCACAAGTGAAGCTTTTTGTTTTTGTTGCTCTCCGTCCTCTCTGTCTCTCCAATCAACGGATTTTGTAAAGGAAATGTGTCCACAAAATATAAACGTTCATATCAATTTTATTTACTATCACTTACATTCTAAAGATATGGCAACACTTGAAAAAATGCTTGGCAACTCTTGTTCCTGTTGCTGTTATCATAACTATAAATATGTGAGCTCGTGCTCACATTACAATTGCCTATAAATAATAATAATGGAAACATTAACTAAGTTTCTGATAAACAGTTTTTGTTAAGTACATAAATAATTGTCAAATGTGCATTTTATTCATTGAATTACTGATAAATGTGACAAAAATTTAACAATGACTCAACTCAACTGTAAAACAGTCTGCCTGCCTGCCTTGTGGGTGTTGTTGTTGTTGTCGTTGCACTGCACTGAAATGCCTTAAGGTTGAGGCGATGAGAGCGAATCGTGCTTATCATTGGGATTAGACATTGGCCATGGGGCAGCGCGCTCAATGACTCATTTCTCGACCCACACGGATGTGGACAACAAGCTCGCCTTACACTCACTCATACTCACTCACACACACGCACACACATGCCTGCATATATGTATATACACACATATATATGTATATATATACAAATTTATCTCTGGGGCGAACTGAGGGTCGGCTGTGAAACATGACGCGGCAGCTTAAATTCATGTTATTGGAAATGATTCATCCGACTGAAATGAAAAGTACAAAATTCAACGTAAGTTATTTGCATATGAAACATCGAAAGCACCGCAAAACGAGCAAATGAACAAACGGCATCACTAACAACAACTACAACGACAACAATAATCAAATCAAAGAGCACGAACAAAAAAAAACAACAACAAAACAATCACAGCGACGTCAACTAATGATGAAGACGAAGAGGATGAAGCAAACGCTTTGCCGTTTGTTTTTTTTTCTCTTTACAATAACAAAGCAAACTAGGTGAACGGTAAACAAAATAAATGCGCTCAACGTAAAAACAAATACATATGCATGCACATACATATGTATGTATGTTAATAATTGAGCATATTTAACATACAAGCATATTAAAGCGTGCGAGTGTGAGCGAGTAGGCAAAGCATTAAGCGTTCCCGTTGCCTGACAGCTGCTGCGCAGTCGCAGCCGCCACCTGTAGCCGTAATAACAAGAACAACACCATTCGCCGCTGACGACGGCGACGTCTTCGTCTCCTATTGTTGACAGTTACGTTTGAAATGTTAAGAAAAACAGAAGTCGAAGCGGCATTAAATCCGATAAACTTGTTTTCAAACAACGGAAGAAACTGGCTGCAGAAAAAAAAAAAATAGAGGAATTCTACAGCACAGAACAACAGCATAGAAACGTTCTTAGATTGTGTACTTTTTGTTATATACATATATGTATATATAAATGAAGTATATG